>CM075813.1:31467216-31963876 GCA_037975025.1 Excoecaria agallocha | reverse complement strand
TTCTTCTTCTTCTTCTTCTTCTTCTGCAATTTGTAACTTCCATCTTTTTCGATTTCAAGCTTTCTCTCTCGGTATTTTATCCATTTCTCCTTTATTTTTTATCTATTTTTCATGTCGTTGGCATAGAAGTTCTCTTGGTAGCGATGCGCACTTTAGGGAGGCATTTGTCTTTATTCTCTCCCGTATTTTATTTTGTCTCTTGTTTACTTTACAAGTAAGTAACATTTGCATTTTTTTTTTGCATTTTTATTTAGTTATTAGTTTAATTATGCTTTGGACTTTTATTTGTATATTTAGGCTTTAGCATTATGATAATTTATGTGAACATGTTGTTTTAGGATTGAACAATGCCTTTTAGTTTCGAATTGAATAATGCCTTTAGGATTATAACTTAAGTTTGTGTAAAACTATTTGGAAGACATTGTAGTTAGGAAAAGCCTTGCGTATGAACACATATACTTGTAAAACTCTTTCTTAAAAACTAGCATGATGAATTTAGGATTGAATATCACAAATGTGGTTGTGTAACTTAGACTGTGTTGCTTAGCAACCAATGATAGCTTGTGTATTTGTTTAAATTGAGTTTTTGTACAGGGGGCAGACACATTCCTAGCCGGAATGCTGCCAAAATTTTATTAGAATTTGCATAGAATCTAAAGCATTTGTTGCACCTTGTTTGTTATGCATGCTTACTAAATCGCCTGATAATAGGCTTAGAATGTTGTTCATTGAATTTTGGCGCTTATGGGTGTATTTCTATACAGGTTGGATGTTTCCATTTAAGCCGGCATGCTATTAGAATTTTGACTAGTTTTGTAACTTATGGCCTAAGTCAGTCGTAGAAATTAACATGTGATCTTTTTTACAGGATACCTCAGAGGATCATAAGCGCTACTTTGGCTAGGTCTATACCAGTGTACATAACACCCAAGCAGGCTGTCAGATATTGAGCATTACTACAAGTCTAGTTTTGAGCCAGTTGCTTTAGGTCTGGGCAATTTCTATAATCTATCGAGCTTATAAAGGACGTCGATGGACTCTTGGCTAGGGTATAGTGGGTAGAGTTTTTTGCTCTAGCATTTCAAACTTACCCAGATGTCATCAAAGAGATTTTAGCCACTTTAGACTATAGAGGCTTTCATAGATCAAACATCGAGAAGGGTGTGGAACAATTTTAGGTGCTAGGCCTCCATTAAAGCATGATAAATTGGCAATTTGCTAAGGCCATGGTCCTTTTGATCGTGCTCAATATGGTCACTCTTAATAGGATCATAGACTGGACCAGATGGAGAGTAGTGATTCTTCCGAGGGCTATATATCAATCATATATGCTAAATAGTATAATGCTAGCCACCCAAAATTATAGGCAAATTCAGAGGATATTATCTACATCTTATTTGGGATGCACTAGCCCCAGGATCAGTCAACTTCACTGACATCACTATTCTATGAAGGATGAGAGAAGGCAGACATGTGGACATCACACATGAGATCATCACCTCATGGGTTAGGGTGGCCACTCAGTCCACCATACAGATCTGCATATGAGGTGTTATGACTCGACTACTGCTGTTACATTGGGGGTAGATGAGAGCAGATTCGAAAACCCTCTTTAGGAGGATATGTATGTCAACTTACAGGTCACATTCACCATAAAGATGGTGGAGCCTATTCAAGGACAAGAGGGACAGTACTGGCTGTTGACTATTATACATACCAAATAGAAGTATGGTTTAGATTTTATAATCCTAAACGCACCCAAAGATGGGGATGTCCAGGACCAGACACCACATAAGGCACTAGCAACTCTATAAGCACCTTCAGTATAGCTACCACAATAGGATGATCAGGTAGAGAATCCACATAAGCCACAGGAGCATCAGAGTGCAAAGGCTGGTTCTAATTATGAGTTTGATATACATATAGACTTGCAGGACTTCTTGGATGGGTCACCTTAGTCATCGACACATCTTCGATCACCCATCACACACTAGGAGTCACTAACTAGAAGGATGAGGAGATTTTCTTTATACGAACATCAAAAGGCATCTACCTCCACTGCTCTTCTACCTTATAGACATCCAGGTGCTTCTACATCGATTGCACCACCACCACTAGAACACCTAGAGGCACCCTTTTCTTTTGTACCATCAGTGCACCCATCATCAACCTCCTTATCTGATGACATATGTAGGAGACTGATTATTATGGTGGAGGCTATTAGGCAATAGGATCAAACTTTACTAATAGTACTAGCAGTAGTGCAGTCCTAACAGCATTACTAGCGATAATGCAATCTCTACAAATAGAGGTGCAAGGTATCAGAGTTGAGCTAGCAACTATAGGATAAAGGTTTGATGCATCCATATCGGTGGTTGATGACTCGCTCACTTAGATCAGGGAATAGGGTATACATATTGAGATCGAGGTTACTAGAGAAAGGTAGGCATTGATCAAGATCCATGAGTAGCTGAGGAGGTATATTGGATACCTGAGGAATGATCTGATGAGGTTTTTTGAGCATCACTCTAGGGCTATTATTGAGGTTGGACTAAGATTAAAGCGATTGGTAGAGATGATAGCGTAGGTTTTACAACTTTTGATAGCAGCATTGCGCAAGTTTCGCTTCAGATTCAGGCAGGATGATGAGCAGCCACCAACAACACTATAGGCCAAAGCACCAACTAGACCTCTTAGGCCACTAACTCCCAAACCTCCATCAGGGCTAGCTTACCATAAAGCATCAGGACCACCTCAGTAGATTGTCATTCAGGGAGTTTAAAATTTTATTTGGACATTTTTGTTATATATAAAGCTGGAACATGTATTTATTTATTTCATGTATTTATTTTAGACTTTGATTACTTTTCGTTCATTTTTAATACAAAAAAATATAATGAAATAATAAAAAAGATAAAGAAATAAGACTAATAATAAAATGTGTAAGTAAGAAGAAATGGCAAGACAAGACTATAAAAAGAGAGAAAACAAAAACATAAGCTTAACAAAGCAGAGCACTAATATTAACTTCTCCCTATAGGTACTTGAAACCCCTGCCTAGGGTATATTTTTACTCATTCAATAAGAAGATGGGCTAAGGCACTTATTCTCATCATAAGAAATTGTCTAAATAGGTTGAAATAAAAAGAGATTCACGACAGACAAGGAGAAGTGTAGATATTTTCTTATTCCGGAAGAATCTTACATCCCCTCTTGCTTGTTGAGAATTTGCACAAACTGAAGTTCATGTCAGCCTCCAATTTAAACTAAAAAAACTTTGGGACAAATCAAATATCATTAAAGAAAAATTAAAGATCAAATTAATTTTTTTTCTGTCGAAGTTTTTTTTACATGTTCTTATACTTGTAACTCCTGACTTAATTGTTTTGGCAACATATCTGTTTCTATTTATTATAAATAGCCATCAAACATTTGGCTACGTCTCGGTTACAATTATTATAAATAGCCATCAAACATCTCTGTTTCTATTTATTTTAAATAGCCATCAAACATTTGGCAACATCTCTGTTATATTTATTATAAATAGCCATCAAACATTTTGTAAAATATTTTATCACGTTTACAAGTTGCACATGTATATAAAACTAAAATATTTATTCAAACTAAACATTCAATTAGTTTTTTTATTCAATCTATTCAGTCCTAAAATGATGCAAGTTCAATCTTCGATTTTATGTGGTTTGTTTGACCAAATACACTACCTGAAACATGAGAACTGCGCATCACCATCGTGCAGCCTGCACACATAAAATTGCAACTACAAGATGTAAGATCTTCAGAGCAAGTGTGGTATGGGGTTCATTTCATCCCATAATGAAAAAGTCTAAATACCATTCAATTGCACAAAAATTATCAACTAGTAAAGTTTCACATACTTGATGGATCTCATATCTAAGCTCATAGATGGAAAAATTCTGACAGATAGTACTCAATATACAGAAATTCCAAAGGAATGGATTGGCTATTGAAAAATCAGTTTGAAATGCTGCAGCAATGTCATCTCAGAACTCCTGCCCACCAAACTGTCTAAAAGTAACCTCAACTTGAACCAAAATCTTCGATGACTAACACGGCAACCACTGACGATTATTGCAGTAGACAGCATCTCAAGTTTGCTCATCGGAGAAGTTGACACAAAGATCCCAATAGTGAGCAACGCCAGCATCAGCAAACACTTTCCGAGCTGCAGCTTCAGTTACACAGTCATGCACGGAGAATTTATAAAAGCTCGGTTTGGCAACACTACCTTGCCACACCAATACACATTTGTTTGGAGGCTTCTCCTCGTCATCATCTCCATCTTCTTCCTCTTCTTCTACAGCATCAGCCCAATTTATGCGCTTAAGCATTAGCTTCCCATACCTCTTAATGGATTTGCTTCCTCCTTCAACAACCACAACATTAATTCCTTCAGAAATCACAGCACAGCCAGTTAAGCGGTTTTCTTGAGCATTAACATCAACTTTGAAGCGGGTCTTCTTGTGTTTAAGGCTGTTGATTCTGTAGACAGAAACAATTGTTTCTAAGGTATTGGGGTCATCAAATAGCTTCCTTTCCTTCTTCTCACGGCGCTCAGCTGGAGTGAGTTTGCGTGCGATATTCCTATCGATATGAGCTTGTTCACGTTCAGCAGCTGCACTGCGGATTTCCTTCTCAAGTCTTGTGGGATCTTGTGTAGCTTCAGAGCCCAGCACCTTCATTAAATTGCTCATTTTAACTTTAGGTTTTGGGGGCTCAATCACACCTTGCCTAATCATCTCCTGTCTATCTTTCTCACGAGCCAAACGACGCTGAGTACGAAGCTTCTTCTGCTCCTTCTTTGTTAACTTTAGAGGCTGAGGCGGTGGAGGAGCCGGCTCAGCAGGGGGCTCAATGGGTCGTGGGTGTTCTACATAAATGGTTATCTTCTCCATCTTCAACTTGTCTTGTACACTATTCTCATCAATCTCATTGTAGGTACCACCAGACAGAAGAGGAGCATCCCTGAAATTCAGCAATAAAACCATATTAGGGTTTTGCCAACAATAAATAAGGCAAGAAAATGAGCCATTGAAGTCCAAAGTGGCAAGCTACCAACCAATATACACCACCTAAAGCAAACCCATAGAATGTTTATTTGACACGGATTAATCAATATATCCAGACTCCAGAAACAAGACAAAGGAGCTACCAGGTATAATTTACACGTTCAGAGAATAAACAATAGGTCCAACAGATTAACTAGAAGCAAAATTGCACAAGGAGAACAAATTATAGAGATTAGCAGCTATCAACGTTAAGGCACTGTGAAAAAGTGCACTGAACTAAATCAAAGAGTAGATGTTGACATGTGAACTCCCACACACTACACAGTCCAAAGAAGCATATATGCTACAATTTTCTGGGCACGTACAAGGCATATTTTGCTTGTTAAATCATATTACTGACAGATCCTATTGACTTACCACCACTCAATTTCAGGAATTGGTTCCTTCGGCTTCTCTTTGATTATGACTCTATCTGATACCTCTATCAAATTGGGATTTATATCAGGAGCTGCTTTGGCCTTTGCATGTAGTGCTTGCCTTGCCTTGATATCTTTTGCCCTTTCTTCTCCAAATTGACTCTGCAATTAGCATGTGACATACATATAAACAGGTAGAGAAACAATAAAGCTACAAGTAGAAGGAAAGAAGTTGCAAGGGGTACCCTCAATTTCAGTATTTCAGCCTCCTTTGACCATTTTCCTTCCTCTACAAACTGAAAACTCATCCGTTTAGCCCTCAAAAGCTTAGTCTTATTTATGCCCATTCTTGGATCAAAGTGAGGATTTGATTCAGGATCCACATCTAATTCAGGTTTAAGAATCTGAAATGCTTCTTTTTTCTGCTTGTTAATGTTGACCTGTAAAGGATTATGGCCAAAACGATAGGTCAAGAGCATTTACAAGTTGAAACTCAAATCAATAATTAGTTAATTGCTTCGGATTTAAGGGTAAACAAACCTTTAGGGTGCTAAGGTTGCTCGGTTTTGGCACATTGATCACATTCCCATTTTCGTCTATTTCACGACCAAGTGCATCCACACGTAGGACAGGAGCCTTGGTAGGCTTCTGCGGCACCGGAACTTCAGCCGGCATCTGCCCAGGGAACAGGTTTATAAGAGGAGCAAACTCAGGGTCCTGACGGAATCCCATTTTAGCAGCTAGCTCCTGGGCACGTTTAACAGCTTCAATATTGGGTATATTGGCAAGTCCAGGAAGAGATGCAATGCCGCTTGCAGCTGAATTGCCAAAAGCTGATGAACTTGACACAGCACCTGCTGAAATTGCAGTAAAAGGTACTGATGGAACTAACCCATGTGCTACACCACTGCTGGAATACTGTGCTCTTGGTTCCTCCTTCATTACAGGTGGTGCTTTGTTATCTGAAGTAGAGCTTGTGCCCTTGCTCAACTACAAATTTACCAAAAGTTTAACATGTGAATAGGAAGTAATTAAAGAGAGAAGCATATATCCAAATACATCACTGTTAGAAACTCACTTGTGGTATCTTCTTCAATTTCTCTGCAAGTTCCTTCTGCATTTGTAAAGCTTTTTTAGCTTTTGCTAAAGCATCAAGGGATAGACTTCCACTTTTCCCAGCAGCTGAAGATGTCCCATCTGTACTAGATTTTCCAGGAACCTCATGAGATCTGGTAATACTAACTCCCTTATTTTCATTTGTGTTTGAAATTGAAGATACCTTGGTAGGAAGAGGACGGACAGAGGCCATAGGGTTTTCAGTCACAATCCTTGATGTATTACTTAATTGTTCATGGGCGGCACCCTACAGGGATGCAAAAGGTAAGTTAGCATATAAACATACAAGCACACAGAAGCAAACAACCATGAAATTATTTGCAGGAAGGATATAGGCATAACAACTATATAGTCAAAAGAAAATATCAATCAGAAAAATCTCCGCCAAATTCAAGTCTTGAAATGCTCAACCAGATGGGAATTGGCTAACTTCGTAAAACATGAAGGAAATTCAAGGATTTGACATGACAATAACCATGCACATGCAGTCCAAACACCCATAAGCATACAATAAATAAAAAAGAATTTAGGTGCATTATTTCACAAACTAACCAATGCAAACAAATAAGACACATGCAGCAGGATATATTTTATAGCATTAATAACTTAAATCAACACCAACAAAGAAAAAAATATATACCCAGCAGGCTCTATTTTGTAGAATTAAGAAGCTAAATATATACAAAACAAATAAGATACATACAGCGAATTCAAAATGAAAGTCACAAAGCATGGTCCTATATCCAGTTTCTTTCCGCCTCCATCAAGAGAGCTATGATGAACAGGAGGCAGCAGCAAATCAAGGAAATAACTAGTCCAATTTGAACTAAAAATTTCTATCCTGCTGGCCACATGAAGAAGACATAGCATCTAGAAACTAAGTAAGATGTACTTCAAGAAAATTCATATTTCAGATAACAAGTTATAAACAGAGACTTGAGTGTCTGCAAGTGGAAGATAAAGTCAAAATTGAAGAAAACTCAGTAATGAAGAAATGGTCGACACCACAGCAATAAATATGCAAGACACGACAGTTGAACATAAAGTTTTATATTGCCCAAAATGTATGGATACCTCATTTTTGGAGTTTAATTTCCATATTCAATTTTCCATTAAGAGTAACAAGTCAAAAAAAGATGACAATGAGTGATGTAAGAACCAATAGTTATAAATGATTAAACAATCCATCCAGATAAGTAATCACTGATACTCACCTCCAGCAGCCTAATCAGGAAAGCAACTTAAGAATGTGGAATAAAAAGACTTCCTTTTTAAGAAAATTAAAAAAGAAAATACAAGTGTCCATTTTGTTTCTAATGCATAAAAAATTAAAATTGAAAAGAAAACTCTAAAATACTGCATTATACCTCCATTCAATTTGCCTATGAACCACTCGTTCTTGACATAAAAATGACAATTCAAATAAAGACATGGACTTACCCAATAGAGGAGAGGGAGCTTGCAGTTACAATATTAAAAAATAATCTATTCAAAAAGATGACTATTCCTAGTAATAAATGAACCACCAGCACTCTGTAAAACCTCATTATCTACTTAAGCCAAAAGAAAACTTGAAAGAAAACTAGAACCGCATCCAACTTCGTTTGTGAAATCACACTCTTCACATGCCCCTATTTGCTATTCACTACAATAAACCAATTCAATAAACCATATAGCGCAACACGGAGGAAAGCAAAATAGAAAATGCAACTCGAACTTCTATTTCAAAGATGCCTAGAAAAACATTAAGAAAGCCAAAAGACACATTACATTAGATAGTAAGAAGACAAAAATCAGTCTTCACATTCCATGCTGAACCACCATCTTTGGCACATTATCTAAAGAAAAATCAGCAACAAAAGAAGGGGAAAAAAGGAGGAACAATAACTAGATATTACCATAAACGGAATAGAAGAAACTTACATTCCCCTTAGCAAGGCCGCCATTAACAGTACTTCCACTGGATGGCTCATAATTCACTTCTTCTTTCACCTTAATCTCGCTTGAATCTACTCTATTATCAGTGTTATCAACACTATCCTCTACTTTCACTTTATCACCAAATCTTCTTCTCTCTCTTTTCTCCTTTTTCTCTTCGGAAACCTTAGCTCTCTTTTCCTTTTCAATTGCCCTATCCTCGCTATCTCCTCTTTCTTTCCTCTTCCTTCCAGCTTCATATCCCAAATTTTCTTCCTCATTATAGGACGTCTCTCGCTTCACTTCACGCCCATCAACACTTCCCTCTCTCTCAGCTCTCAGACCATCGTATGACCGCTCCCGATCCCGGTCACGTGTCGACGAAGATTTGTGATCACTTTGCGGTTCATGAGACCGCTCCCGCCTATCCCTACTCCCCTCTCGCTCACTTCTAAGATCGTCATGTGACCGCTCCCGGTCCTCCCGCCTCGATGAGGATTTATGATCACTTCGCGGCTCACGAGACCTCTCGTGCCTATCCCTACTGCCCTCTCTATCCTCTCTTGGTTCGTGAGAAAGCTCCCTATCCTCACGCCTCGATGACGACTTGTGCTTGTCGCGATCGCTATCCCTGTCGGATCGGTGGTGGCGGTGATGAGAATCGGAGTCTCGGGATCTGTGCTTGTGGTCCCGATCACGGTGTTCTTTGGTGGTGGAGTCGCGATCACGTTCATCTCTGGAGCGTTTGGAGGAGGATTTATCCTTATCCATGGGTAGCGTTGCTAGGGTTCAGTCTTTCCCTCACTCTCTCTTATCTTTCTGTGTTAAGAGAATTCGGGAGCAGATGAGATGCTTTGGTGTGTGATATTTTACTTACTGGACCGGGTGGGCCGCCGGTTTTTGGATCAGACCGAGGAGCTGAGGTGTTCAAATTTGGTATAACCCATTTAATTTATTTAATCCAACCCGCTTAATTTATTTTTTTATAATTATAGTGAGTTATTATAAATCATATAATTCATTCTAACATTTTAAAAATATACATGTAAGTTATGGGTTATTATATAACCCAACTAATTAATTCATATTATATTCTTTTTCAAATACACTCTCACTTATACTTTTTTTCACTCATTTATTTTCAATTTTTATTATTTATTTCTTACAAAATTGTTTTATATATTTAAAAACTGTATTATATTATTTTAATTATTTATTTATATTATAATAATAATTTCGGGTGGTAGCAAAAACAGATATGTGCTTGAAGCTCTTAAAGATTTGGCCAGAAACACAGCTTGTCTTAAGAGCAGAATTTGGATCTTGGACTTGGTAGATATAATTATAACTGTACCTACAAGTCACAATTGAATTCTTCTTATGAGATTATATTCTTAATTACTCGCTCTACCCTTCTGTTCTTGGTGGGTCGAAATAATATTTTTTTTCTAATTAAAAAACTTCCACTGAAGCAAATGATTGGATTTTAGGTTAGAGAAAATGGAGTACCCTTCTGCCAAAAAGTGATAAACTTACAAAGGACAAGACAATAATCATAAATTAAAAGAATTTTGGACCTGAGAACCCAATTCCTCGTCGAGTATCCGCCCACTTCTATGTTCAGAACTTCCTTGTGCAAATTATACCATATTACTATTGGGCCTGCTGGCTTTTTTCAAGGGATATTTTCATTTATACCCAATTTTAAAGTTTCGTTTTTAAATATACCACTTTTACTAAAAACAAAAGACTTTATCTTTGACAAACTTTCATTTTAGTCCATTAACTTTTTCTTTATCTTTATTGCCTTCTAAGCACATTTCTAATCGTTATTAATGTTATTCTAATCTTTGCAATTAATTTTTTTTTCTATGCATTTCTTGTAAAGAGACTCGTCTAAAATTTTCTGGTAGATTTTATTGTGTTTGATATTTATTCTCATTATTATATAAAATTTCAAGTTGTTCATACATTTTACTTGTTATTTCGTTAATATTTTCTATAGAGTTTAAATTTAATAAACTTAAATATTCTCCAAATTTTTCTATTATACTTGCCATTTTAATTATTTATTTACCAAAGTTTGTAATTTTTGTTTAGAAAATTTTAGATCTTCTGTTAATAATTTTATTATGTTTGGATTTGTATTTATTTTCTTTAAATAATTTATTCTTTCTATTATTTTTGTTATATATTTTTCTTGTTTATAATTTCGTATTCAGGATTCATATTTTTATTCATTCTATAATTTGAATAGCTAAATTTATATCATTTTTTATTTTATCTATGTCTGTTTCTAATTCATTTTTTAACGAAATTAATTCTTCTTTTATTTCTTGTAATCTAAGTAATTTATAATCATCTTGAATATTATTTATTTCCATATAAGTACATTCATTTCTTGCTTTTTTAATTTTTTCTCTATAATATTTTATTTTTCCTGTCATTTCATAAAATGATTTTATCATTTTATCTATAGTTTCTTTAATAACAAAACTTACTATATAAGACATTTTATTTTTTACTTCTCTAAAGGCTCTGATACCAGTACATCGTCGGAATTCGTTGCGGATCGTTCACAAAAGTAATAATAAATTTAAATATCTTTAATTTTAAATTGTCATAGATTTATCTATTCTTTTTTATTTTTAAGGTACGTGGCATAAGACCAAGATAATCAATTTATCCTTTGAAAACCAATAACCCGCAGGTCTATCTTGCAGCCGTTTAATTTCTTCTTCTTCTTATGAAGTTAGTATTATTTATATTTCTATTTATTTCTTGATAAGTCTCTATTATTTCAGATATTATAGTATTTTTTACAAAATTATCTTTGAATAAATTATCAATGATTTGAGTTTTTGTATTATTTTCTAAATTTGTAGCTCCTATTATATCTAAATTTTGTTGAAAATTAAGATTTATATTATCTTTTACTGTATTCATATCCTCAATTACTTGATTTATTTCTCTTTCTTCACTTAAATCTTTTGAATTTAGATAATTAAATATATTCATCCTAAATGAATTCTATTTACTTTATTTTTTATCATTATAATTCTGGAGTCGTTTACTTTAAGCATATATTTTAGATTTTCTATTCTTTCTTCTATATTATATGTAGGAATTAAATTTATTCTTATTATAAATCTATATAACTTTTCTTCTTATTTTAATTGTTCTTTTATTAAATGATTATATCTATATATGTCATTTATAGTTGTTTGTAAATTTCTAATTTGTTGTTTTAATTTTTCCATAAAGACTAAAAAGGTTTAAACAATTTCATGTTTAAAAGTATTCTTTCTTTTCACCTGTTCCTTAGCATGCAAAATCCAACATAAGAAATAGAATTGAAAATTATAATCATAACTAACAGAGATCAGGATTTCGTTATACCTTTAAATCTCCTTCAGTGGTCCACTACGCTTCCTTCAATGCTGATAGACTTCTGTTATCAACGATTTCTGATAACAGTTCACCCTTGGACAGTTGACGTTCTGGGTTAAGTTGATATTCTCCAAACTTATACCCTTCTGCTCTATTTCACTTTAACACGGGCTTGGTAACACTAGGAGAGACTACTGAAAAATATTCAGCTAACAACAAAGTCGTAGACATGTGAATTTTCTGATGAGGATTTGTGGTATATGAGTGATCTGACTCTCTTAATATATCGAAAATAATTTTCTATATTACTTAATGGATTGCAAATTGCTAAGTACTATGGTTACTCAGAAAGAAAGATTTCTGAAATTAGAATTTCATTTTTGAATAAAAGGATTAACAAAAGATAAGCAGGCTAAAGCTTTTTTAGAGTATTTAAGCTTAGAGTTTTCAGCCGTGCTTATACCATTACATGAATGGGTTTTTATAGAGGTTAAACCCTACCTCTATTACATTATTGAACTACATTATTGCAATCAATTATTGATCTATTACATCATTGCTTATGTTTTACATCTTTGTCTTCTTTCTTCAATTATTTCTTGATTTTCTTCAGAGGGATCCAGCTCCATTTAGCTTTGTCTCGTGCTTTTGCTTTCGGCTGGAGATTTTTTTTATCTGCTTTTTGAAAAGTTCTTTGGTTGTTTCTGCCATTGGTAAGCTGCCTTCAATTATTGTGTCGAGATATCCTTCAAGAAGATATTTCCGGTGCCATTCTATAGCTGGATTGGTGACCAAAATATTATCTTGAAAAATAGTATAATATTTTTTTAGTATCGGTCAAAATTTCTCTTAGTCCACGAATATTTGCTTCAATAATCTTCATCTTCATTTCTGGAATATTCTTAAGAATTAATGGATGTAAATTGAAAGTTTTCTATTCATCTGGAATGAGTTCTTGTCTGGCAGTACCCATCCTGATGAAAGTTTTTGTAGGAATTTTGACATTATTATCATCATCCCATTTAGGAATAATGCTAAAAATACGAACATAAATTTTAATCAATTTTGTAATTCCATTAAATATCTCAATCTGAGACTTAATTGTTGCTGGAAGTTGTTGTATCTCTTTAAGGTTTTCTCCTGGATAAATAGTGTGAATAAGTCCAAAACGATAAAGTTTTTGAACTGTTCTTGAATCTGCTATTTTTCTGATAATTGCTTTGTTGTATGTATTATTGATCGGAATAGTACTAATTTCGACTGCATTAGTAACCTTTGCTAGATATTGCAGAGCTTTAAAAAAAATATGCTTCCCATTGCTTTTGGATTTCTATATTATTTAATTGAGATCTCTCATCATCATTCCATTGCTGGGATGATAATGAACTATCTATGGGAGTTATCAATTGAGAATTAATATTCCCAATTAGAGATGCTCCCAAATTTTTCGAATTTACTTCTTGTGATGATTCAGGACTATCCAAATACTGAACAGAACGTCTGATTATCACATTTCTCGAAATTTCTTGCTCTAGTTCTTTCTTGGCTGTAGTACCAAGAATAGTCATTTTTTGAGAACTAGTGCTTTCTTCCTTAGATTCCTTTTGACGCAGAAGCGCTTGTGCATAATTTATTGAAGTTTGACTAATCTCATTATCTATTTCTAGAAGACGAGATATAGCCTTTTTCATAGATTCCATTACTTTCTTTTTCTCTGCAGTGAGTTTTACAACTCTTTCTGAATTTCTTTCCATTTTCTTTATTCCTGCAAGAAAAGGATTAGCTTTCTTCTTTAGCTGTAGTTTTGCTTAAGAGATCTGCCAATACATTGTCCTTTCCTGGAATATACTCAATATTAAAATTAAAGTTAGTAAAATATTCCTACCATCCCATTTTCCTTCTTTGAGCTAATTTTCCATTATAATTTTTTGTAATAAAAGACTTTACTTGTGTATTATCGGTCTTTACTGTAAATCTTTTTGGTAATAATACCAATTCGAATTTTTCTATGGCATATTTTACTATTAATAATTCTTTTTCATTACTGTGATAATTCTTTTCTGAACTTTTGAAAGTTCCTAAAGCATATCCATATATTTTCTTACCATCTTTACTTTTTAAAATTGCTCACCAATAATCATTTAAAGCATCTGTTTCTAATAATAATTCTTCGTTTTCTTCTGGTAAGGGTAGCTTTGGTAATTGTTTACAATATTCCTTTATTTCTTTTACTGCCTTTGTGTCAATGTCTGTCCAAGTCCATGATTTATCGCCTTTTAATTTGTCTTGTAATACTTTTCTCTTTTTAGCGCATTCCTGTATAAAGTCACTAGCATAAGTGACGTGTCTTAAGAATTGTTGGATTATCTTTCTACTTTCTAGCTGGTCTGAAAACTTTATTAAAGATTCTGTTATATGTTGTTGTAATTCAATTTCTCCTTTTGTTATAGAAAATCCTAAGAATTCTATTTTTTTTTTGCTATATCTGATTTTTCTTTTGATAGCATAAGTCCATATTTAATACATCTTAATAAAAATTGTTTTATATGTTTATAATGTTCTTCTAAATTTTTACTAAAAATAATTATGTCATCAATATATACTAGACAAAAATGTCTTAAATCTTTAAACATATCATTCATCTTTCTTTGAAATATTTGAGAGGCATTATAGAGTCCAAATGGCATAACTAACCATTCGTAATGTCCTTTTAGTGTACTAAAAGCTGTATATTTAATACTTTTTGGATGCATTTTTATTTGCCAAAATTCTTATTTACAATCAAATTTAGAATACCATGTTTTTCCTTTTATACTATTTATAAGAATTTCTTTATTTGGTATTAAATAGCCATCAAATTATGTTGTTTTATTGAGTTTTTTATAATTAATTACCATTTTAGGTTTATTTCTTTTTATTTCTGCATGATTTCTAACCATAAAAGCTGGACTGCTATAAGGACTTTTACTTAGTCTAATAAGTTTTTTATTTAATAATTCTTTTATTTGTATATCAAATTCTTCTTCATCCTCTTTATTATAAAACATTCTTTTACTTCTTATTGGTATATCATGTTTTAACTTTAGGAAGGCATAAATGCCATTTTTCTCCCATTTTTCTATAGGATTTGCTCCTATACATTTATCTAGTAAAAAGATTATTTCTTGTAGGGTTGTAGAAATTTTTTCTAAATGTTGAATTTCATCATTTTTTCTAATGGGTTCTTTTTCTATATTCTCACCACGGTTCACTGTGCGAGGTATTAAGGGTGATGTTTTCCATTTAAAGGCTTGCTGAAGGTGAGGACAAATGATTCTATGTTTAAAAGGAGTGGTTAGGCGAATATATTAAGAGCCAATACTTAAAGGATAATAATTTGTTAACCAATCATTTTCGAGTAATATATCACATCCATGATTAATAGACTGAAATATTTTAGATATTTAAAGTATATTAGATTGAACTTGAATTACGACCTTTTCTGTGACCATATCATATTTAGTAGTGTTACTTGTAATATCAATACCTAATTTATAATCTTTAGTATGTCGCCATAAATTTTCTGGAAACACATAAGGTTGAACTAATGTTATTACAGATCCATTGTCTATAAAAGCATGATATGACACTGTATGATAATCTTTGTAAATGATTTCTATATTAATATAAATACTACATGAACTAGTTTCTATCCCTTGAAACTTTGTATTCATTTCCATCATATTGAAACATAAGATAATTTTTAGTAAGGTTATATGGTGATATTTGTTCTAAAAAGTCTAGTCCTAATAAAATTGGAATTTGTGTGGAAGATATTGTATCCATGTTTATTTGTATTGGAATAATTACTATTTTTCCTTGAATATTTGTTAATGCTAAATTTATTTTTACATATTTATTAATTGTATGTTACTGTCCGGAATAATCTAAAAATTCATAATTTTCTTCAAGATTATACTTTTGGAATGAAAAGATTAAGCTTTCATTAATATGACTTTTTGCTGCTCCGGTATCTATTAATGTTTTTAATAGTTTCCATTCTCCTCCAATATCTAATTCTATTTTTATATAATATTGTTCTGCTTTTATTGATGATCGTAAATCAATAATTCTTCTGGATTGATTATGTATTTTTTCTTGTTCATCTAATAATAATACATTATTCTCTTTTGATCGATTTTCTTTTGAACTTTCTCATGAAGATATTAATAATTTTTCTCCTACATGTTGTATTCTTGGTATAATTCCTATATTTTTATTTCTTTGTCTTAAATCCATTGTTAATTCATCTAAAATTGTCATACTAGATGGTGTTAATTGTCTTAGTGATATATATTCTATTAAATCTGAAAATGTATCATCAATATCAACTTGTAATCATATATTGGTCTTTTGTAATTTTTTATGATGACTTGTAGTGAATGTGTATATTGTTCTGTAAGTTACAGAAAATACTTTTGATCCACTTGTCATTTCTATCCTATGTAGTTTATGATATAGATTAAGTGCTTGATCTATATTTTTATCTTGTAGACTTACTGAAAAATTTGGTATTATTGTGAATTTTAATTTTTTTATATACTAAATTTCCTGATACAGCTCCTAGTAGGGCGTCTATTGGATCATTTAATATTCTATCATCCATGCAAAATAGTTGAATATGACTATTTATTCTTTGTCTAAAATGTGCTTTAATAATTATTTGTATTGCTCCTAAATATAGATTTTTATATCTATTTTTATCTGATAGTTTTGTTAAAACTTTATTTATTTCATCTTTATTTATTAATGGTATTATTGTATTTCCTTTAGCTTGATATATATCTATTGCAGATTCATAATGTTTTGCAATATACGTTGCTTTAACTAATCTATTAAACCATCTTCTTTTAAATATATCTTCCTCTTTAATATTTAATCTATGATTATTTAGTTGACCAAATTTTTCTTCATCAAATGTTTTATTATAACTAAAAATATTGTTATTATCTATAATCTCATGATCTTCATTATCTTATGTCATTTTATTATTTTTATATCGAATATTATTCTTCAATTTCTACTTCAGACTCAACTTCAGAATTTGACTCTGTTTTACTGTCGAATTCGGAATAATTATCTGAAATATTACTATCAGTATTATATTGAGAATTTATTTTATATATATTTTTATTTTCTGATATTTCACTATTTTCTATTGGATCATAATTCTGTTCTAGCAAATCTTTATATATTCTATAAGTTTTATTATTTTCCTTATTTTTTCTTTTAGGGCATTCATTTGCATAATGTCATTTTTCTTTGCATATCCAACAAGTGCATATTTTAGGATTTTTCTTACTATATCTACGATTTTTTCTAAAATATCTTCCCTTTTTAAACTTTTCTTTCTTAAAAGGTTTAAATTTTCTTTTATAAAAACTTTTATATTTTGGCTTATAATTTTTTCTTTTTGATAAGTTATACTTATTATATTTTTTTATATTTTTTATACTTTGTAAAACATCCCCATTGTGTAAGTTTTGCTAAGATTAGACAACATAATCCTCCATTAATTGCTTTTCTTAGTTTTTTATTTTCATATGCTTTATTACACATTTCATTTATTCTATTAAATATGTAATTTTGATAAGTTCCTAACGTTCCTTCTAATATTTCATTTTTATTTTGTATTTCATTAAATAACTTAAATTCCCATGATTTTGGTAATTTTGTTACATAAGATTATTTTAATAACTTAATTTCAACTCTTTGTAATATATCTGTTTTTGCTATATTATAATAATAGTTATTAAATTCATGCGTATATTGTTTTAAATAACACATATTACATATTGTTAAATTTTGTATTTTTCATAAATTTTCTTGTCCAAATTTCTTTAATGATTCTGTAGGGTCTAGCCAATGTTCTCCTAAAAATTCTCCTTTTATTGCTAATTCAAATCTTTGTAAAAGATCTTTTATTGTGTCTGTTGATATAAAATTTTCGTTATTCTATCCATATTTTATCATTTGTCTATCTTCTAGTTGTATAGCATTCCACCATTTTTCTACATTTCAAGTAAATGTACTAATCAAAAAAAATTGCTAGCTCTTTGTAAATCATATCTGTATAATATGATTGCTAAATTATTCATTTTTATCCATTTTCAATTTTTTTGTATATCTTATTTACAATCTATATCTAATAATACTCCATTAAGATAAACAGGTTCTGTTTCTGATATTTTTATCGAAAATTTTTAATTATTATACATAGATCTTTGTCTAGGATTTTTTCGTCTACTTCTTTCATATTCTCTTATATTCATATTATCTGCCATTATATTTTCTTCAGTTTTGTTTACTGTTCCAGAATATTCTCCTGTTTCTACTTTTGTTGGAGTAGATGTTAGATTATTATTAATTTTTAAATTTTCTAAATTATAAGTTATATTTAACATATCGTCTTCAGTTATTGCATTTTTTTCATATAATTTTAATCCTTCTTCTATTGTCAACATATGCGTTTTTATTGTTATTCCTCCTTGTGTATATTCTTTTTCTTTTCCTTTTCTATCTTATCTACTATATTTTTTAAATTTGTAACTTCTTCTTTTATCTCAATTAACATATTAAATATCTTATCCATTTTATCTTCAGTACTTTCTTGTTTAGGTTTTTTAAATACAATTGATGGTAAAGTTAAACTTCCTTCTCCATATTTTTCATCTCCATATAAGGTACTTGTAAAACTATATTGTTTATTACTCATTTTTCTTATGTTTTGATATAATGTTTTTAAATTATTATTTATTTGATAAAATTGTTCGTCATATGTATATCCATTTATATCTCTTATTTCTTCCATTTATTTTAGTCATTATATCCCATTTTTCTAGCTACATATTTTAAATAATTTTCTATTTGACTTAATTTATCCAAAACTTGCTTTTCTATATTTAATTCACTTAATATTCTATATTTAATTAATTCTAAATCTTCTCTACTTTCTATTTTATTTAGTAAATATTTTATTTTATCAGCTTTAAGACTTAATCCTACTCTTATATCTTGTATTAATTTTTTATTATTCATATTTATAGTATCTATTTTATTTAATTATTATATTAATTCAATATTCTCTTTATTTAATTCATGTAGTATAGTTGTATTCATTGTTTTGGGGTTTTTATGTAATTAGTTAATTCTTTATGTATTATTATTGTTAGTTGTAAAGTTTGACTATAAGAATGGTAGTATTTTTGAAATTTGACTTTAAAAAGTGGTATTTGGCACAATTATCTCTTTTTTCAATATCTGGCTGCTTCTATTAACGCACCATGTTTCATCTCAAGGAATATAAAATGATATCAGTAATCCATGGAT
Source organism: Excoecaria agallocha (assembly GCA_037975025.1). NCBI lineage: Eukaryota > Viridiplantae > Streptophyta > Magnoliopsida > Malpighiales > Euphorbiaceae > Excoecaria > Excoecaria agallocha. The sequence continues at coordinate 31,944,621 of CM075813.1, read as the reverse complement.
AGGTATGCTATTTACAATCACTAATTACAAAATTATCATTTAAAAAATTCGAATATGAAATTTTAAATGGGATCCTATTTAATCTTCTTTATTTGAGTACAGCTATAATATAGAAAAATTACCCAAAGTAAATTAATAAAATAAGTAAACATTAATCACTAAGAAAATTTTTGTAGTACAATTTCACTTTTGTATTCATTGAACTTTTAACATTGATAATATATTATACGATATTTTTACAACTAATAAACCTATATTAAAAAGATCGGTATATACAACCAATTTAAAAGTAATTTTAAATTTTAAATTTTAGGACACTTTTAATTTTTTTTATAAAATTTATACGTAATTTTAAATTTATGACACTATAAATTTATAAACTTGAGGTATTTTAAAAAATATTTATAAAAATAAAATTAATTCTTTATATTTAAAAAATATATAAATATTAATAATTTATATGTTTATAATATAATATATAAAAATTAACATAAGTCATATAACCCACATAAATCAATCAACCCAACATAAAAAATTTTAGTTCATAATCCACCTGATTTGGGTTGGGTTCAACCCATTTAACAATTCAGATGGATTGGAAAGAAAATCATTTGTAACCCACCCAACACACATTTGAACACCCCTACCGATGAGATTTAGATTTGTCAGATTGAAGTAACAAAAATTTTATCAAACATCCAATATAGGTTTGAGTTAATCCTCAAAATGGAGGATTTTAAATTTGAATTATGATTATAAAAAAAAAAAAGATTTAGCCAATTGAACAAATTTGTCCTACTTTATCTCATTATTCTCTAAATAATTTGATGATACAAGTTTTGACATACCAAAAAAAATAAATTTTGATTTACATAATTGGCAAAAATAATTAAATGATTATGTTAATATATATAAATTTTGATTTACATAATTAGCAGAAATAATTAAATGATTATGTTAATATATTTAAGTAATTAAATCTTTTTTTTTGCCTATGACCCTTCGGTTTCCAACCCAGCTCTGTCGAGCATACGAAACCGACTAATTCGAAATCGGACATTGTTGGATCCATAATTGAGGACGGCCTTTCAATGACATATGCTTCATACTTGAGATAAGAATTGAACCTAAAATCTTGTTTAAAGGAATTTGAGTTTTACTATTAATAAACTATTTTATTTTTTCATAATCCACATTTTTCAACAAAATAGATCTATTTAAACATTCATTTTAAATAAATGTATAAATATATTCTAAAAGTTAACATTATTTTCATTAATCAAAATTCAAATCACATCCAAAAGATGTAATTATAAAAAAAAAATTAATGTTAATTTCTGTAAATCTTAAAATAAAAGTATATATAATTAAAGAAATGTATTTTAATATATTAGTCCATTTCCTTAACGCATTTATGCCTAACATTATTAAATTGTCCAAATATAGTGGGAAAATTAATAACAGTAAACCTCAAACAATAATTGCTTAAGAAAAGGGAGAATAATAACTGTGATGAAAAAAGATAAATAAGCTGAGATAGTGAGGATCGATTTTAATTTAATCTCTACTCTTCATTCGGGTGGTTATTAGGATGTTTCAATTTTTAACTTCCTGAAACATTTATTTTTATTTTATCCAATGCTTAATTGAGCAAGTTTTTATTATATTGAAACCCCAAAAGATTAACGGACAAAAACCCAATAAGATTAATTAAATTCCTAAGTAGTTAACCCTACAGAATATATCAATGATTCCAATCTCACTTGATGCAGTATTTGTGTGGTTTGCTGGACCTCTCTCTCACTGTTAGGGGAAAAACCTTGCTTACCAATACAACAATGTCCGGTATGCTCGACACACTGACTGACTTGTATAGTAGATAAAATAATTTGAAGCTATTGGCGCGATCAAGTTGTGCTGGCTGCTAATCGTAGTCTTTCTTCCGCTGTCTGATTTCACTTTATTTCTAACCAGAGCCCTTTTGTTAGGTATTGAAGCAGTATTACCTATTGCATATTCTAAGTTCCAGGAGCTCTTCCAGCGAAGGTATATTGATAAAGCAATCTCTCAAGAATTGCTCAGATAATTCTCAAAACATCTTTCGATGAATCTCACTTTATATGAACTCCAAGATTAGTCTACAATTTTCTCCAATTCCGACACTTCAACAACTGCTCTAACTAATTTCACCGTTTGCAGCAGTGGACCAATAACAGCCACCCCCACCCCCCGTGAAGAAATTCAAACATGATTAGTCCGAGGAAGTGAACAGATCTCTGGCATTTGTCTGATTAAGTATTTTACGGCCATGGTTCATATAAGCAAGCACCACTTTTCTCTGTACTTTCACATTTTCCAGTTTCTACCTGGCTGCCACAAGAGTCTCACCATTTCAAACCACAACTCGCAAAAATTTCATTACAAAAGAAAAATTAATAAAGCTGCAACTTAGTTTCAATCATATAACATGTAAGAGAGTAAGATTTTGGGTTAGACAAAAAGGCAAGATCACAATCCTTTTTGATTCATTATTTCAATGAGCATGACAAATCTATTTTCGAAATTACTCCTCATTATTTCTACAAAAATTGGCTCTTTCTGAAAATTCTCAATTGTATGAAAGTCAATCAAAAGATTACACACATAAATTTGGTCTTGTCAATCACCTTTGATCATGTGAAATTCTTTATTTTAGCTTGCAAGCGACTTTAAACTAGCTGGTTGGTGACCGTGTCGAATCCATAGCAACCCTGTCACACTCTGGCATCGCTCTAACCTCACTAAGAAGCCGCTCCAGTTCTTTTTGAAGTTCCCTACGTATGAAGTCAGAACGCTCCTTTGTGGCTGATGACTCTCTGAACAGAGTTTCATTTAAGGCTTGATATTCTTGCATCCACTCATCTTCATTATTTTGCATATAATGATCATCAAAGAAAACTAGTGAACTTTCCCGTCGCCATCTGCTTAGATAATATTTTTCTGGAAGCTGAAAGTAGTTTTTCTGAATGAAAACACGAATAGCATGCCTGCACAATGTCCCTGAAGATTCAAATTCCTTACATGAACAGTGGATCTGATCATTTTCTGGCATCCATATGACAAAATGCTCCCCATCCATCTTCTTGAAATGATGCACAAGATATGATCCATCAGCCATTTCAGTTAGAGCATATTGCATGGCTAACACCAATTCATGTTGTAGGGCACTGAACGCGAAAGGTGTAAGAATACTGCGTGCATGCTCTTCAATAGGTATGCAGGTCTTTGTGAGCATATATTGCATCTCTTGACATGCCGGGTTCTGTAAATTGGCAGAAACACCAATCTGCAAGAACACGAAGGAAAGCAAAACACAGTTAACAAAAATAAATTTAAAATTCAAGGGCTACTAGATGATAATTGGCGAACCTGCAAAAAGAAGTTTCGTAGACATGTTTGTGCACTGCAAACTCCCTTCAAAAATGCATCTGCAGACTTAGAATAGGTTGGTGTTGCCATTCGAGCAAGAAAGTAGCCTCTGACATAGGACAAAGCCCAGGATCCTCGAAAAGAACTGAGTAGAGCAATGTGTTTATCTGAGCCAAGTCCAAACATGGAAACCATTTGATTCCATTGAAGTTCGAAGTCTTCCACATTCTCAGTGCGATATAACTCATCAAACTTGGATTTAAATTCTCCATATTGACTGCCAAGAGGAAGATAAAACCAGCAATGTATCCTCGGTAGAATATTCCAAATTGGTATAACATGTTTAGTGCTAGGTAATTCACTATTTATTGCATCCTTGAGTGCCATATCAAGGTCTGTTAGAATGGTCTGTGGGCATTTTCCTTTCATAAGACGGATAAAAGCCTGAACCAAATGCAAAAAATATGATGATCATAAAAATAATTTACACGCATGGAGATTTCAGTAATCAACATGCAGTAATTATGTATCCAACCTGCAAGCCCCATACAAAGGAACGGGGTGTGTCATCCTGCAATAGAACACATCCAAAATATATGATATTTCCATTATTTTCAATTCCAAGCCATGCTCCAAAAAGCATACCATACGTGATAGAGCGGTAACTAGTGTCAAAATAAACCACATCACCAAATAATGCATATGCACGAACTGATTCACTATATGACCACACAATGTTCTCAACCTTATCATTCTCATCCACCGAATAGTCAAACACAAAATCCTCATCCACCTCCTTTGTAGCCTTGCATACCTCAAGAAGTTCCATGGTGTCATTTTCTCTTTGCTCAGAGAGTAAAGCATCATTTTCTTTGACAACTTTCTTGCGGTTTTGAACAAAATTCCTAACATCTCTCTCAAGGAAAGGCAATTGTCCACCTTGAATCCCCTTTTCCAACTCCAACACCTTCACTATACGATGTATAGGAAACCCAGCTTTTGAGAGCAACAGAATTCTCTCCTGATCTGGCTCTTGAATCTTCCGATATGCTGGAAGAAGCCGCACTTGGTCATCTTCCAAAAGTTCATGATTATGTACATTGCTAAATTGCACAACAAACCATTGAGAAACTCCATCAACAACTTCCTTTGACAAATACATTTTTGCATCACATCCACATCGCACCGATTTCCTATCTCTATGATGTTCACTAGTAGGCTTTTTCCTAGTTGGTGCAAATCCAGATCGATAACAAACAAAATCGCGTTTATAAATACCCAGTTGCGGGCTCAATCTAGACCTTTCTTTCCTAATGGAGAACCCATTTCTCCTAGCAAAATTTCCATAGTACTCAAAAGCATCATCATCACTCTTAAACAGCATTCCTACATATGGTGCAACCATAACCTCAGATTGAAAGGTGTCGTTTTTAACCAATTGGGATGCAACTGACGGCTCATCAGAATCTCCTTCATGAGAAATATAACACTTCCAATCCCCACAAGGGCATTGCTGCCTCTTCATCCATATGTTTTTCGATTGAAGTGATGTCATTAATTACACTTTAATCAAATCTATATGCACCCTAGATAACTGTAACTTAAATCATAGGGTCACCCAAGAATATTGTGCAAAGCCCTTCAATCGAAAAACCAAAATCAAAGAATATCAGGAGAAGAAAAAAATCCACTGAATAAATACAATATATGCTTACCATCATACAGCCCCCTACTTAAATTAAATGATAAAATCACTAAGAAAACGATGCTGAACATTGAAAAGAATAAGAAATGGAAACAAGACGAAATGAAATTGATAGCTTACCTTCCTTCAAATTGGGAGTATACCGAGAAAAAAAAACTTGAAAGAGGATCCAACCAATAGGGTTCAGGGTTTTAGGAAAGTTAAAGAAAATAAATAAATAAAAGAAAACAACTTTTGACGATAACTAAATAAGAAAAAGAAAACAAAAATATTTAATCAGCAATTCATTGTTGCTTAAGGCGACACGTACGGACAGGACATTAGATGAAACGGAATCTTCTCTGGGAACAGAAACACAACCGACGAGGAAAATGGGGAGAACTGCAGTTTTCGGTGTGGGTTCTTACTCGGCATGTTGGGCCTAAATGGGCCTACTTTCTATGGCCTTTTATTCCAAAAATAATTGGAAGATATAGAGCTTTGGAAATTTCACAAAACTACCTAAAAAAATATGTCACACTTAAAAATGCCCCATTCTTTTTTACCCTTTCAAAAATACCTTTTTTTTAAATCTTCACTTTTAAAAATGTCCATTTTTTAATTTAACTCAAACTCTCCTTCTCCTCCTCCTTTTTCTTGTTTCCGTCTTCTTTCCTTCTCCTTCATGCTAGACAACATTATATTTTTAATTTTTTTAAATTGATAATATTAAAATATTTAAATTATTTTATTAAGATTTAAAATTATTATTATATTATAAAATTATTTTTATCATAAATGATTTTTTTATTAGTTGCTATAATATTTAATATAATTTTATGACTGCATCTCTATTTCGAACACCATTGATTTTCGAAAAGAAAACAGTTAAAGCTTAACACTAATTTTCGCACCAATAATACAAGCTTGGATTTCAATTGATTTGGATTAATTGTGGAATGTAGCGAGAATCTTTATTGCAACAACTATACAAGCTTGGAATTTTGGTGTATTGACTATTGAATAACATGAGAAATGAGAAATGGGAAACCGATTTAAAAGAATTGGGCTTGGCATGGCTATGACCGATAAATTCATGTTCATTTACATCTAAGATGCCACTTCAAATAGCATGTTTGAGAAAGCCAATTAAACGTATTAAAATTATGTACATATATCAAAAAACATATATATATATATACATACAAAGGCACACGTAAGTAATATATACGGGACAAATTACATCAAATGATAATTACAATGTTGCATATAAAGTGTTTGACAAAATGCCAATATAAACTTTTTGATATAAAAAAAATCTTCTACAAAATAATTAATTTCTAGTGAATTTTATTTATATTGTATTTTGTTAATTTTTTTGTTAATCATTTTGCCATGGCTATGATAGTGTGCGCATTCAGTATATCACCCACGTAGGGCTACCGATTTACTCAACGATAGTCCATTTACCAAATTCATGTAAATTAGATGATAAATCAATCCTGATTGGATATGCAAGCCTTTTAAATTCATACAAAAAAACTTAAACAACTCAATAATGAAAAATAATGCAAAGATAAAGAAAATAAGAAGGCATGGCCAATTCCATATGAGACTAAGGTAAGCAATGGAAGAAGAAAATCAAAGAAATATTATTTGGATTTTCATGTAATTCAATATAATCAATAGAATAATGATTAGTTGGTGAAATGAAGAACAGATAAGCATTATAGTAAGGAACGTTTCCATCGATTTATTGAATAATTCAAAGATTGTCAGCTATAAAATGTAATGAACACATTCATAACCTCTCACAACTTTAGAAATAGTAAGCTTAATTGAAACAGCCTCTTCTCTCACAGGAACTAAAAAGAATTAATAATGAAAGTTGTTAAAATTTGTTGTTTCTTTAGCCATATTAGCTTTGGCTTCCATATCTGTCAATGCCTACAATCCAAGCCCTCTCTAGGACCTCTGGGTAGCCATCAAGGAGCCCTAGGATGCTGGTATCTATCCTTAATCCGAAATCAAAAAGAAATCTAATGAAAAAGAACCACAAGTCAATAATAAAATGATTCACATTAATTAAGAAATGTTAAATATTTTTGGTATAAATTTGTAGATATTATGTATTGCATTGATTAATTTAGAAGATAATTTTTATTTTGAAATTTGGTTATATCGGCTAGTATACCAACTTACAACATATGATTTTCAATCTATAATTAGGTATATTGCATGGTATACCAAATTCCAGAAGATAATTTTCATTCTGAAATTTGATATACCGACTGGTATATCAACTTACAGCATATGATTTTCAATCTGTAATTAGGTATATCGCATGGTATACCAAATTTCATAAGATAATTTTCATTCTGAAATCTGGTATATCGGCTGGTATACGAGGTATACCTGCTAGTATACTAACTTACAGCATATGATTTTTAATCCATAATTAGTTATACCATATGGTATATCAGCTGGTATATCAAATTTCAGATATCAGAATTTTCATATTTATAACAATTTTATACCTCTAAAATAATTGTATTTCAAAAAAATTTTGCTCAAATAACTTGAATAAAAGTAAAAAATCAAAATCAAATATAAAAATAAATATAAAAACATAAATTATAAATGTACCTTTAAGTTTTTATGCTCTTTAGATACAATCTTTAATTTCTTAGAACTTCTCTCTAAATTTTCATTTTGTAAGATTTTTCTTTTATCAGGTGAAGTCACATTCTTCAACAGTTTATTAGATTTTGCTTTATTATTATCTTTTTCTTTCTTTTCACATTTGATGAATCATGAGAATTTGAAATCCAGTCGGTATACTGAATTCCATATAATAATTAGCATTCTGTAATTTATTCCATAATCATGTAACTCATACTAGATTTGCCAATCCAACAAATTAAAGTCAAAATCAATCTAATGGTAATTTGTCCTATAATCTATATATTTATCTAATTTCAAGTTTTTGGTTCAAAAGTAGTAATATAAGTAAGTTAGCCATGAATAGTATTTTTCAATAGTGAATAGTATATTCGGACTGAAAAATATACCCAGAAGTAAAAATTATTTTATTTGACCATTGAAAAAGTATGGGTCATGGGTAGTTCGCGGTTAAAATTTGAAATAAAATTGAGATCAAATAAGCATCCAAAAGTCAAAAACACGAAAATAAAAGCGGTTCGATTTTAAGTTAACTAGTTTGAATAAGATTTGACCGACCCATTAAAAATAGCAAATGAAATCTAAAAATTGTCAAAAATTGCATATATATCTAAAATAATATGTATATTATTTTGGCTGCAAAAATTAATTGTTCGGTAACACTAGTATTTTTAAATCGGACCGATCTGATCAAATTAGATCAGTAACGAACTCCGATTGGGATAAAATTTTGTGTACAATCTATTTTGTATATTATAAGAATGATGAAATTAATTTTGAAATAATTTGAATTTGAGAGGAGAGAGAATTGCAAGAAAATTATAAAATGAGCTTAATTTTTGTTATTGGGCCTTAAGTGAGTGGATTTTGGTTTAACCAAGCCCAACCCACCCAAAGTCACTATAAAAAGGAGAAAGAAAAAAGTAAAAATCGTAGCTTTCTTCTTCTTCCTCAGCTCCTCTTCCTCCATAAGTGATCAAAACTCCCATTCTCTTTCCCTCTCAAAATTTCTTCAAATTTCTCACTCTTTTTCTTTAAATCTAAGCACAAAAAATGATCTATTGCCTCTCTAGATCATTTTAGTAGCCATAATCATTTGATTTGAGGAAAGAAAGTAAGAGAAATCAAGTGAAAAAGGCTTAGGGGTCAAATTGAGGTATGTGAATTTTAAGGTTTAAAATTTTTTCAAGGGTGCTTACAAGTAGTTTTAGGTGTCTAGAGCCTATTTTTATGGTCAAATTGAGCTAAAAACCTTAAAATCTTGGTGTTTATTTTGACAAGAAATTAGGCCCCTTGTTGATTTCTTTGATGGTGGATGAATTTCTTTGGTTCAAGGTATGAACAAGAAAGCTTAAGGAAGCTGAACCATAAGGAAAAGGTAAGTGCCTATGAAGTCCTCCAATTTCCCTTATATTTTCCCTTATATTGCATGAATTTTCCTTTAGGTATCTTAGGAAAATTATAAAAAAAAGTGTGTAAAATTGAAATTGACTTTATAGTAATGCAATTGGACCTTAAATAAGCCTAATTATAAGCTTAAATTAATTGAAATGATTTTGTAACATGGTATTCCTTCAGTGGCCAAATTGATGCTTAAGAGAAAACAAAGTGTATTTTGGTTATTTTTGATAAATTAACCTTAAAATGATAATAAACGCGAAATAGTATATCTACAAAATTTTTATAAAATTTATGAAAATTATTTGAATATTTTTAAGTAATTAATTGATTATGTATCAAGTGAAATATTGAATTATTATGAAATAATTCATGAAAAAAATGAAATATGTACCCATGAATTTTTATAAAATTTATAGAACTTATTTGAATATTTTAGAGAAAATATTTGAATATATACAAAATAAATTGGTTGAATTATTGAGTTATAATTCATAATTTAAGTGAAAACAATGAATTATATTGATATAATTCATAAACTGTCCAAATGTGATGAAAAGATTGACTGATTAATGCATTGAACTGAAAAGACAATGAAAAGTATAATGTGTAAAATAATCATGTTGAATTATTGTAGAATAATTTATAATTTGATAAGAAAATATTGAATTATTGTAAAATAATTCACAAACCGTATAAAAGTATTGAAAATTCTGAACGACCGTATTAGTGGAAAATAAAAAAAACTATTAAAAGTCTGAAAGGTAAAATGAACTGCAAAGTAAAAATACTGAATTATTAAGAGATAATTCATAAATCAATGAGAAAGTGGTGAATTATGATGGTATAATTTATAAATTGTATATAAAGCACTGAAAAAGGTTATTGTCAGAATAATAAAAAAGAAAAAGCTACTGAATAGTCAAAAATACTGAAAAATATTGACTGACAAAATGTACTATTTTGAAAAGTAATGAAAATTGTTTAAAATCTGAAAAATATTTTGAAAGTAAGTAATTTTGCCCTTAACAATAGTCAGGTAGTAAAAATCTTGCTCAGGATATGATTAGCTAGCCATAGGGACACCCTATACTGCGATGCAAGTTATAACGACTTGTTTTGCTATGATAGAATCTCTGATTTTCATAGTATCTGTCTGTACTGATATCTGCTATGTGAGATTTGATTATTCGGGATCATTTCTCAATCTGTCTGTATGTGGCACCATGGGATTCACGTCACGTATATCGTATCTGAGAAATTTATGTTTAGATTGTACTAGGGATATTTTAATAAGAATAAGTTAAAAGTGCAAAAAGAAAGCCAAAAGTAAATTAAAAGTGAAAAATGACCTAATTGAAAGAAATAAAAAATTTTGGGCAAAACTGTATTTTTTTTCAAAAATTGTACTTAATGAGCAAAAGGGGTAAGAAAATATTTTACAAGAATAAAATGGTAAATTAATGACCAAACAATCCAAAAATGAATTTTGTGAAGAAGAATGACTAAAATATAATTTTACATGAAAAAGTCAAAATAATAACTAATTGGTATATTATGTGCCAATTAATGACTTAAAAATAAAAAAAAATTAGTAAAATAGTGCAAATATTGTAATTAAAAGTCTAAAAATGGTAATACCGTAATTAATTGAGAAATTCAGGATCAAAAATGAAATATTGTGAAAAAAGTTCAAACAAAAATCGGACAAAAATTTTGTAAGCTAAAAGTCAAATGAAAAGTAAAAATAAGAAAACTAATGGCAATTTTGTAATTGAAAATGTAACAATTACAATTTTGTAATAAATATGTAAAAATGATATTTTTGTTATAAAAAAAAGATTTAATTGCAAAGTTTACCAAAGTAATTGTATTACTTTGTATTGAATGTCAAACGTATTAATAACTGTATTTCGATAAATAATTGATAAAGTCAAAGTGAAAATAAATTAATTAATGGTAAAATTGTAATTAAAGTGTAAAAAGAATAATTGTGTAAGTATTGAAAATTTGAAAATTTAATTGAAGATTTGCCATAATAGTGGCAACTAATAGTATAAAATGTCAAATGAACTAATAATTGTATCCGAACGATTAGATAAAAAATTATGTCTAAAAAGTCAAAGTCAAACCCATTAAATTTCATATATGCCAAAAGTCAATTAAAATGTAAAAATAAAAAAGTAACGGTGATTTTGTAATTAAAATGGCAAAAATGGTATTTTTATAAATAATTGAAAAGTTTAAGATCAAAATAAAAAGTTTGTCAAAATCTTAGTAATAATTGAAAATACTGTTAAAAGTATTGAAAAATACTTTTTGATAAAGAACAATGATATTTTGTATAATTAACGCAATTATGCATGTTTGGAAAATTTTTCTATTAATAGTCACTATTGAGCATATTTAGTATTCAGCACATAATGTTTACTCCGTGCAGATTTTGAAGAGTAGCTGAAGCATGGTACACAGTAGAGCAAAGTCAAAAAAAATAGTTATAATTATTTTATATTTTGGCATATATATATATATATATATATATATATATATATATATATAGCTATTTAAAGTAAAAGATTGAACTGTAATTGATCAGTAATTAATATAATTGTGAAAATATGTTTTGTCAGGAAGTGATTTTAAATGGATGTATTTGATATGTGAACGAATATATGAAATGTATATTTGCTCTGTTATGAACTCTTGTGCCCTTGAGGGCTGTGGTTTATCTAGTTTTTCAAGGGATTAGTAAATATATAGCCATTATATTATCTGATTTTTGGTGAAATAAATAGTATTTTTAGACAGTTTTAAGTCAATGAAAAATTAGTGGTGAACTTAAATAATAATTAAGTATTGACGATTAATGAATTTAATTAAGAATTTGATAAAAAAAATTGGCTTATAATTTAATTTTTTATTTAAAAAATTATTTCAATAAGGGTGTTACAACATTATCATCATAAAATTATTGAATCAGAAGTCCTTGATTCTTCCGAGCCACACAAAGCGACACATCAACTAGCACTGACTAAATAGTCTTTTAAAAGCTAAACTTCGCCATCAATGAAAACAAATTTTACTTTGAGCTAACTAAATAGTGGAATCCCATGTTAGTATAAACAAGACAAACAAATTCTTTGCAATCTAGTCAACAAAAAACGAGCAGAACTCTTCTTTTCCTAATAAACTATTGATAAAAGCAAGTTAACAGTGCAAAACTGGTAACTGTACCAAAATTAGAAACTGAGATGTTAAGAAAGAATTTTTGGCATTTTCCACAATGAAATTAATAATTAATGATAAAACTTGAATTTCTACAAGAATCTGAAAAGGAAAAAAATTAAGCAGAGTATGGAAGGAGGGGAAATTACTGTATGCACCTCTGGTTTGCATCTTCGTCGACGGAATGGGATACCGCCCACGAGCGATCTATGGTCCCGTAAATTCAGAAATTAAAGAACAATCTTTCAATCGTTAAGAGTTGAATTTAGAACAGAAGATTGAACTTCTGGAAACTACTCGAGAAGAGATGCAAACAACACATGGGCTTGATATATAGAAACAAAAGGATCTCGGACTTTGGAGCTTATTTGGGGCATAATACCCATTTCGGCGCTTAACAAAAAATGGGTATTTTTAAAAGTATAAAATTAAGAAAATGTATTTTTAAATTTTAAAAATTGATGGATGTATTTTTAAAAAGTGGAGTTAAAAAAGAGATATTTTGTGTAAATTTCTCTAGAACTTTATGGTATGAAATCAAACTTTGACCCAAAACTTTTATACTTTTTACGTGGATTGGTATAAAAGGAATTAAAAGCACTCAAATTATTGTGAAATAAAGATTATCCACTGCTAATCTTTTGTTTGATTATTAAAATATGATAAATAATTGTATTTGAATTTAGACAAAATTGAATTCAATTCGACTGAATTTCAAGTGAAATTTAATTTGATTTGAATTCAATTTAGTTTGATTATATCTTTATATTATTATTCTATACTATATATGCATATATATTTTTTATATTAAATTACAAAACAGGTGAAAACTTTTTTACAAGATAGTAATCATATATCAATTTTAATATTAGTGTAAAATAACCTATTTTAATTTTATATTATAAATTTAATGTATGAATTGGACTCTAATTTTGTATATACAATTGTTGAATGATGAATACCCGTAAACTGTTAAAAACCTATTCTGTTACCGATTAATTCATTAATTTTAAGATATGGATATTTTTTTTTCTTAAAATATCTTTATATTTCTCTTTAAATTTTACATGAATAGAATTTTAAAGTAAATAAAATTTTTTAAAAAAGAAAGTTTTTCATAAACCTGTTTAAAAGTTATTTTTATGTTTTCTATAATTCCTTTATTATCATGGCCCAAGAAGTCCTGAAAATAAATGAACAAGCCCAAGTCCAATTAAATAAAACACTTTGATCCGATTGGATTGATGGCACAAATACAATCAATCAATCAATTGACGACACCCTATCGAAGTAATATCTTTTGATACATGCCGCTTACCAATATTGGTTAATCATCAACTGTGTTAGACTAGGACTTATTTTATAAATAATATATATTTTTTTAATTTTTATTTAGAAAAATAGAGTGATTTAAAAAGGATTTTGAAATTTAGGATGTATTCATTTTAGTTTTATTTTCTTCTAATCCCTAAACCTTTCATTTCTGCAACACATCCCAGCGGAAATGAAGATACATCAGTTTTTTTTCTTTACAAGCCCACTATTCCATTTCTTCAAAATTTTGCCACGGAAATAAATACACTCCGAAATTTCAATTACTTTTTAAAATATCTTATTTTTCTAAATAAAATTTTAAAAAAACATTATTTTTAACAAAGTCCTGTAAGCACTCAAATGCTTAATGTATCTATTATTCAGCAAACACTATAAATAGCCTAAAATAGGAAGGTTCCGGGTAATGCTTAATTGAGATCTTCTCTCTCTACAATTTTTCTTTCTAAAATCGCCGACTTATCGGTCCGATCAAACGCTCTTTCTTTTGTAGGGATCTTTAAGTAAAATCATCCAACTGGATCTTTCACTTATCTTCTTTTCTCGACTTTAGATATTTTAACTAATATCATTAATTATTTATGTATATTTATTTAATTTTTATTTTAATTATAATATAATTATTATTTGATGAGCACGAATCTAGTTAAATATAAATACATGACTTGTCCTAAGGAAGAGATTCATGGTAAATTGATGAAGTTAATTTTTATTAATTCTTATATAAAAAAAATTACAAATTCTTTTTTTTTACACGGGACAAAGACCAATTACAATTATAAATTCTTCCAATCAAGTGTGAAGTCCAAGACCTAATTTTGTAAGAAAGCAAAAGTCTCCTCGTAACCATATTAGGTGATTTTTTTTAATATGGGGTTTTCATTCTTCGTTTGGTCAACTGAGGTGCAATCATAAATCATGAATTCTATGTTGTTAGTTGCAGCAAGATGAATCCAGAATTGGTCACCTAATTTAACCAATAATATCATGTAAACATTAAAAAAGTAAAATTACTTGAAAATAGAGGTGGCAATTGGATGGGATTGACAAATTTAGATTGGACCAAAAATAAACTAATCATAAATGAACAAAAAATATAAATCATAATAGTAAGGTCAATTTTTATTGGAATTTTGTAAATATTTTTAGAGAACTAAGTGATATTGTTGCCAAAATTCACACTTCCTTATTTCTAAACAATCTCTATTTCCATTTTAATAGCCAAAAAGATTTTAAAAGAGAAATAGCCATCCAATTTGTGTAGGAAGCTTGATTATTACATCAAGGGAGAAGGAGATCCCTACTCAAATAAAGAATAGCCAATCCAACATAAAAGAAAGCACACAAATCTAATATGGCAAATAAACTATAACATGAACAAACTGATGAATATGCTCTAAGCATGTCTATAATCAAGCAAACAATATGAATTCACCTCTTCTGTACAATATAGGCTTCTACCCTCACTCTTTTGCAGTACATATTGGTTGACTCTATTGCTTTGCTGCAGTTTTTTTCATGTCCTGTCTCGCCATTTGACCAAAAATTATGCTTTGCTTTTCTGCAATCTACCTCATTTCCTCTCTCACCATTTGAGCAAAAACTTTGCTCATCGAAACGCCCGAAAGTTCACCCATGCTTCCCATGCTGACTTGTGCAGCAGATACACTGGCCTCGAAGCTATTGGCGCGGTTGAATTGTCCAGGTAGATTACCATTATGACTGGATTTCTCTTCATTAATCTGAAGCTGAAGTGCACACTCCAAATTCCACAAGACATCTCCCATTGAAGGTCGATAAACACCACATTCCGCCAAGCATTTATCAGCTATCTCTCCAAACTTCTTCAAAGAAGCTGGCTTTATTTGACCTTCGAGACGAGGATCCACAATTTCCTCAAGTTTCCCTGCCTTGTAACATTTTGATGCCCATTCAACTAAGTTCACCTTTTCTCTTGGCAGCGATGGATCGATGACAGGTCTTCCACAAAGAACTTCAAACATTACCACTCCTAACGAATAAACATCAGATTTTTCTGTCAGCTGTTGTCTGATCAAGTACTCTGGATCGAGATAGCCGAAGCTTCCTTTTACTGCTGTGCTAACATGGGACTGATCAATTTCAGGACCAGTCTTTGAAAGCCCGAAATCAGCAACCTTAGCCATGAAATTCTCATCAAGCAATATGTTTGCACACTTGACATCTCGGTGAATGATTGCCTTTGCAGAGCCCGTATGAAGATAGTGAAGTCCTTTTGCTGCTCCAATGCATATCTCAAGCCGTTTTCGCCAACTTAAAGAAGGATGATCTGCAGCATACAGATGATCCTTGAGCGTACCATTCTCCATGAACTCGTATATTATGATCAGCTCATTTCTTTCATCACAATATCCTATCAAAGAAACCAAATGTCTGTGTCTGAACTGAGATAACATTTCAATCTCAGTCCGGAATTCTGCAATTCCCTGTGATTGAGAAGTTCCCCTTTTCACAGCTACCATTGTCTCGTCTCTCAAAACTCCCTTATAAACCTTACCAAAACCACCAACACCAAGAACCAAACTTTCACTGAAATTATCAGTAGCCTCTTGTATCGCCGCGAATGGGAATCGATACCCAAATTTTGAAGTCGAAAACATATTAGCTTCTCCTCCGTTTTCAGTTAATCGATCCTTCAGATGGCTTAGACGAGCTAATCTCCTTCTTCTGCATATCAAAAAGAGAACTAAAGCAGAAGAAAAAACAAACAACCCAACAGCGATGCCTACTATCGGCACAAGGCTCATCTTCGAACTTTTAGATGAAGTAGAGTCTAGGACATCAAGGCTGTCCTTAGAATTGCTTATTTTCATCATCTCCAAGCCATTGAGAATGGCATTTGGAGAAGGACTGCCAGTAGAAGTGCCAATGCTAACATTTAACATCGGGCTACCTGTTACATATGTGATCACATCCAGAAAATATGGAGCACCCAGAATTGATGTTTGATTGAGAAGATCAAGATACTGAACAACTGAAGAAGACCCAATATAAACATTAAAATAGAACCTTGCAAGAGATCTACTTAATATATCACAGAAATGGAACCGAACAAGATAATCGAAGCCAGGATCAACAGAGAAAATCCATGTAATGTTGGCATTGACATTAGGATCATCTGAATTCAAGGTAGTAGCAGTACCATAGACAGAAGGGGGAGCAATATTCCCAGTTGGCCCCCCTTTTGTGTAATTCACAGCTGGAACATTAGAAATGAACTTTCCTATGTTACTGTGTCTAATAAACTCAGTATCAGAATCCCAAAGTCTCCACAAAGTATCATTCTGAGGATAAACAGTCTGATTCCCCATATTAACCCTCTCAGCTGTTTCTAATGCCTTATTCCATAGATTTTGATTGTTTCCCTGGAGACCAATAGTTCTAGCACTAGCAGGAATTAGCTCATCAGGAAGTGAAAAAACTTCCAAGGCATTTACATAAGCAAAAGAATTTTCATCAGGAGTGAAAGTGAGAATTAGCCTATTAGAAGTCACATTCAAAGAGTACTCCTTAACTTCAGGATCAATCTTGGATTGATATTCCTTGATAAGGGTGAAATTTTGAGCAGAAACAGAGAACTGGGCCGTGCTCAGATTATAGTTTCTGAACACAAAAGGGAAGAAATAAAGGCGAATCCAATGCCTTCCTTGTTTACTAATTGAAAAAGTGTATCGAGCGGTTTCATTGAAAATTGTTGCAGTTTGAAAAAGAGAAGTATCATATGCAGATGATTTAAGAGTAGAACTAATCTTGGCTGGAATAGCATGAGGAGTTGAGAGGAGATTGGAAAAGAACTGATCAGAAACAAACACACGGTCCCCCACTGATAAATTAGCAGAAGATCCACAATCTATCAAATAGTTGTCTTTAGGATCATATCCTGATGAAATGCATATTAAACACAGTATTGAAGAAACCCAGATGAGAAATCCAGAATTCACCATGACCAGAGAATGAAAAAGACGAACTTGAAAAGAACCTGGATAAAAAAATCAAATAAAGTAGAGGATATAACACAGAACTGATGAAGTTAAAGTGAAAACAAGTTGAAAGTTGAGATTTTTATATAGAATAAATAAAGAACTAACAGACCTGGAAAGAAACAGAACATCAAAATATCAAAAACCCGCAGAAAAAATCACAAGGGTGAGCATCTTAATCACTGGAAAAATATGAATGGAGAGAGACGAAGCCAAGAAGTAGGATAGAGTAACAAAATTAATCACCAAAAAGTCATATTAAAAAGAGAAGAAAACAAGAGTCCGCAGTAACACGTTGCTAGCAGACCACAATTAATTTAACTAATTTGAAAGCAACTACCCCAATATTTTTAGAATCGACTCGAATATCGATTCGATCTATCAATTGAGTTAAAAATTAATTAATTGAATCAGATCGATTCAAAATTTTTATTTTTTATCAAATATAATTATTTATAAAAAAATAAAAATATAATATTTCAAAATTTATTAAAAAATTTATTAATTAATAAATATTAATTTAAAAATATTAAAACCAATAAAGTTAGTTGTATTTCTAAAATTATTTATATGCTACTTATATATCATTTGTAAAATAGTGATACTTAATTAGTCAACATTAATTGTTCTTAAATGAGGCTTATCAATGTCTAATTACGGCTCCATTAATATGCAATTTAAGCAATCAAAGCTTAATTTACTTTTTTACTAGTTTTTTAATTCTTAAAAACTAATTATATGTTAAAAATTCCTATAGTTTTAAAATTTTTAATCATAATTACCAGTTCATTAGTTGTAATTACTATGAAAGGATTTTTTCGATCTATATGTAATAAATTCTTATATATACAAAATAATAATTAAAAAAATTATGTACTGTTAAGATCAAACATAAAAGATGTTTGTGGTGATTTAATTCTGCATTCAGATATGTATTATAGAAACTGTCTTTATATATTTTGCATATATATAATAATTTATTATGAATTTAGTTAAAAGAACACATTATAGGATCTTTAAATTTTATATTTTTAATTATATCACTGTATTTTTTGAAAATTTAGGGATTGATTTTTTAAAATGCAAATTTTTTTATTGAACCGGAATTTGGTCCGAATTATCAAATTCCGGTTCAATCCGATTTTTTTTAGTTAATCCGAATTTTTAAATTTTTCGATGAATCAACTTGAATTACTTATCGAGTTATGATCCAATCGATTCGACTGATCAAGTCAATTCGAGTTTAATAACCATGAACTACTCCAAAAGAACAAAACTTTAATTGAAAAAAATATGTTTGAAAAAAATGAAAAAGTATAGAAAAGAACTCAAAGGAGATGAGAAGAGCACGGAAAAGGAAAGTTATGGTGGGCGCAAAGAAGAGAGAGAGTCAAAGTGGGACTTAATTTAACAAAATAAAAAGTATAATAGAAGAAAGAGGAAGACAGCTTTGGCTATGGATGGATTTGTTGGAAGGTCTCCGTGTTAATTGATAAATGAAATGAGTATTGACTATTGAGTGGTTGCACGTTAGGCTGATTCCAACCTTTTATTCATTTCTCGTGATGATGCCCTGCTCCTCCGGGGTGAGAAAAAAAACAAAAAATATAAATAATCGTAAAATCAGTTCAAAATTAAATTAATTTTTATAATTAATTAATTCGATAAATTTAATTATAATTTTTAATTTTTATATTTTTAATTAATTATTATAATTTATATTTTTAAATATCGATTAATCGTTAATTCATAATTAATCGGTTTATATATATATATATTATTTTTATATCTTTAATTTTTTTCTATTTTTCTCTAAAATTTATATAAAATAATATTTTAAAATATATTTAAATTATATTTTTATTTTTATACCTTAATTTGTATTATATCATTCTCTTTAATTATATAATAATATTTATATATAATATCCGATTAATTTTTATATATATTATTTTTTTTATCATATATTGGTATTCATATTTTATTTAATAGCATTTAATTATATTTTTTTATATTTTAGAGTTTATATTATAACATTTAATATTATTTAAAATTTTATTTAACTTAAAATCAAATATATTATAATTTTCAATAAATATTAAAACTATTTTATAATATCAGCTATTAATCTATATAACATAAAATTTGACTAGTAAATTATGTTTATTTCGTAATTTTTATATTAAATTACTTTATATATTAAAATTGAATTAAACTTTGTCTAATTTTTTTAATAATTTTATGTTATAAATTTTAATGATTAACCGAAAAATATTGATTAACCAAATCGAAAAATCAAAATCGATGAAATGGTTAACCGAATGCAACGGACTGATTAATGGTTAATAATTTTAAAAAATCAATATTAATGAACTAATTATTTTTTTGCTAATGAACCGGTTAACTAATATATGCTCATCCCTACTGCTCTTTTTTTTCTTGTGTTTCCAATTTTGGTTTTTGTATTCTTTCTTATTTGTTTTTTCAAAAGTTGTAGTTCTTTTTGTTGCTATTTTTGTTTTAGAAAATATAATTTGCCAGTTATTAATTTTTTTCTTATTAATCGTTAAAAAAATTATGAGTAAGAAAAATTCAAATATGCAAATTTATTGATAATAATAAAATGTATAATTTTATTTTTAAAATTTCAATTGATATAATATTATTTTCTATGTTTTAAAACTTTGATCAAATGGTTCTTTACAGAGAAATATCATATGAAAACTTTGATTCGATAATTTAAAAATCATTTAATAATTCAAAAAATGAACGAAAATTAATTTAATCCGAAAATTCATCCAATTTGATAATTTATCGAAATTAGCAAGCCATTAATGACCCAGCCCTGCCTTAACCAAATTTCTCCTAAATTGGCATCACACTCGACTGAGTGACATGTCAGCATATTAGGTGAAAATATCTTCAAGAAGAAAGTGGTATGTCAACAATTAAAATTCTTTTTTTGAGTAGTATCAGTAGGAGTGGGAAAGAAAAGTGAGAAGCTTCCTCTTGGTTGTGCAAGTTATTGGGCGGATAGAAAAACGCATGTATTTCTCCTTATTTTTTTACTTTTTAACCGTGAAATCATTAGATATGTGATAGTATGAGTCGATTAAACAGTAAAAAAAGTGAAAAATAAGAACTTTTAAAGGAAGAAAAGAATAATAATAATAATAATAATAATCATGATCTCAAGTATGGTGAGGCATTTTTACTTTGTCTCCCACCATATATATTTTAAAAAGAAAAAGAAAATAACGCGTTTTCTTCAACAACTAGCTGGCTTAGCAATTTAGCCGTTTGGCGCAGATAGCGGGAATGGGAACGTATCCTCTACAGCTGCCACTTGTTTTAGTGTTTGCTCTCTGCTAATCATTGAACGACAAATCTTTCACGTCGCACAGTGGACGGTGGATGTGTCCTCTCCTGACTGGACAGCACTGACATTCCTATCCATTACTATATTCTCTCTATTTAAATTTTGCAAAAATACTCAATTTAATTACACTTCCGAAAAAAAATTAATGCAGCTGTCAAATTCAATTCAAGGCTAACGATATGAAATTCATTCACTCTGCAAATTTTAGAGAAAGTAATTTATGGAATTTATAATTGCAAGTATTTGAAATATTTAATTAATGTTGTAAATAAATAAACTTATGAATTTTCATAAACCATATTTAAACTTCAAATTTTATAATTCATGTGTTTACTTTATAACTCTTGTATATACTTTATATCTCATATATTTATGTCTTCTTATGTAATCTATATTTCTAAACCTATAAATAGAGATTTCTTCCATAAAATACAAGCAAGAAAATGATAATAAGAGAATATTTATTCTCTCTATTTCTTTCTAAACTCATTCTATTATCTTTATTTTTATATTATATTCTTATCATATTTCATATAGTTTTCGTATTTAATAACACGTTATCAGCATGAATGTGCTCCACGGTTTGCAGTAAAATATTTTTTTTATTTCTTTTCAATTTAAATTATGTCAAATATTACTAAACTTAAGTTTGAAGCTCTTGATATAATTGGTAAAAATTATTTATCATGGTTTCTCGATGCTGAAATTCATTTTGATGCTAAAGGATTTGAAAATATAATTTTAGTTGGAAATAAAACATCCAACCAAGATAAAGCAAGGGCGATAATATTTCTTCCTCATCATCTACATGAAGGGTTAAAAGTTGAATATCTAACAATGAAAGATCTACTAAAATTGTGAAATAATTTAAAAGAGCAATATGACCACCAACAAACGGTAATATTGTCTAAAGATTTTAAAATTATAAGTGAATATAATTATACCGTTTTTAGAATTAAGTAGTTCTTAATTAAAATTATGTGGTGAAAAAATTGATGATGAGAGTTTTTAGAGAAAATCTTTTCAACTTTTAATGCTTTAAACGTGCTCTTGTATCAGCAATATGGAGAAAAGAGTTTCAAAAAGTATTCTGAATTAATCTCATACTTACTTATAGCTAAACAAAATAATGAGTTATTAATGAAAAATCATGAGACTCGTCCTACAGGATCTGCTCAATTCCTTGAAGTGAATGTAGCAATATACAATAAATAAGTGTAAGTATTTGAAACATTTAATTAATAATTTATTTTGAAATTTTTGAGTTCAAATTTCTATTTTTCTTTTTTCTGTATTAAATACTTAAATAAATAATATTAAGTATAATTTTATGTCACGGATCTTCTAATTTTAATAAGAAAATTTGATCCCTTTTAAAAAACGACATAAATATCATTAAGCCCAATAAAAATTATAAGATTTGCAGATTTAGTTTCTCTGCAAAGAGGTTTCAGGAGATCTGTAATGCAAAATGATTAATTATTTTTTATTATTCATTTAATATTTTATTAACTTTATGACATATTATTATAATGTAAGATAAAATCTTTTTTAATTATTATCTTTTTAATTATTATCTTATCAAATTGGAAGTTTTAAATAAAGCACAAACAGTTATTACTTTATAAAATATAATTTTGGAAAATATAGAAATGGTCCACTTTCTTCTTCCTTTTAAATCTATTTTTTTTTCTTCTAATTAATTTGTAATTACGTAGCTTGAACTTTTTTCCAAATACTTTATTGGTCTTATATACCGGCATAATTTTTTTTAATAATATTTCAAAAAATTATAAAACTGAAACATATCAAAAATTATTTACAGAATTAAAATTCAGCATAAAATTATTGTATCTGATAGCAGAATTAGACGGCGAAATGTTGAACTTATGCCTCCCTTAAACTTTTAAATTCACTTTTACCATTAAGACAACATGATGCATGGTTAAGAGAGATATAAGTTCAAATCCCACCACTCACCATTTTTTTCTCTATTTTATCAAATATATATATAAAAAATTAATAATACCCATTTTATCATTCTCGAATCAGGCTCAATAATCACAAGTGCAACTTAAATTCATGCCTAATTGCTGCCTATCAGCCCATAAGCTACTTGCGCAGACATATATCGAGATGGTTTGATCGGACCAAATGTCCTACCTATCCGCGCCACTATGCCTGTTAGATTACGCAATTCGTATCCTACAAATCATCACATCAAATGTTTAAATCTGTCAACTGCAGATACATGAGATTCGATGCTCAAGTACTCTAGCCGTATAGATCCTAGCCACCTAGAGACGAGATTTCAAAAATAAAGTATCGCATATACTGCTATTCTCTCTCTAAATCCTCTAATTTAAGTATCATAATACTAATCCCTGCACATTGGGATTTAGTTCTTTTATATTTTAGAGATCGACTTGTCACGTTCCATAGATAGGTGCAGTTGATTTTCAATCCATTTTTCTCTCCTTATAAGTTCTAACACTTTAGGACTTATCAATAACAAATAATATTTATTGTTCCACTAGTAAAAGTGTGTCATCAATTTGGGAATGGTGAAGTTTAAATCCTACCACCAAACCTTTTTTTAATATATTTTTTATTATTTAATTAAAATTAGTTAATATTTTTATTAATTTTTATATTTTATTTAATTAACATTTTCATTATTTTTAACAATAACACTTTTAGTAGGTTTTTATATTATTTCTATATTTCATTAATTAAAATTTATAATTAATTTTTTAAAATTTTATGACTAAAAATAATATTAAATAATGAATCACACCACCGACAAGTTCATAAATATATTTGTACCAATCGGACTAAAACTAACAACTAATAATAATTTTATATATTATTTATTAATTTAATAATCAATTTTAACGCAAATTGAAATCGCTACAATATGTGGCGTTTTTAGAGAAAAAATAAACTTTTTAAGTAAATTTCATGTTTAATTCTGCTATCTGATACAACGGTTTTACACATTTCAATTTTAATTTTTTTTAAATATTATTTAAAAAATTATCCCACTATACTTAAAATTTTTATGAGATATAACTGCAGCGTCATTTCTTTATTTTACAGGAACAAGTGAAAAATATATTTATGCATTGCTTGGAATGGATCACTTTTGCCTTCATTTGTTTTTTAATAAAATAACATTGAAGTGACAAATTACAAATTTACCTTAAATGTCTATCCAAATCCAATTCAGCCTTTTAGCAATGAAATGCAACGCATTTACGGATCTCAATACATGTTTTTCTTAAAAAAAAAAACTTTTGGACCTTATACAATTTCAGAGGTATTTAAAATTAATATGATTAACTTGAAAATAATAAATAGGGCAATGGTATATTTGGTCTTTGCTCCTATTTTGCATGTTTATGATATAAATGAAAGTTAGATTTAAGAAAGTGATGGAAGTTTACAACTTTTCATATTTAAAGGGAACTTTGAATTTAATGTGTTAGAATTATATACCCAACCTACTACTAATAATAATAATAGAACAAGTCAATTGAATATCGATGACTTTATCATACAAATAGTGCAATATGCACACATGTAATGTAAGAGATATGTTGCCTTAATAGAACAAGTCAATCCATGAGATAATTTTAAATAGCATGAAATAAGAAAAAGAGAAAGAATGGATATCCTCATGATTTGGTCTCACTTAATTTTTTATATTAAACTTTTTATCAAATTCTATTTAAGTATGATTGAACAAGGAATTCTCTCGTATTAACCTAAAATGTGTATGGTCACACAATATATATGGGAAAGGAAAACTGAAGATAAATATTTTTGAAATAATTTTCTAACTAATTACATACATGATAGATAGTTAACTGTCTCTATTGAGTTGGATAACTAATTTATGATGATACTATCTCATTTTATACTTTGTTCTTCTTATTGTTGATTTATATCCTTATAAGCCTCTCACCCCCCCTCCCAAAGCGGAACTTTTTTTTATGAATAGTGTGCTTTGGGATTTTATTAGAGAAAATGGAGTGTTTTTATGATTAATTGATGAGAAAGCAAGATTTTATTTAAATTTCGCAACAAATTGTTACGTAATCTAATTGGTGGGCCCGCTTGAATTGGCACAAAAGGAAAACGAAAATGGCACAAAAGCAAAGGAAAATTTGGTGAGGCTTATGTTTCAAAAGAATGTTTATTGGCATCAAAGAGCTAAGGTTCTTTGGTTAAAAAAAGAAGACATAAATTCCAGGTTTTTTCAGTCACATGCTTCGGGCAGAAGGAAAAAGAATAGGATAATTCAGCTTTATTCTTCAAATGGTAACAAATTGGCTTGGAAGTCTGGATTGGAGGAGCATATTTTTCAGTATTTCGAGAATATTTTCAAGTCAACGACGAAAGGGATTTTAGAGCAACTTGATTGGGTGCAACCTTGTATATATGTGACCCAAAATGAAGAACTTTTTCGACCTTTTGATGAGAAGGAAGTTAGAGAAGCCTTGTTTTCTATGCACCCGGATAAAGCTCCCGGACCTGATGATTTTAATCCGGGTTTTTTTCAATCTCAATGGGATTTAATTGGTCATGATATTTTTGAGTTTATCTTGAACATTCTTCATTCCGGAGTTATGCCTGCTGATCTTAATGAAACTATTATTATTCTCATTCCAAAGATTAATTTGCCTAAATATATTTTTGATTATAGACCTATTGCTCTTTGCAATTTTGTTTATAAAATTATGGCAAAAATGATAGCGAATCGTATGAAGTTTTTGTTGCATGATGTAATCTCAGAAAATCAAAGTGCATTTATTCCAGGTAGATTAATCACAGATAATGTGCTTCTTGCTTATGAGGTTGGGCACTATCTTCATTGTCAAACAAAAGGAGTTAGTGATACCATTGCTTTAAAACTTGATATGGCAAAAGCATATGACAAAATGGAGTGGTCCTATGTGAGAGCTATTATGGGTAAGATGGGTTTTCATGAGCAATGGATCAATCTTATTATGATGTGCATCTCTACTGTTTCTTATCAGGTTAACACAAGTGGGTATTCTATTGGCCCTTTGGTGCCTGGTAGAGGTCTTAGGCAAGGGGATCCGCTTTCTCCTTATCTATTTATTATTTGCTCTCAAGGCTTATCTGCTGCATTGTCTGATTTGGAACGTAGGGATATCATCCATTGTTGTAAAATTGCAAGAGGAGCCCCGACCATTAGTCATCTTTTGTTTGCTGATGATTCTTATTTCTTCTTCAGAGCTAAACTTTGTGAAGCATTAGCTATTAAGGATTGTCTGAGAAGATATGAAGCAGTTTCTAGCCAAATAGTGAATTTTTACAAGTCATCTTTGGGCTTCAGTAAGAATATTGATCCTTATATGCAGCATCTTTTTTGTAGCCTTTTGGGAATTTCAGCATCTCTTCAGGTTACATCTTACCTTGGAATGCCAATGTTGGTAGGCCAAAATAAATCCCAGGCATTTAGCTTTATAAAAGATAAAATTTGGAAGAGACTGAGTAGTTGGAGAAATAAAATGCTTTCTTGGGGTGGAAAGGAAATTCTTATTAAGTCTGTATTGCAGGCTATCCCGAATTATCTGATGAGTTTGTTTCTGATGGAATATGACATGGTATGCACATAAAGATCACGCAGCGAAAAACAATAAAATTTGATCATACATGCCATACAATTCCATGACAAGAATCGAAACATGCAATTTTAGGGTTTTAAAACTTACAACTTTATATGCCTTTAAAACTTGATTTTGATGATGACCAGCAACCAAGGAGGATATCTTAGCCTTAGACCTTCACCACCAATGCCAAGGAATAGCCTTTTACGCCACTCCTCTCTATGTTCACACACACAATTGCACCGACGGCTTAAAATCGAGATTGCTAGCTCTCAAAATAAGTATTATGTAATGGCTATGGTTTGAAGCTACAAAATTTGATTTTATACTTCCCTTAGGGTGCTATTACTACCCAAGAATACAAGAGAATGAGGAATAATCCTTTCTCCTTGTGAAAATTGGCCAAAAGAATTTTGTGAGAGAGAGAGAGAAGTTCATGCCAAAACTAGAAAAGATAGGGTTTCACGCCACACACTTGTAACCCTAGGGTTTTATTTCTTTACTAATATATATCATTATTTTTTGGCAAGTGTTTGATCTGAATTTTACTATCTCAAGATAATTAATTCAATCTCAATCACTTCCTAAAAATAAGTAATATATATTGATTTAAACTCCTTTGAATTTAAAATTCAAATTTGAAATAAAACACAAGACATTTAATTAAATAAAACCACTTAATATAAGTAATGTGCATGTGCCGAAATTCCTTGATTTTTATCTTGGAATTTCGGCCACTTCATTATTTATTTAAATGATTTAATTTAATTTAAATTCTTTTAGGCTTTGTACTCAATTAACTTAATTAATACAAGATAATTAATTAATTAAAATTAAATCTTGTGGGCTGAATTTTTCTCTCTCATGGACCAAGGTCCAATAACAATTTTAAAACCCATTACACACATTAATTTGACTTTAATTGAAAGCCCAAATTAATGCCCAATACTTTATTTAAATATTTTAAGCTCAATGCTTTGTGTGCGATCCTATAGGTCCATTTAATGTTGGCAATGAATTAATTCAAAGGCTATATATATTCTCTAGCAAGATATTATAGCATTCCAAATTAAATGAAAATGCATATGGCATTTAGTGACCTAATACAATTTTGCATAGTCCCTTACCCATAAATATCAGAATTAATATAAGGCATGGAACTAGTCATCCTTATATATATTAATTCCTTTCTTGATATTCCAGTGACACTAAACTCTCAGATAAATAATGATTACTCATTATTTCATCTTGATATGGCCATACACTTCTCAGTTCACTAATCAAGTGGCCGATGATATTTTCTCTCTTATAGAGAGGGGCAATCCCTTCACTTCTCTCATGCTCTCTAACATGAATCAATGCATACCCAAGCATACCCATACTTGTCACTCTGTTACGAGCACGTTAGGTGTATGTCAAAGCACACAGTAATTCATAAAGAGTTTCATAGAGATTTTAGGTCTAAGAACTCCGATACAAAACTTGCATATGAGAAACACTTATGACTTGTACCATATAGTGTTCTCATGAGTGGATCGAATCCAGATACCATGTTCTAAACATGTATCTATGATCTCTGATTGACACTCTTGTCCTTATGATCTGTAAGACAGAACTTAACTTATCAGAGAGAGCATACTAGTCTTAATTCATTTGTTATTCCCATAACAATGACTGACTAGGAATATTTAGAATGAAGTCTCATTTATTTAAAGGTCTTACAAACCATGTGCCTCACACATGATAACTTAAACTGAAACAATATTCTTGGATAGTTCTATCAATTGATATGCACAGGAATACAATAGATAAAACAAATTCCTCATTTATTAACTAAAGTATTTTATTACAATGTATTGGGGCTAGGGCTTACACTAACAATCTTCCACTAGCACTAGTCCCAATTGGACATAGCCCTAAGACTGAACGTTCTCAAATGAGCTTCGTGCAGATTTGGACGCAACTGTTTCGTCAAATGATCTGTTACATTGTCTTCACTTGCTATCTTGCTAATGTTGACGTCCCCACGATCAATGATTTCTCTGATCAGGTGGTACCTCCTGAGTATGTGTTTGGATTTTTGGTGTGATCAGGGCTCCTTGGCATGTGCGATGGCCCCGTTGTTGTCACAAAAAATTTCTAATGGATCTAGGATGCTTGGGACCACTCCTAATCCAAAAATAAAATTTTTAATCCAAACAACCTCTTTTGCAGCCTCACTCGCTGCAATATACTCAGATTCAGTAGAGCTTCTCCAGCTGACAGCACCACCATTTAAAACAAAAACAAACCCAGATTGCGATCTAGAATCCTGAGAGTTAATCTGAAAAGCAGCATTGACATAACCTTGTATGACGAGCTCTTCTTGACCATCATACACTAAGAAGTGATTCTTAGTCCTTCGCAGGTACTTTAGAATCCCTTTTACAGCAGACCAGTTCTTCTCACCAAGGTCTTGTTGAAACCTACTGGTTATACTCAGTTCATGAGCAACATCCAACCTAGTACATAACATAGCGTACATGATAGATCCAATAGCAGATGCATATGGGATTCTACTCATGTTGTCCCTTTCGTCTTTGGTTTTAGGGCACTGTTCTTTAGTCAAAGGAACTCCTAAAGCCAAAGGTAAGTACCCTTTCTTTGAGTCTCCTATACTAAAATGATTTAGTACTTTGTCTATGTACTTTTCTTGACTTAGTCCCAAAAGCCGATTCGATCTATCTCTATAGATTCGAAAACCAAGTATTGTCTCGGCTTCAACTAAGTCTTTCATTGAGAAATATTTTTCCAACCATTGCTTAACCTTTTGCAATGTTGGAATGTCATTCCCAATGAGAAGGATTTCGTCCACATATAGGACCAAAAATACTACTATGCTCCCACTAACCTTCTTGTACACACAAGGCTCATCTTCGTTCTTGATGAAGTCAAATTCTTTGACTGCCTCATCAAAATAAAGATTCCAACTTCGGAATACTTTCTTTAATCCATAAATGGATTTTTGAAGCTTGCAAACCTTCTTAGGATGCTTGGAATTGACAAAACCCTCAGGCTGTGTCATATACACATCCTCAAGTAAATTTCCATTGAGGAAAGTAGTTTTGACATCCATTTGCCATATCTCATAATCATGATATGCAGCTATGGCAAGCAAGATCCTAATGGACTTGAGCATGACTACAGGCGAAAAGGTCTCATCATAGTCTACACCATGAGTTTGTCGAAAACCTTGTGCTACTAGTCTACCTTTGTAGGTCTTATTAGCTTTGAGTTTGAATAGCCACTTGCATTCAATTAACTTCGCACCTTCCGGTGGATCAACCAAGGTCCAAACCTGGTTATCGTACATTGATTGCATCTCGAATTTCATGGCTTTAAGCCAATTTTTCGAGTCTGGACTTTCAATAGCTTCTCTGTAGGTAGTAGGATCCTCATGATCTACTAACTCAATAGTGTCACTGTCAGTGATTAGAAATCCATATCTCTCAATCTCCCGACGTACCCTACCAGACCTTCTAGGTTCTTGTGTAATGGGTTCTTGTTCCACAACTGGTTGTGAACTTGATCCCATTTCCAACTCATCCTCTATAGGAGTTTGTGGCACTTGAATTTCTCCAAGTTATACTTTACTCCCACTGTCTTTCTTGAGAAGGAACTCCTTTTCCAAGAAAACGACCTTGCGAGCAACAAATACTTTGTTCTCGACTTGTGAGTAAAAGTAGTATCCCTTTGTTTCTTTAGGATAACCCACAAACAAGCAGACAGTGGATTTGGACTCTAGTTTGTCATATGTTAATTTCTTAACATGTGCTTCACAACCCCAAATCCTGAGAAAAGACATATTGGATTCTTTCCCAGTCCATACCTCGTATGGTGTCTTCTCAACTACTTTAGTTAGAGTACGGTTTAATAGAAACGCAGCAGTTTCTAATGCATAACCCCAAAAAGAGATAGGAAGATTTGCTTGACTCATTATAGATCGAACCATGTCCAACAGAGTTCGATTTCTCCTTTTGGACACACCATTTCATTGTGGCATTCCGGGAGGAGTGAGCTGTGAAATAATACCACACTCTTTTAGATGACTGTCAAATTCTTGGCTTAAGTATTCGCCACCTCGATCTGATCGAATGGCTTTTATACTTTTGCCAAGTTATTTTTCTACTTCGTTCTTAAACTCTTTGAATTTCTCAAAAGTTTCAGATTTGTACTTCATTAGATAGACATAGCCATATCTACTAAAGTCATCTGTGAACATTACGAAGTAGCTAAAACCACCTCTAGCTTGTATACTTAATGGTCCACATACATCGGTATGTATTAGTTCCAATAAGCCATTAGTCCTTTCACCTTTCTTGTTAAAAGGACTCTTTGTCATTTTTTCATGCAAACATGGCTCGCATGTATCATAAGACTCTAAGTCGAATGACCTAAGCACTCCAGTTTTGTGGAGTCTTGAAATACGTTTTTCGTTTGCATGTCCTAAACGACAATGCCAGAAGTAAGTAGGGTTCAATTCGTTTAATTTAACCCTCTTTGTATTAATGTTGTATATGGACTTTTTGTTTTGTAAATCAAGGATATAAAGGCCATTTTGCAACATGGCATTGCTATAAGAAATGCCTTGGCGATGAATATAAGCATTGCCATTTTTAATAACAAAATCAAATTCATCCAAATTCAAACATGAAACTGAAATAATGTTTCTGCTCATAGCAGGCACATAATAACAATTTTTCAAAACTAAACAAAGTCCGGAAGGTAAAGTGAGTTGATAGTCGCCTATCTCCATGGCAGTAACTCGTGCTCCATTCCCCACACGAAGGTCCACTTCATTCTTCCCAAGTAACTGCCTATTTCTCAGCCCCTGCACATTTGAACAAATGTGAGAACCACAACTGGTATCCAATACCCAAGTGGTAGAAATAGAAAGGTTAATCTCAACAACAAAAATACCAGAACTGGACGCCTTGGCTCCATTCTTCTTTTGTTCTTCCTTGAAGAGAGCGCAATTCTTCCTCCAATGCCCTATCTTGTTGCAATGGAAGCAAGTGCTCTCACTCTCTTTGAGCTTCTGTGCCTTGGGCTTAGATTGGGCCTGAGGTGCACTCCCATTTGACTTGAACCGAGCCAGGTCATTCTTGGGTTTTGCCTTTCCCTTAGCAGGTCCCTTTTTAATGCCCCCTTGAATCATCAATACGAGATTGGTCTTTTGAATGTTCTCTTTAGCATTCTTAAGCATCCCATGGAGCTCAGTGACTGACTTGTTCATTGCATGCATGTTATAATTCATCACAAATTGATCATAATCATCATTCAATGATCCTAAGATCAAGTCAGTGGCCAATTCCTTTGGCACTTATACCTCAAGCTTCTCAAGAGTATCAAGATACCCTTTCATCTTGAGTACATGGGTACTAACAGGAGTACCCGCAACCATCTTACAAGAAATCAAGGCCTTTGTTGTCACGAACCTCTCATGACGAGCTTGCTCTTGGAACATCTCCTTGAGGTGCACCATAATCGCATAAGCCTCTTGATCCATAAATTACTTTTACAAGTCAGACACCATAGTGGCTAGCATCAGACAGGTCACATCATTGGAGTCGCTCTTCTTGGTCTCAAAAGTTTTCTTTTGAACCGTAGAGGCGTTCCTAGCAGGTTTTTCAGGCAAGGGTGTATCCAAAACATACGACTTTTTCTCTTGCTTAAGAACTATTCTTAAGTTTCGAGACCAGTCTATGAAATTGGTGCCATTTAATTTGTCCTTTTCAAGGACCGATCGCAATGAGAAATTGTTGTTTGAAGATGCCATTTTCAATCTACAATAAAATTTAGCAAGATTAAATGAGGTCTTATTTATAATCCCACAAACCGAATTAATATCCCTTTAAATAATTCGCGTTAGTGATTTAATGTGGGACAAGATCCACTTTTCACAACAACTTATTAGTCAAGCTGAGCTTGTACACTTAACGAGTTAAGTTACTTAGGTAGGAAAACTCCAATCATGTCTCGTACATGACTAGGCTCTGATACCACTGATGAAATTTTACATGGTATACACATAAAAATCACACAGCGGAAAACAATAAAATTTGATCATACATGCCATACAATTCCATGACAAGAATCGAAACATGCAATTTTAGGGTTTTAAAACTTATAACTTTAGATGCCTTTAAAACTTGATTTTGATGATGACCAGCAACCAAAGAGGATATCTTAGCCTTAGAACTTCACCACCAATGCCAAGGAACAGCCTTTTATGCCACTCCTCTCTATGTTCACATACACAATTGCACCGACGGCTGAAAATCGAGATTGCTAGCTCTCAAAATAAGTATTGTGTAATGGCTATGGTTTGAAGCTACAAAATTTGATTTTATACTTCTCTTAGGTTGCTATTACTACCCAAGAACACAAGAGAATGAGAAACAATCCTTTCTCCTTATGAAAATTGGCCAAAAGAATTTTGTGTGAGAGATAGAGAAGTTCACGCCAAAACTAGAAAAGTTAGGGTTTCACGCCACACACTTATAACCCTAGGGTTTTATTTCTTTACTAATATATATCATTATCTTTTGGCAAGTGTTTGATCTGAATTTTACTATCTCAAGATAATTAATTCAATCTCAATCACTTCCTAAAAATAAGTAATATATATTGATTTAAACTCCTTTGAATTTAAAATTTAAATTTGAAATAAAACACAAGACATTTAATTAAATAAAACCACTTAATATAAGTAATGTGCATGTGCTGAAATTCCTTGATTTTTATCTTGGAATTTCGGCCACTTCATTATTTATTTAAATGATTTAATTTAATTTAAATTCTTTTAGGCTTTAATACTCAATTAACTTAATTAATACAAGATAATTAATTAATTGAAATTAAATCTTGTGGGCTGAATTTTTCTCTCTCATGGACCAAGGTCCAATAACAATTTTAAAATCCATTACACACATTAATTTGACTTTAATTGAAAGTCCAAATTAATGCCCAATACTTTATTTAAATATTTTAAGCCCAATTTGTGTGCGATCCTCTAGGTCCATTTAATGTTGGCAATGAATTAATTCAAAGGCTATATATATTCTCTAGCAAGATATTATAGCATTCCAAATTAAATGAAAATGCATGTGGCATTTAGTGACCTAATGCAATTTTGTATAGTCCCTTACCCATAAATATCAGAATTAATATAAGGCATGGAATTAGTCATCCTTATATATATTAATTTCTTTTTTGATATTCTAGTGACACTGAACTCTCAGATAAATAATGATTACTCATTATTTCATCTCGGTATGACCATACACTTCTCAGTTCACTGATCAAGTGGTCAATGATATTTTCTCTCTTATAAAGAGGGGTAATCCTTTCACTTCTCTCATGCTCTCTAACATGAATCAATGCATACCCAACCATACCCGTACTTGTCACTCTATTACGAGCACGTTAGGTGTATGTCAAAGCACACAGTAATTCATAAAGAGTTTCATAGAGATTTTAGGTCTAAGAACTCCGATACAAAACTTGTATATGAGAAACACTTATGACTTGTAGCATGTAGTGTTCTCATGAGTGGATCGAATCCAGATACTATGTTCTAAACATGTATCTATGATCTCTGATTGACACTCTTGTCTTTATGATCCGTAAGACAGAACTCAACTTATCAGAGAGAGCATACTAGTCTTAATTCATTTGTTATTCCCATAACAATGACTGACTAGGGATATTTATAATGAAGTCTCATTTATTTCAAGGTCTTACAACCATGTGTCTCACACATTATAACTTAAACTGAAACAACATTCTTGGATAGTTCTATCAATTGATATGCACAAGAATACATTAGATAAAATAAATGCCTCATTTATTAACTAAAGTATTTTATTACAATGTATTGGGGATAAGGCTTACACTAACAGTTTCTTCTTCCTCAAGGTTTTTGTGATTCGATTCACAGGATGTTTAATAGGTTTTGGTGGTGTTCTAATGGCAATTATAATGAGGGTATAAAATGGATGAGATGGGAGTTGTTGTGTGTTCCTAAAAAGATGGGAGGACTTGGTTTCCGAAATATTCATCATTTTAATTTAGCCTTGCTGGGAAAGCAGATATGGAGGTTGCTCTCTCGAAGTGACTCGCTAGTTGCTAGAGTTCTGAAGGCTAAGTATTTTCCAAGATGCCATATTGCTCATGCACAATTAGGTAGGAGACCTAGTTATATTTGGAGGAGTTTATTGGAGGCTAGAGATCTGGTCATTCAGAATATGAGGTGGTGTGTGGGTGATGGGTCAGCTATTGATATTTATCAGGATGCATGGCTGCTAGATAAATCTAATCCTAAGATTTCTTCTACTCCATCGAGTGGGATTGTAATCACAAAGGTTACTTCGCTTTTGTCCAATAACGGCACTAGATGGGACTTGTCAGTACTTTAAGCAAATTTTAATAACAAAGATGTTAACCAAATTCTATTGATCCCCCTCAATAGATTTAGGCAATTGGATTCTGTTTATTGGCCTTTCGAAAATAATGGCCAGTACTCAGTTAAGAGTGCTAACCGTATTTGCATGGGTACGTACCAACCATTGGTTAACTTTGAGTTTCCTTGGCAATCTTTGTGGAATCTTCCTATTCCCCTTAAGATTCGAATCTTCCTTTGGCGATGTATTTTGGAAGTGTTACCCTCTAGATTGAATTTGGTTCGTAGGCATGTTGTTGATCAATATGCTTGCCCTTTTTGTTCACCTTTAGTGGATGAACCAGTTCATCATGCATTTTTTGGTTGCTATTGGGCTAAAAAAATTTGGGAGGATAGTTCTTTAGGAATTTGCTTTGATGAAGGATGGTCAGTGGCTGACATCTTTAAAGGATGGCTTATCAACCTTCAACGGGATGAATTGTATTTTGCTATGTATTTAATGTGGGCTATCTGGTACAGAAGAAACAAATACATGTGCCATCAATCTAATATGAGTAACGGGGCAGTCCTGAGATTGGCTAGTGGTTGTTTGAATCAATGGTTTGTGGTCCATCAAAAAGAGTTTACGCTGGACTCATCTTCTGACTTGGGGGTATTAGACACCTGGTCGCCCCCTTCTCTTAATTTTATGAAGTGCTATTGCGATGTTGCGATATTTAGGAAGATAATCGGGTGGGTTATGGCTGGATATATAGGGACCCTCAGCGGAATTTTGTAGCAGCTTGTCATGGGACTGTTCGATGTCCCTTGGATCCCCTTTTAGCGGAGGCTATGTCTGTGAAGGAGACGTTGGGATGGCTCAAAGATGCTAATTTTCGCAATGTGCTTGTTGAGACAGACTACATAACGTTATTTCATGCTCTCACTAAACCTTTTAGCTACGTGTCTCTGTTTGGTAGCATTGTTAAAGATTGTATCGAAGCCATTTTGAGGTTTGACAACTGTGTTTTCTCCTTTGTTAGAAGATCGGGTAATGATCTTGCTCACATTTTAGCTAGGACCTCTGTTGTTTCTTCAAGAGTTGTTTATACTTCTCCTCCCTCTTGTATTCAACAGATGCTTTAATAAAATGTTCATATTATCTCAAAAAAATGGCACAAAAGCCGTGGTATCGGGCTGCGAAGTTGAAAAAATCAATGTTATTAAAATCGGACCGAATAAAGAATCAACAAGGCTGGGATTCGTAGTTCAACCGAATTCAATCGAATTTTTTTCTATTTTTAAAATATTATAATTATTATAATTTTTTGAATACTATTGTATAAAAATTAAAAAAATATTCATCAAATATTAAATATATATCACAAATATTATAATAATAAGTTATAAAATATAATTTTAATTTTATTATTACAAGTGATTAATTATGGATTATTGAATATCATATGTTAGAAACATAAAACTACAATCATATCATGAAAATAATTTCATATTTAGAGGAAGTACTAATAAAGTAAACACAAAAAATATTAACCTTGCATATATGAGTATAATTATATTTAATTACAATAAATTCAAATAGATAATAAGCATATTAAATTATTAAGTGATATTTTTAGAATTTAAAATACTAATTTTTCAAATAAATAAATAATAAAATATATATATATTTATATTTTAAAATTTCATTATTTATTTGTTTGAAAAAAATTAGTATTTTAAATTCTAAAGATATTACTTAATAATTTAATATACTATTACAATTATCCAAATAGATAATAAGTATATTAAATTATTAAGTGACATATATTTAGAATTTAAAATACTAATTTTTTCATATATATATATATATATATATATATATATATATATATATAGGGTGAAAAAAATTCAAAAAAAATTGATTTTTTACATTTTTTAGCAAAAATTTTGGTTTTTTTCGATTCTTTAGTTTTCCAGTTCTACCCGATTTTTTCGGTTCAATTCGTTTTTTTTCAATCCGATTTTCAGTAGTTGAATCAATCGGTTAACCTGCCAGTTTGCGGTTAAATCGATTCGACCGATCGGTCCGATCCGATTTTAATAACTATGGAAAAAATCACGGGAAAGCTTCAATTATACGTTGTTGACATCACCATACAAAAATAAAATGTTGATATCTAATTGTTCGAGATACCATGTTTTCTAGCTACAATTGCCAAAAACGTTATGAAAATAGTCATATTTGCCAATGGTGATAAGGTATAAATATAGTTAATTTCTACTTTGTTGTGTGTATACCTCTTTGCTACTAATTTGACCTCATATTTTGATAACTCCAAATTATACCTTTATTTATGTATGTTTTAAGTCTATTTTCAAGTTTAGTTAGTGTTTATTTTATGTGTTTTATGTTTAAATTGTTTGTGAATTGAAATGTTGGATTTTGGAATTGATTTATGTTGATTTTTTAGATTTTAAAGATTGACCTAGCTGAGATGAAGGGTGACTCGGCCGGGCTATTGGTAGATTGCAGATTTAGTCTAAAAGCACTGGACCTGGCTGAGATTAATGGTGACTTAGCTAGGTCACTTGGAACTTTCAGAGGTAGAATTATTAGACCCGGCTGAGATGGATGGTGAATTAATTAGTTGGGTTAATTTGGAACTTCTGACAAGTTTGAAAAGTTTTTCAGTGGCAGATAGGAGTTCTAGTGGTGACTATATTGTGTTATTTTAGGGTTTTTTTAGTTAGTTTTCATCATTCATTCAATAATTAGTCTATTCCTATATAAGTTTTAACTTATTTTTTTATTCAAGCAAGGTTTTGTAGTCTTAGATATCTTAATTTTCAAGCTTTTCTTCTGTTGCTTTAAGAGCTGGAGATTGAAGTAGTTAGACTTAATTCATGAGTATAGTATATGGTTTTGTGTTTATTTATTTGATTTTTAATATGAACAGTGAGTAGTTTCATTCTTTTGTTGTGAGATTCCTGAATCCTCGTTTTCCTCCTGTTATGACTCTTAATTGAGCTTAATTCAATATAAATTCAGTTATTTAATTATTCTTATGCTTATCTGTTTTTTTGGTTATGTTTAGATTCATGTTTGATGTATCGAATAGATGATTGGACTTGAATTTGAGTGTTGATCATTAATATACATGCCTTTTTCTAATATTATTATGTTTGATAATTTCTTATGTTATGAAAATTGAGATAGGAGATTATGATCGTAAGCACCATTAGGTTAAAGAAATCTAAATTTTGGATAGATAGAAATTGAGTGTTCTGAAAAGGAATTCAATTGAAGTCTAGAAACTTAAAATCAAGATTGATTCTAGTTTTTAGACTGTTCCTAACCAGAGAGTTTTATTATCTAGAATGGCATCCTAAGTAAGGGGTCTGAATTTAGTTTGTTTTTTCCATAACGAGCTTGTATTATTTTTTAGTAGAGTCAATTTCAGTAGGAAAAGAGAAGGATAGTTCCCTTAATAAAAGGTTTCAGTAATTGGTTTTTATTATTAAATCTGTTAATCTCTGTCTTAATTAATTTTAGACTTTTTATTTTCAATTTATTTAGCTATTTAATTAATTTAGTTTAATAAAAAATCATAATCAAATTTAGGAATTCTTTAGCATAATTTCTTCTTTCAAAATCTAACTTTCTCAATCCATTGGATACGATATGTGAGGATTTTAAATTTACTTTCATATATTACTAGTCGATCTAGTACACTTGCTAGACATTGGTAAAATTTTTGGCACTGCTGTCGGGGAATGGTGTACAAGATATATTTCGTTGTGGATTTTTTGTGTATTCTTTTTCTTATTTTATTTATTTATTTATTCTTTTCAGGTGTCAATAGTGCATGAGAAGAACTAATCCAATAGTACCAACTGACCCTAAAATTAAGAAAGACACTTCATCGACGGAGAAGACAACAACGAGTAACTATGAATTCGTAAGTTGATCCACCTTTTTCACAACCAACCACTACTTGGAGGGTAAGAGATTTCAAATCAAATTCAAAAGATTTTAATTTGAGATCCAAAAAAATAATACGACCAAGGACGATTTGGGATTATGCCACCTGATAATGGTGATTTATATGATGTTTTTAGGTATTTAATTGAGTTAATTTTATGTTAATTAGGTTGAATTTGAGTTTAATTGATTAATTTTATGTTTTTGGAGTTAATTGTAAATTTTGGTGTTTTTCAATGTTATTTTGCTAAGAAAATGGCTTAATTGCAAAAATACAAGTAATTGGGGTCAAAACTGTAAAATTTGGAATTTGATGCAAGTGTGAAGTCTTGTGCATGGCTGTTTGTCAAAATAGGCGTGACCATATGAAGGTTATCAAGAGAATAAGGCGTGGCCACGTGAAAATGAATGAAGAAGAAAACATGACCACACAAAGAAAAGGAAGAAGGAATGCATGGCCATGTGTTTCATAGAAGAAAAAGATGCATGGCCACATGAGACATAACAAAGAAAAACACATGGCCACATGAAATTTAACAAAGGAAAATACATGGCCACATGTTTTGTTTCCAATTCAATAAAGGATTTCTAATTTTCTCCAATTCAAGAAGTATTCTCTTCCTATTCCAATTTGGAAAGTTTGAAAGGCTTCTACAATATATTTTGCCTATAAATAGAAGACTCTAACACCAAAGAAGGGGAATTAGTGATCAATAGAGATGAATTAGTAGGATCAATTAGAAGAATTAAATAGTTTAAGTTTTTTTACAAGTTTTTTTCTTCTGTGTTTTTCCTTTTGACATTGTTTTAGTTTTTAAATATGTTTAGTAAATAGTTTTTCTTCTTTTGCTAATAGATTCTTGAAAACTTATATTTTCATTGTTATGACTTTATTTTGAGATTAATTTCAATATCGGTTGATTATTTTTTGGTTTTAAGCATATTCTTATATTTGATTGTGTTAAGATTAATTGTTGGTTAATTGAATAAATAACTAAAAATTAATTTTGACATAGTTAATGATTTGCATGTTCTTAGGTTAACTCTTTAATGTTTATGCATGATTATTATCCGAAATATGAGATAATTATGTATTAATTTTATTAGTTAATACTAAGAGAGGAGGAACTAAGAATAAATTGGAGTTGAATTACTTGAAAAAGACTTCAATGAATATTTAGAAAGTTAAAACTAGATTTTCATGCTAAGTATTATATTTGTCTATGAGTTTAATACTAAGAATGATATACTTGAATAAAAATATCTGGATTTATTACTAGTTTTTCCATAATCACTGGTGTTTCTCTTTTAATTAAGTCATTACAATGAAAGTTAAGGTTGATAGTTTTTTTAGCAAGAGAATTATAGTTATTGTTTTATTTTTAATTCATGTTAATTTAATTTTAACTTTTATTTTGTTATATTGTTTATTTTTTTTAATTTTTGCTTTTAAATCAAAAACATTTGAAAAATAATCTCAAATTGATTTAATTCACATATAGATATTATCCTTAGCAATCCATGTTCCCTTGAGTATGATATTTGGGATCTTAATTTATATTTTCCTATTTTACTAGCCGATCTAGTACACTTGCTAGACACCGGTCACCACCCAAGGTGAAATGAAGAGCATATAACTATTCTGCTATCTCAAAATAATCATTTTAAGTTTAAGCTAGCCACGATTACAATAGTGCAATTCTTGGGATCAGATATTGAGGATTTAGCCCAACATTTAGATACCTTTTTGAAGATAAGTGACACGATACAGATTCAAGTAGTCTCCTTGGATGCCATTAGATTGAAGTTGTTTTCTTTCACTCTTATCGAGAAAGCAAGGGATTTGTTACAAATGCTGCCAGTAAGTTGATCAAGTCTCGGAAGTAGATGCGAGAAAAATTTTTAGTGAGATTTTTTCCATCCACCAAGACTGCAAATATTCGAAATAATATATACAACTTTTAGTAACTTTATGAGAAACCATTTCCATGAGCCTTGTAAGAGGTTTAGGAGACTTTTAAAAAGCTATTCTCACCATGAAATTGTTATGTCTCAGCTGATGTCTACTTTTTATATGGATGTTAATCAGACAATAAGATCTCTTTTAGATGTTTGACATTTTGCTCACGGTACATGTATGCCAGTATGAAGAAAAAATTTAGTAGATATTGGTGGAATGATGATAGATTGACATCTATTCATGAGTCCTCTCCTTTTTTTTTTTAATAGGCCATCCTATAAAAGGAAAAAAAAGAAATGAAATGAAAAGGCTAGTCGCACTCTTTAGATCACTAATCATGGTTGCAAGTACATTGTTATGAATTGTTCAGTTGTGAGGACAAAGATGTGCACAAGTATATCAAGTAAGTATTATTTTCTAAAGTAATTAATCTTAGATGTATTTTCATTTATTGGCAACCATTTCTAATGTATGTGATTTAATTTTTTAATGTAGGATGCATTAAAATTTGATATACAATCAATATAAAATAAATAAATGGGTAAAAACACAAAAACAAAGCCAAGAGTTTGTGTATTGTTTTCAATAGAAAGTAATAGTTATTTTATATGGTTATCTAAGGGGCCAAATACTGTGGTAAAAAGATATACTAGATATTTTATTAATGGGTACCGGTTTCATATTAGGGAATGTGATGGTAAGCATAAAACTTAAAACAATAGTCACTTCAAATTCCTTATCTCTGAGTTTTGCAAGCTCTAAAGATAAAAATCCTACTATTGGGGATGTCACTTATTATGGAGCAATAGATAAAATCATTAAAATTTACTACTGGGGCTATTTTAGTGTTGTCTTGTTTTAATGTGTTTGTTTTCAAGTTGAGAGAGATGAATATGGGCTTACTTGTATAAACTTTAAAAAGTTATGTTAGGGAGATAAGTACATCAAGTTTTTTTATGTCAAAGATCCTGTTAAAGAAAGGCGTCATTATGTGATGAAAAAGGTTCCTAGGGATCAGTTTGATCTTCAAGTTAAAAATTGTATAAATATCCAAGATACTTTTTTGGTAGAACCTAGTGATTCCAACAATTGTTCTTCAGCAACATCTAGTGATGATCCCACTATATGGGCTAAAAAAGATGTAGCTCTAGAAACTCTTAACATACCTCCAAATATTTTGAATATATAAGCATTTTATGATGAAATAAAAGAAGATTCAAATCATGATGATATTGATTAAGATTGGATGGATCATAGTAATTATTTCGTGGATCCTATATAAATGCATGACATTACCTTTGGTTATTGCAAAGACCTGTTAAAATCTTCCTTTATTTTCTTTACTTAGTTTTATTTTTAATTTCTATATTATCTTTTTATTTCAAAATATTGTATTTTGAAATACAATACCCAATCTTTTTGCATATTCAATATTCATTATCATGCATTTTTATCTATTTTCTCTACTTATTTTTATTCTTTATTAACGAATATGCTTTATTCTTTCTGCATGTTCAGAAATTGATTTCAGAAATTAATTTTTTTTGTCAATTTAGCAATATAGTTGCAACTATTTTGATGCAGGTTGAGCCATAATTGTTAATACTTTAAAGGTCAATTTTTTGATCTACTAGCTTTTTAGTTTCTCATAAAATTGTTTATGCAAAAATCTAATATCCTAATCAGATTTTTCATTGTTGAATATAGGAGTCTAAAATGAAGATCCAAGGAAAGAAAACCAAAAATCCAACAAAATCAAAAGAAGTGGGGAAAAATATGAACAAGAGGTTGAGCATTTATGAGTAATGAAAGGCCAATCAATTGTTGAACTAAGAAGTGACAACACTATAGAAATAGGTATAATGGTAGCAAGAAGTGAAAGCACTATAAAAATAGGTACAGTGGATAATGAAAGTCTACAATGATACAACTTAGATGCATAGGTAGTACTATCATAATTGTACCTTCGATGCAGTTTCTTCACGCAAAAGAAAAGGACCTATAATGATGAATATGGTGCATACACGTGACGTGGATAATCAAAATCCTATTATTATAAATTTAGATAATCAACCAATAGACTTTAATACACTAAATGAGTTCAACAATGTTTTAGGAACATTGGCTCGAAATGCCAGCTTTGCACCTCTAAATCATGCAACTTGGTTGAAAATACTTACTAATGAGGCACTTTGGGAGTATGTCAATATTTCGTTAATACTATTAATCCACTTTTTTTTAAAACTTATTTTGAATTATCTAATTTTTAAATTGTGATATTCTCGCAAAACAATGAAAGTATATTATACCTCGTCGAAGCAAGAAATGGGTGTTAACAACAATAAAAGATGGTTGGAGAGTAGATAAGTGTAAATTAAAAAGAAATTATTATTTTAAATATAAATCGGAAAAAACTAGGATGTTAAATCGTCCACCAAATGTGCCTGATAAGCAATTCAAAAATCCATTGAAGTATCAGAATTGTGAAAGTACAAAGTTATGTTATCTTTAAAAATTACTATACTGCATCACATATCTTTTTGTGCAATTTGCATTAATGATCATCATTTTTTATATAAAAAACTAGTGAAATAAATATTTTGTCATAAGAAACAAAAAAAATATGCATACTGGTAGACCTAAGATTTTTGCTAAAATAAGAAAAAAATCGGTAAGGATGTAAATTATTATTTGTTATTTTGTGTAATATTGTTCTAGATACCAATTATAGTTGTATTTTTACCTCACATTTTCACGACAACAAGATTGAAAAGTGAAAAAAAAAAAGAATGAACTCTAGCTTAAATGTGTCGTTTTCTATTGTACCAAAATAACGCCGTTCGAAATAGGGAAGAGCACCTGCCATGCTGTTTAAAACGGTATTGTTTCACTCAAGGAAAAACAGTGTCGTTTCGAGGTGGATGAGGTGACAGATGAGGGAACTTATTAATGGGGCCTGCGGTCAGAAAATGGCAACTCAGCTTGCCATTTTCTGTATATGATTTTTTTAATTAAAAAGCCTGTAGTGCATGATAGTTACTATGTGTTGTAGGGCACACAGTAACTCCAGTGCCCTGTAGTAGAGGAACAAATTTTAAAATGTGATTTTTTTAAAATATAAGCATAAACATGGCCAAACCATCCCACTTTATCATTTGCTTGCTCTCCCTTATTTTTAGACTTACCCTCCCTCTTGTGCTTTCTTGCTTCTTTTTAAAATTTACAATATTTTGTTGCCTTTAAATTTCAATAGTTTAGTGGTCGTATAAATTATTTTATTGAAATTATAAAGGCCAAGGTAAGTTATATTTTTATATTAAAAATAAATTTATAATTTATAATTTTTGACAGATGCCTAACTTAATTTATATTTTTGATGTGTAGGTGTTATTAACATAAGGGCGAGTGACTCTGCATAGATATCTATACAGACATGCCAGATAAACTGATCCCCAACTGAATCTGCCAACAAATTCCAAATCTTCTGGAAGAGGTAGAAATATCAAGTAGATCAAATGTGAATTTTGTGATAAA
Source organism: Excoecaria agallocha (assembly GCA_037975025.1). Classification (NCBI taxonomy): domain Eukaryota; kingdom Viridiplantae; phylum Streptophyta; class Magnoliopsida; order Malpighiales; family Euphorbiaceae; genus Excoecaria; species Excoecaria agallocha. The sequence continues at coordinate 31,899,954 of CM075813.1, read as the reverse complement.
AATAACAACCCACCAAAGCATCTCAACATCCAAGCATGAGCATGCTGGCGTACCACTTCAGGTGTTGCATCAACGAGTAGTTCACCAAATGTTGCATCTAGCCATGTTAATTTCACTTTACCCCCACATAAATCATTCGTAAGAGGAATTGCTCCTAGTAGATTATTACAAAGTGCCATCCAATCCATGTTTGTTCTTCCTATAATGGGTTCACCTTCAATAGGTAAACCAGTTAAAATGCCAATATCTTGAAGTGTAAGTATCACTTCACCACAAGTTAGATGAAATGTGTGCGTTTTCGGCCACCACCTCTTAACCAGTGACGTGATTAAATTCCAATTTAATTGAATCACACCAATGTTGGTAATTCCTAGCAAACCAGCTGCTATTATAAATGATAAAATTCTCGAATCAATATTTCTATAATGTTCATCCACGTTACTCCTTCTTGTCCTCAATAATACTCGATCAATCTTTTATATAAATTAAATAAATCAAATTATATAGTTAAAATTAAAATATTGTGTTAACAAAATACTATGATGGTAATATGTAATACTAATGAAATTTTTACTGAATTGTTCCATATTGTATATGAACGATGTCTCCCTTGAAGAATTAACAATTTGCCATTAATAGGATCTAGATTTATTTGTGCAGTTCCTAAATGGCGATCCATGTTTAAATCTGAAATCAATTTAGCATAGCACATGTGTAATGAATAGTTAAAATTTTTGTCATTTAATTTTTTTTGTTAGTGTTTAAACTTTTTATGTGTTGCAATGATTATAATTAAAATTTAATTCCACATGTCATCATTAGACAATTATAAAAAAAATTAATATTAATGAAAACTCAAATTAAGAAATTATAACAGTAAATAATTAACCTAGAAAATTGCTAAAACAACACTGAAATATAAATGACATTAAAATTTGAAACATAATACATTGTCATTGTCATTAATGCAACACTCGAATTTTACATGTATTAACGAACATAATATCTAGACCATAAGTTATAATTATACCATCTATAATAAATTTTTTGATCCACAGGGATTGTATCTCTGATTTTTAAAAAAATCATTATCATTAACTTGAATGATATTTTTTGCAAAAATGAGTACAAATTTCCTATATTTTTCATTAGGCTTATTCCAAATTGTAATTATAGACTTGAATTACATCAAAGGCATTGTCATCTATATAGCTTCCACCATCTCTCTTTCTTTCATATGATATCCGTACATTATAATATCTTATAATTTTTATTTATTTTTATAATATGATCTACAATTGTAATGCCGTTTTCAATTCTGCAGTAGTATAAATTATTCCATTTTTGCTAAATATTACCTCTCGTACGTCTCAGATCCAAATATATTTGCATCATTTATATTGCGAAATATAGAAAAATAACTGTTATTTTAATAAATTGATAATAATTTAAATTTTATTTTCTATTATAATTTATTAACTTAACTTAAATTACCTTATTTTATAAAGTAGACTATTTTCAAACTATTGTTTTGTTATAAATTTACATTACATGCATCAACTCCCACATAATAATACAATTAAATTATAAAAATAAACATAAAATTTATAAAATATACTTAAAATTCAACAATATACATACAAATCGAAATTTTCTAATTCCTTCATTATTTGTAAAAATTTTATAATTAATGGTTCAATTAACTAATTACGACAATAAAAAAGACTAACTATAAAATTTAAAATCATATATAATTTTGTAACAAACTACAACGGAGTAAAAAATGGATGTTCAAACCAATTATGATATATAAATTTAATATTATTATGCAACAATTTACTTAATTATGATTTTCTCGTCTTAAAAAAATACAACAATTTTTTTTATCAACTACAAATTAATTTTGCAGTTTTATGTCCAATAATTAAAATCAAATAAAATAAAATTTATAGTAACTTACCTTAAAAAATAATTATCAGAATTATATTGTTATGTTAATAACACATACACATAAAAAATATAAATTAAGTTAGGCATATATTAAAAATTAAAAATTAAAAATTTATTTTTACTAAAAAAAATAACTTATCTTGGCCTTCAAAATTTCAATAAAATAATTTCTACAACTACTAAACTATTAAATTTAAAGGCAACAAAATATTGAAAATTTTAAAAGGAAGCAAGAAAGCACAAGAGGGAGAGAGTAAGTCTAAGAATAAGGGAGAGCAAGCAAAAGATAAAGTGAGATGGAAGTTTGGCCAGTTTATGCTTATATTTTGAAAAAAAAATTCACATTTCAGAACTTGTGCCTTTGCTACAGGGCACGAGAGTTACTGTGTACCTTGCGGCGCACAGTAACTACCATGCATTGTAGGCTTTTTATTAAAAAAAAAATCATATACAGAAAACAACAAGTTGAGCTATCATTTTTTGACTGTGGGCTTCACTGACAGATTTTCTCATTTGTCACATCGTCCACCTCAAAACAATACCGTTTTAAGCAGCAAGGCAGACGCTCTCTCCCCATTCTGAACGACATTGTTTTGATACAGTAAAAAACGACACATTCACTTGCCATTTTCTATATAAAAAATTCATTTTGCACAGTGGGTCCCACCGATTAGAAAACGGCAACTCTAAGTGTCATTTTCTGACACCCTAAAATTCTAATATTTTTAACTGTTATCTCATATTTCTAATTTTTTTTTACACCAAAAAAATCGCTTTTAGTATGCCAAATCAGGTAAGACACTTATTTGCCCATTAAAACTGCCATAGGACTTAGCATCTTGTTTGGAGCAAATCTTTAGAGTTCATTATAAATTAATATTTAGTTAGAATATACTGGAATTAAATTTAATAGACCTTTAAAGTAGTGAAGTGGCAATGAATATATATACAAGCCAAACATGATCTTAATGTACAGCTTCAAAACCCCTTAAGATGAGTGCCAAAAATGGTCAAGAATACAAAAATCATCAAATACTAAAATCAATTAAACTTGTCCGACTTGCTTTCAATTGAATTTTTTTGTGGACAACTTTGCTATGTGACCCATAGAGATAAGTTTGGTAATAATATATTATTAATTTTTTTTTTAAAAAAAAGAGGTTTTTATTAAGTATTGTGGTGTGATTGGTCAATTTCATCCTAAAATTCAAACTTTGACACCAAAAACTAAATACTTATACTCATGCTAGCTGTATAATAGATCTTTCTTTTTTTTTTTTTTGGACATCAACATAGGTAGTTATGTTTGTGACCCCATTCAATCAAGTAAAGAAAAACAAACTCTTATTATTTATATGTTTTTTTAAAAAAAATATTCCACTAAAATATTTAAATGTCTTCATTAAAATACTTTAATTTTATTAAAATATAAATTTATTTTTTTTATATGAATAATTTTTTTTATTAATGGCTGTAATTTTTTTTATCTCATTAAACCAAACTTTTTGATACGCTACCAACCCTAAATGATAATAGGTATTTTTATTTGTAAAGCAATAATTTAAAAATATAAATCATGAGTTAATTTTCATGTTTGTGAATTTTACAAGTAACCTGTATCGTTGAAATTTAAAAGATTTTATAATTTTTTATATGTTTGAATAGAAACTCAACACTAGTGCAAAATTTATAAAATAAAAATTTAAAACATTAATAGTGCAAAATCCAAAAACAATACTTCATTTGTCCCATTTTAAATGATAGTTTTTTTATTTTTTACGAAAATTAAGAAAATAATTAAAATATCCTAATTACATAAAAAACTATGGTTATTGATAAAAATATCATTTTATATTTTTAAAAATTTTATTTAATTTTAATTAAAAGTAGAGAGTAATAAAAAAAGAGAAATATTTAATAAGATATATAATAAATATGGGTATACATGTAATATATCCTTAAAATTTCAAAAACGATATTTAAATTGTAACAAAATAAAATAGAAAAAATAACCTTTTAAAGTGAGATGGATGAAGTAATTTATAGTTACCCGGCACCATAAATTTTATTTTTATTTTGATAACTTTTCTTTAATTTCAAGTGAAAATTATCTTAATTTATCAATAATATTTTTCTTACGGTGTCTCAATAATATTAAGGGATATATTATATCCAAGCTTTTTTTCCCCCTTAAATCCTCAAAAATTTAAAGATGCAGTATTTGCATGTTATTCTTATTACATATATATTATATATTTTGACAAAAAAAAAGTGTATATATATTTACAATGTACATAATTCAGTACCTGACCGATTACATATTATGGAACATAATTATTTGATTAATTAATTTAGGAATTTTTTTTTCTGGATAATAATTCCCCAACGATGAAATCTCAACAAAAAAGGAAAAAATGAGGGACCCAACCCCCTCAAATCCATTGAACTTTAATATCTAAATTATTCGAATATGAGCAAATGAATTGAAAAGCCCAACTTTTTTTTAATAAAGGAAATTCATATAACTACTTACTTGCAAATATTAAACTTAAAAATTAATATATTTTTTTAAATACAGCTTTAATTTTAGTACACCTCACACAATCATTAAATTGAAAAAAAAAAAAGACAGTAAAGCATGATCATAAATTCCAACTTTTAAAAGAATTGCCATTTCCTTGTCCCAAGCTGTTATGTGTCAGTGAATATGTTGCCGTTTGAATCCAAAATTTGGGGGGATCTGTAGCCCAACACATGATTTTGAAATCTTAATGAAAAATCAAATTAAGACAGCTTGAGCCCACACACTAGCTTTCCAGAATTAGTTTGGATGATTTAAGTACCTTCCATATTATAAAGGGATTGTTACAAAAATAACGTATAAAAGAGAAGGTGTTTTCTGAGCTTTTATAATTATAAAAATAATATATATTTTTTATTTTTATTTTAGAAAAATATCACTTTTTTAATAAAAGTCTTATTTTAACTCAATTTATTTTCATTCATTCATTCATTAGAAATGGTAATCGATTAGCAAAACTTCCTTCTTTGTTTTAATGACTAAAAATCGAGTTAAACTCAAAATCTTGAGAGAGACATCAATTATCAACAAATTAAAAGTAAAATTAGTGATCATCAGTCAAAACATTAAATTGGGTTTTTTTAATTTTTTTGCTAATTTTTTACAAAACGGTTTATTTGTTTCTCTTCTTTTATTCTCTTAACCGATTTTATTTTTTGTTATCGTTCTATTATTTCTTCGCCATTTTTTAATCTTTTGTGCAGGTTTGAAATCCTTTCGAAATATTTTAGTATACTAAAGTATATCAAAGTTATAGCAAATGGTACTATTAAAATCATTTTATGGTATTGTGATATATCAAAATATATCTACTGATATACCAAGTGATAGTGTTAAAATTCTTAGCTTGCACTTTTGGTATACTAAAAGTATACTCATTGGTATACAAATGATAGTATTGAAAATCCTATAATCAAATGAAAAAAAGTTCAATGATAATAAGGATAATTGATCCGCATGGGTGCTCATTATGCCAAATGGACTTCCTACAAAATGCCTAATGGATCTAGATATGATGCCTATTAGGCCAACCAAAAAACGATCCATTTGAATTATCATATCTTTTTACTGCAGTAATTTTAATATTACATTATTGATAACTACAAAAATTACATCTCAAAAGGCCCAGTCATTTCGGCCCAGTAAATACTTAAGACGACCCAAATCTGCTAATAGGAAAGAATAGCGTGAGCTAGAAGATAACATGGGGAAGTATGGTCTCCGATCGGATTGATGGGACATCTTGTCCTGTCAACCCACTAGCAAGAGCCAACACCTATACTCTCCACCTACTCCAGTCATATAGCCGCTCACCTACTCTGACTATCGGTTATCATCTCCCTAAGGTACTTAAGCACCCCTTCCCCAAAACATCTCTTATAAATAGCCAAAAACACAATGGCACCAGGTATTGAACACTGGAGACTCTCTCTTCTTTTAGCTCTTACTCCCAAGTTACTGACTTAAGCTTTGGAGTGCTAACGCCTGGGTCCGATCGGGCACTCCGTTTTTTGCAGGTCCTTCCTTCCATCCAGCCTTCAAACTGCCAGTTGCTCTTCTTGCAAGATAAGGCATTTTCAGCTTTATCATTTGGTGCTTTCATTGAGAGCCATGGCAGACTCAAGATCTTACGAAAATATAATTCATCGAGATCATAGTCGCGGTAACCAGGACAGATCTGAAGCTCTAAGGCAAAGAAAAAGATCCTTTAAAATGTCACCTTGAGGGAGTTTCCTCCTAGATCTCGGTGATATGATGGCACAGCAGCAGGACAATGCCCTTATTACTGTAGGTAACATGTATGTTGTACTTCACCACCTCACTGAGAGCGTGGTATAAGCCTTGGAAATTGGAAACATGCCCAAAGCTCTTGAAGACGGTAAAGAAAAGGGACCTGATGGTAGAAGGTTTTGAAAGAAGAAAAAACAAGGGGCTCTCCCTGAGAGAGCCGAGCGCTCATGATGGGAAAAAGGCGAGTGTCAAAACTGCGAACAGACGCAATAAAGGCAAAGAAATGATGTTTTCAAGCAGAGATATTTCTTATACCTCCAGTAGATTGTACGCTTCATCTTTTGATGAGTAGAAGAATGTGCGCCTAGTCGTACTTGCTTCCAAAGGACAAAAAGAGAGTTCACTCATGCGGCGACGAGCAGTTAGGATGAATGGTTCGAACAAAGACTAAAAAGGTTTGGCTCGGTGGAGTCAAAGAGAGAGATGCTGGGGAGGAACGCTTGCAATGTTACCTCCCCTTTCTGCAGAGAACTTTTGGAGTCCGAGCTGCCTCCCAAGTGGAGAGACGTGGTGATGGACAAATATACAGGTAAAACAGACCCTACCACTCACCTTACGAAATTTTTGACTAAAGTGCAAGTCTATACATTTGATGAGAGGATCGCCTGTAGAGTCTTCCCAACCACTTTATGAGGGGTCGCCTTGAAATGGTTCCTCGAACTCCCCCCTGCATCAATTTCCTCCTTCTAATAGTTTAAGGAATCATTCGGAGCGTGATTCCATCCGCGAATGCACACATCAAGGTCAGCTAATGACTTTTGCAACCTCTATATGAGAACTAACGAAAGTCTCAGAGATTACATTGTTCGCTTTCAAGATGCAATGCTGGAAACGGGGGACGTAAGCATGGGATCGACATCCAGGGCCTTAGCAAAAGGAATCGCAGACCGTCCATTTGCCGAATTGCTAACTACGAAGCCACCAAGTAGTTTTCTCGACTTAATGGACAGAGTTAGGCAACGCGTACAATTAAATGATTCTCTTAGAATCGACTGCATCGAAAAGACCAGTGTGATGGATAGGTTGCGATACATGGATGGTCGACCATTTAAGAGAACCCCTATATCCGATCGAGCCGAGGAGAAGCCAAAACAGTCGGTCTTCTCAAGGATTTCAAAGAAGAGAAACGGGGATGAAAGGGATAAACCCGACCACCGCAATAATCGGTTGGCTGGGACTTCTACCCCTATCAGCATTGATTCTTCACAAATGCCATTGATCGCCAAGAGAAAGCACGGGAAAGCCAATCGACCCAAAGTGGTCAAGGAGGGAGAAAAGCAGTGGAGGCCGCGACAAAAGCTGTGAACTATTTCGCAAAAAGGCCAACAAAAGCCGCAACAAATCAGGTTCAATTGTTACAATTTGTACTGAATGCGAATATTCTCTCACCCTCCTGTAACAAATACCAAAATATCGGTCTATCTTAATATCATATGTTTTGTCGTCTAAAGATATATTCTTGAAGTAACATCAAAAAAAAAAGCGAAGAAAGCTGCAACATGCAAAAGCTGTTGAAAACCCCAATGCCGTGACATAAACAAAATGAATGTCTCTATAAAGTGAGAACAAATTAAGAACAAAAGGTACGTGTTTAAATTCCGTAAATTTAATAATTATTATTTGAGAAAGCTTATCTATTTTCCAGCAAACCGGTCCCTTAATTCGAATCATCTTGCTATCGGGATGATTGTTAACGCCATCGCCAAGATCGCCACCGCCAAAAGCGGATAAAATGAACATCCATCCCCAGGAGCGGATTGGATGATTGTTAATGCCATCGCCAAGATCGCTACCGCCAAGAGCGGATAAAATAAACATCCATCCCCAGGAGCGGATCGGATGATTGTTAACGCCATCACCAAGATTGCCACCGCCAAGAGCGGATAAAATGAACATCCATCCCCAGGAGCGGATCGGATGATTGTTAACGCCATCGCCAAGATTGCCACCGCCAAGAGCGGATAAAATGAACATCCATCCCCAGGAGAGGATCGGATGATTGTTAACGCCATTGTTAAGATCGCCATCGCCAAGAGCGGATAAAATGAACATCCTCCCCAGGAGCGGATTGGATGATTGTTAACGCCATCGCCAAGAGCGCCACCGCCAAGAGTGGATAAAATGAACCTCCTTCCCAGGAGGATCGGGTGGTTATTAGCACCACCATCAGGATGGCGTAGTCAGCTATATAAATAAGTCAATCGGTAACTTTCTCGATATTCACGAGCCTTCGACTTCGAAGATCAAATTACATAAAGGGAAGCTAAATAATGATAATACCCAATGAACCTTAAGGCTGGCTTGTTAAAAGCCTACAAAGAAGCCTTAAGGAGATTGGAGAAGAAGGCCAATACACCTAAGCTCCATCACTAAAGCTCGATGTCCATCCCGAGCGAAAAATAAGAAAGCTCTCCTCGCATAGGCCTTTTGGGGCAGCACCCCAAAAATAAAATCGTGAGGGCTCTGGCCCAAAGCGGACAATATATGCAGGGTCCGATCGAATCCTCTTCCCCGATCGGATACTCCGCCATCAAAAATACGAGACAAGATCTCCTACCGATCGGTGAGTGAGCCATCATTTAAGTTGACAGCTTCCTAAATGAATATATGATCGACACAATGAAACAGTTGTTGACAGAATCATGCGTTCCAATGTTGAACAAAATCGAATTGAAATTCAGGGAGTATTTTTCCCGTAACAATTTCGTACATTTGTCACGAATGATGTACACAATTCCCTATAGTCAACTTAATATTTTCTTGGCCGACTTTATAATGATTGATCACTGAATTGAGAATTACAGTTCACAGACGCAGATGAGAGAAAACTTCATTATTATATATGGATAATTTTTACAAAATAGAGACAAAATTATTTACAGCAAAAGCTACGTTTCTATACTTCAAAGGGGAACTTTGCAATGACTCTAACGAGACACGGACGAGACTCCGTTGTTTCCTTGATTGCAAGCGATAAGGTTGACTTTTGCATCAGCGTCCAGTCAGAGAAAAGTTCTAAAAAATTTCATAGCTACTAATAGAAGGAGAAATGGGCGAAGACATTTGGCTTGGGAAAAGCGCCTGCTGTCTTCTCATCTTCCCTCTAGGCAGAAAGTTCTTCTCTGAACTTCTTTCTCTGTGCTAGCTCCTTCTCCAAAACAGCCTGTATTGAATCTCGCTCGGACCTAATTTGGGAACATTTAGCAGACAAACAAGTTACATTACTTTGGAGATGGCACACCTCCTCTTGATGAGCTTTTAGACTCTGAGAAAGACAGACGGACTCTTCTTTCAGCCTCTCAATCTCCGATTGAGCCAACAGAAACTCCTTTCTTGCTGAATCATATTTGGCCTCTGCCTCCTTCCTAGCTCGGTCGAAATCTTCCCATTTCTTTTTGCAAAGATTAGCCACGTCGTGCAAACGCAAATCCCTTTTTATCAACTGAAAGTTAGATGAATAAAAGGTTGAGGAATCAAAAGGATAGGGTATCACACGACGAATGTCTGTTCAAGAATGAATATTTTGAAAAATACCTCCAGGCTTTGCCTTTGAAAGAAGCTACGTTCTTGGGATAACCAGTCAACATTTCCTATCGCCCTGAAATCATCCTCTTGAAGTAGGCCTTGGCACAGATAATTGGCGACCGCCCTGTCATCAATAGACCATCATTTGCCAAACTGACTTTTCAAAACTTCTCCCAATGATGTAGCACGACCGCCAGAAGCTTTCACAATAGCGCTCTTGTGAGACTCATCTTAAAGAGGCTCCTTGTCCTTGGCAACAATCCTAACACCTGCGGCAGCTGCTAACTCCATAGTTTCTCCTCTAGCCCCATCCTCAGTTTTCTTCTTGGCAATTTCACCCCTCTTGGCAGTTTCACCCCTTAAGGGCACACCGACTTCAACTAACCTTGTATGATAGGGGTGTTCATCGGGCGGGTTCGGGTGAACCCGACCCGAACCCGAACAACCCGAAACCCGAATTATCCATAATATTCCAACCCTACCCTACCCTACTAATATTTCGGGCCCCGCCCGAATAACCCGCATAAATTTCGGGCCCCGCCCGAACAACCCGAATTTATTTTTTTATTTTTAAAATTATTTTTTATTTTATTTAAAATAATTTAAAATGAAATTCGGGTCAGTTCGGGTCGGGTTGCCCCGACCCGAACTTGCCCCATTTACCAAAACGCACCGTTTTGGGATAAAAAAAACTCTTTTTCGGGTTGTTCGGGTTAATGAGGGTTTAACCCGAACAACCCGAAACCCGAACAATCCCCAATTCCCCAACCCTACCCGACCCTAATAACCCTACCCGAATTCCTTGTTCGGGTCGGGTTGTTCGGGTTGTTCGGGTCGGTGCGGGTTTTGAACACCCCTATTGTATGAGGCATTGAAATAGATTGGTCAGGGTTGGTGGTTGAAAGATTGACGGAAGGCACAGATGCCTGCGCTTCTGAGCAAAATGCAAGCTTTCTCTTTCTAGATTTTTTCTCTTCTCTGGCTACATGGTTTGCTTCCATATTTGCTTTAGCCCGATCTGCCAGCCGTTTAACAAAATCATCTCCCTCAGTCATTGCACCTGCAACTGCGTTGTAAAAGTAAAAAGATAAGTACCCCATCATAAACTTGCAAATCACGACTATTAATATGCATTTAGCTTCGGTACCTCCAACCCGCATTAATATATACGCCAGGGTTTAAGGATCCAACCAAAATACCAAGAAAAGAGATTAAAGTCATATAATCTTCTATGTTTCCAACATCAATCTTCGCTAATATCAATCGGAATACTGGTTTATAAGAAATAGTAAATACATCCGATTGGATTGTCCGCAGCAGACTATCCGGTCGCGCCTTATGAGAAGATAAGGTAGTAAACAATAAAAAAATCAAAATCAAGGGCAATTCCTTGATCAAGCTTTGAGCGGAGCACGGATCTTTACTCATTCGAAAAATCAAGGGCAATCCCAGAACATGTAATGAATTACAAGTTCAAAAACTTTAAGGGATTTGCTATCTTCGATGTCCTTCCCCATGTGAATTCCATGAGACAATGTGATTCCTTGTTCGAAGAATGATTATAGTTTGAAATCGCCTTTAATGCAAGAGATAGAATGCTAAATAAGGTGACACGATGATGTTGCAAAAGGTGAAGAAAATTAAACAACGAAAGTTGCTCACTTACTTGGGCAATTTGATTTTTGAATCTTCGGAATATGAAGCAATTTTCTATGCGAAAAAAGAATAAAAAACGGATCTACGAAGAAAATCCAGCAGAATCCTGATAGAAATTATGGGAAAAGGGCGTAAACATTGCTTATTTATAACCGCACAACTTCTGGAAATATCCAAGTGCCTCAAAAAGTTATATAGTCACCACATGCCTTTAAATCATCATGATGGTTTTGGGAAAAGAGGCGTCACCTTCAACATGCGTGCTGGCAATAAATGCATAATAGTTGACGTGAAAAGACGCGACCCATCGGATGCATACCAATTTGAAAATCTCCACCAAAAGGTCCCCAGCCGACGGATTGACCATGAAGCGACGAAATTGGGAAGCTTGCCATCAAGTTAGGAAAACCCCTTACGAAGTCTCCAGAATACCTATAAAATCGAAATCCTTGGCATCCCAAGTAACAGGAATATCGAAACGACCGAGAGTCATCAAGTGCAGCCGTTTATACCTAGCAAAGAGAATGTTTTCCATCTTTCCTCATCTCTAGGACAAGGTACGTTTCTTTATTTGTTTTTAGACTTTGTTCTCATGTGCAAGACGGTTATTTTATTCTACCTTAGCCAACCGAAATTTTCAACTGACGAATAATCCAATGCCGATCGGGACTACTAGTAACGAAAGTACGAAGCTAAATATCCCATCGATCGGATAGATAGTGGTTCATCATCTCCAATCGATTAAAATGTCTCTAGGAAAAATGGACTCCATAAAGTGATGTGAGCTTCGCCCGATCGGAAACAGCTACCAAATCGACTTGAATTAATGCAATCAAAGCTATGGGTAGTCAAAGCTCATTTGCTTGTGAATATCAATCCTCCTGTCAAAATCAACAATTCATACCGGGTTAAAGACTCGAATTACCAAACCCTTATATCAACGATGGAATGGTGTAAAGACTGAAAGGTCATTCGCCATGCGTAATTCTCCCATGCATGACGGATTACACAACATTCTGGTCAAATCGAAATATCGAAAAGTTGCCCATTGCGCATGAGCGTCAATTATAAAATGCGACTTTCACTCGAACGGAAGACTTATTTTTAACATCCGGTCGGACTAAGTGGTCACCAACCAAAGGTGGCTAGGCGCTAAAATACTCAACAAACACATCTGAATTCAGGAAGTATTATCAGTTAATATTTAAATTTGTGCATTCTCCACATAGAATCTTCATACATTGACAATAATATTTCTTCATATTAGTTACATTTGTGACAAATGTCACCCAGGATGAAAATTACAGCACAAAGACATACTCGGAAGATAGATTGACTTCCATATATGAAGCATTAAAAAAAAGAGAGAAAAAGAAGAGAAAGAGAAAGAAGAGAGAAAAGGGGAAACAAAGCTAAGCCGACTGACTATGTTTTAACAACATCACCAAGTCCGATCAATCAAAAGGCAGCAAAGTCCGACCCTGACCACACCGGACATAACGACAGTCTTAACGATGCTATTTAACCTTACATCAGCCTCAATTGGCCGACCGACAATGAAATAACAGAATGTGCACAGAATCTGGCCAAGATCACAGTATAAAATTAAAGCACACTGAAAGAGGCATGGTCAGAAAATTATTTTGGCTTCCCATGAGGATGAGGGAATCTCATGATATTCGACTACTGCAACCACGCCTTCAAGTGCCGAATGAATGGTCCGCTATTCTCATCTCCAGATGTTCCCCTATTCTTCGCCATAGAACTTGGTTAAACTGTTACAGATACCTTTGTGGGAAGATCATATTGTAAAGGAATTTCAATCACTTTTCCTTCCTTGAGTTTCGAAGGGCAAACTATGAGCCCATGACCTCCGTAAGCTTTCAGAAAGCACCAATCTACAGGCTCTGTATAATTTGATACCATCTCTGATAAAAAAGAAGAAAAAGCGAAAAGTATTCTGTATAGCGATTTGACTTGGTTAATCTCACCAAAGAAACATGACAGGAGCTTCGCACTCCTGCCAAAGATGATTAAAGAATGAGACGAAATCATCTTAAAGCCATCTTTTTATATATAGACTCCAAGCTTCTGGAATCCTCCAAACGTTCCTTTGAGCAATCGTCACACGTCTCCAATTAATGAGAACGCATAGCGAAGGACGAAGCGTCACCTCTAACGCATAAGCAAGCGTTAAATGCACACCAGCAAACGAAGCGTAGCCTTTGATACATGCGCAAGAATTAAATGCGTAACGGTTGCCCAAAATTGGCGGATATAACTTCTCAAATTGGGTGTTTCCAAAAAACTCTAAAATCTCTCCAATATAACCAAATATGCATCTCGTCCGATCGGACCTATATTGGGGGGGATAAATGATAACTACAGAAATTACATCTCAAAAGGCCCGATCATTTCGGCCCAGTAAGTACTTAAGACGGCCCAAATCTGCTAATAGGAAAGAATAGCATGAGCTAGAAGATAACATGGGAAAGCGTGGTCTCCGATCGGACTGATGGGACGTCTTGTCCTGTCAGTCCACTGGTACAAGCCAATGCCTATACTCTCTACCTACCTCCAGTCATATCGTCGCTCACCTACTCTGACTGCCGATTATCATCTCCCCAAGGTACTCAAGCACCCCTTTCCCAAAACATCTCCTATAAATAGCCAAAAACACAATGGCATCAGATATTGAACACTTGAGACTCTCTCTCTCTCCTTTTAGCTCTTACTCCCAAGTTACTGACTTAAGTTTCGGAGTGCTAACGCCTGGGTCCGACCGAGCACTCTATTTTTTGCAGGTCCTTCCTTCCATCCAGCTTTCGAACTGCCAGCTGCTCTTCTTGCAAGATAAGACATTTCCAGCTTTATCAATTATATTAAGGGTTAATTTTATTAAAAAATTGGTCAAATTAATTGATTCACATTTGGATTACATGCGATCCATTTGGATCATAACACGATGCATATGAGTCATCCAATTCATTTGGACTATCCAATGCAATATTTTTTGTATCACGTTATTGTATAAAAGTATTAATTTCATTAAAAAAATATGTTAAATAAATTGATTTGCATTTGGACCACAATATGATCCATCTATGCCATTCGATCCATTTAGGCTATCCAACATATCTAGATCAATATTTTTTATTGTACTATTTTTTGAATCACTTTATTGTATACAAGTGTTAATTTCATTAAAAAAGTAGGTGTAGTAAGCCGATACACATCTAAGTTACATGCAATCCGTCTTGATTCAATAGACCTCCCCCTTCACTCAGTCTAATTCTCCTAATATTTCTCTCTCTAAAAATTGTCTATTCCTTCCACCTTTATCGTCTGTAATGCCCTTGAACCACTATCGGCATGAATAATATTTTTTGATTGTGAATAGTGATACCAAAGACGAATAATACCATCTCGGATCCACCGAGGTCTAAAAATTTTTTATATCGCTATTAGAAAGTATAATTCATGACTAATTTTGTGGTATAATTTGAGTTAAAATTGAAATCAAATAATCCTCTAAAAATCAAAAATAAAAATAAATCACGAGATAAAAAATGGCTCAAACTAACTTTGACCAAATTGAAAATCTTTCATGAACTTTCAAAAATTATTTCGATTATATGAAATATTTTAAAATAATGAATATTAATTTTCAGAAGTAAAAATTAAAATTTTGGACACTTTTAAAATTAGAATTTTTAGATAGGCTGAAAATATTTCATTCCTTGAAACCTATCGAAACGAATTTTGATTGACTCAAAATTTTAAAAATATCTTAATTATAATATTTAGAAAGTTTTGGAATAATTTTGGTGGAAAAATAAAATATGAATGAATGAGCCAATGAGAAATGAACCAACATAAATTAAATCCATAGGTTGATCCAAACCTGCCTAATCCATTTAGTCATTAGCCTATTTATAACTCATATCTTTTGGTCCATTTATGATCCGTCCATTTATGGTTCAATCCAAATTCGTCCAACCCGTCCATTTGCCATCTTTAATAATTTACCATTTTGAAAATTTTATTATTTTTAATAAGATAATTCATCAAATTAAAATAACTAAAAAACGGTATGTTTGAAAAACAAAAACTTAAAAAAGGAAAAGAAAATGGTGATTTTAAGAACTCATGAAAAAAGTGATATTTTATGTAATTGTTTCTATTCTAAAATGACAAATCAAAAAGCCCATCAAGAGGCTCAAGAAGTTGGCCCAATCAACATTTTAAGTAATTTTGTCAATAAATCTAGCCTAGCCCGATAATTGCTAAATATATTCTCCGTTATACTTTTTTTTTATTACTTTTTCCTTATTTTAAAGATATGTGGCAAAGTGCATTGAAATATTTTAATTTTTTACAATAAAAATGTTTAAAAAACTGCAAGTGTCATTAATTTTATGGATAAAATAAAAGAGAAGTCATAAGAGAAAAGATAATTAGCACTTATGTTTCATAGTTTTCCTTAATTGGATTTGTCAATTAGTGAAGTTCTATTTGTTAAATCTTATACATAACAAAATGGAAGATTACAATACATTAAAATATAAGTTACCTATATAGAAGTTGCAAGGCTACTTATATCAGCAAATAAATAAATAGATAAATTGCATGGATAATAAATAGTAGTTATATATGATTTACAGACCATAATATATAAGTCATATACAATTTTTTTCAATATTTAAATATTAGTAATAAATTCAAGAGTTAACTATTTCTCTAGAAATTCAGAATAAATAAAGCACACAAAAAATATGAACAAAAACAATGTAGGATACCAAGAAAGGTTTCCATGTTCCGTTAGTAGAATTGGTTCCGTGAGCCGAACTAGGGTCAACCCTTGTAAATGCTTCCATTGCGCTGACCATGGGCGGCAACGTAGATAACTGAGATGGGGCCAGAGTGACGTTGATAGTAGGACCCACAACAGAGATGGGATATAATGTGACGACCTTACATTTGTTGATCTCATCTCCCACCGTGTACATCATCTGACCGTCTATGTAAATATCAATAATTCTTGTATCATTTAAATTGGGCCTGATGGCTACCTCCGAAAAGTAGACGACAAGATACGCAACTGATTGTGGGGTCCCTTGGGAGTGATTAACGGTCAAGATTATTGGATCCGAAGTGCCGTTTGATTCGATGGAGCTTTGTAATACTAATTTGGGCGGGTCGTTTTCTAGGGTGGTGGTGGTCATATCAGGTAAGGGAACGACTTGTTTAGAGTTTGGTGGAGGGACTCCACCTGTCCATATCCTGTTGTACTTTTCATCAGGGAAGGGCTATGTGTACCTGTTATTAGACACAGCGGAGAAATTCTGAGTAATTACAATACCACAAGTATAAACAGACTGTCAAGACAATTAACGTAAAAAAAAAAACAGATTTGATCTATTTTTTCGAGATTCCATTCTCAATCTCGTCTAATCTCTTTATTTGATTTTATGTGAGGTGTTAAGAAAAAGTGTGCAATTGTTGCTGTTTGCACCTAAGATGATAGGTACATATTCATTAAAAAAATGGTATAATAAAAAAATAATAATTTGCATTTGGGGTATGCTAATTTAAATTGAGAATATGTACATTTATAAAAAAAAAATGCAGCGATTTTATGCATGAATGTAAGCTTTCGGAGCTAAAGCTAAATAACAACAACATACCTAACTTCATCACCGCCAAGATTGATCCTATTGAGGAGAGTGAAAGTGGCATTGGTCTCCATTAGCGAGTACAGATGAATACACAATGGCATAAGCTCCAGTGAAGAAATAAATGGCACCTCACCATCTCTGGTTTGAACCAAACACACACTAATAATACCCAACCCATGAGTCACATATACACCTTCAACGTATATGGGCCCCACGTTCTTAGATGTGTTGACTGTTGACCATTTCTGTCCATCTATATAAAGATCTAATGTTGGAGGGTTGGAGAGAGCATCATAATTGCCGTAGTAGAACCCAGCTCTAATTATGTATTGTTGAGTCTCCTTATAAGCTGGTATTTTATAGCAATTTGGGTCCATCCAATTAGGAAAGAATCTGAGGGTGATCATCTCATCCAACGGTTGATCCTCCGGGAGCATCATGTTGACGCCTGATCGGGTGTCCCACTTGATTAGGTTGCGTCCCACACGGGGCGTTCCTGCTCCGCAATCTATCTGAACGATGTGGTGGGTTCTTTCCGTGCAATTATAAAGATTATATTCACCAAAGTTTGTACGGGAAAAGAACAACAGCGTTAATGGCATTGTTAATATCGATTTTCTAAAAATATTAATTATTAATTAATTTATTTAATTTGATTAATCAATCTATTAATTTTAATTTTTTTAATTTAATTAATTAATATTTTTTCATTAATTATTAAAATTTATAATATAAAATTATAAAAAATAGATAAAATCAAATATATAAAGTAATTCAAAAAAATAATAACAAATATAATTTACTAGTCAAAATTTATGTTTAATAAATTAAATAACTAATATTAGGGATGAGCAAATTTTTGTTCAAATTGAAAAATCAAATCAAATCGATCGATTTTTTTTAATTTGATTGGATTTTTTTGCTCGATTTTAAATTTTAAAAAAATTTATTTTTTCAGTTCGGTTCGGTTTTTGAAGAAAAAAAACGAACTAAATTGAAATTCTATATAATTATATAATTTTTTAGATTTTTTAATTGAATACTTATTTTGTACTTGTAAATTATATTATTTTGAGTTCTAAATTATATGAGTATATTTATCAATTATTAATATTTATTTTTTAGATGATAATTTGAAATTTTAAAGATTAAATTGAAAATCGATTAAAGAAAAAAATTATTTAACGGTTTTGTTGTATTATTTATTATATATTTTGGGATTGTATCTTTAATTTCGACTTTTATTTTGTAAAATTTAGATGTTTTTACTTTAGTATATTATGATTTATAATTTTTAGACACTTTTTTTTATTTTTTAAAAATAGTTTTAATTTTTGATTTTTTGATTAATCGAACCAAACTGACAGAAAAATTTGGTTCGATTTGAATTCGATAATTATATAAATTCGGTTCGATTTGATTGATTAAAATATTAAAAATTTGATTTTTGATTATTTCGGTTCAGTTCGATTATTGAACCAAACTGACTGTTGCACACCCCTAACTAATATTATAAAATAGATTTGATATTTTTTGAAAATTAACATACTTAATTTTAAATTATATAAATTTTTAGATAATATTAAATGTTAAAATATAAATAAATATAAATAAATATTATTAAAAAAAATATGAATACAAATATATGATAAAAAATAATATATATAAATTTAATTGGTTGCTACATATAAATATTAATGTATAATTAAAGGAAATGATATGATATAAATTTATTTCAAAGTATTATATAAATTTTATAGGAAAATATAAAAAATTAAGATGTAAAAATAAAAATATAATTTCAATATATTTTAAAAT
Organism: Excoecaria agallocha; assembly: GCA_037975025.1. Classification (NCBI taxonomy): domain Eukaryota; kingdom Viridiplantae; phylum Streptophyta; class Magnoliopsida; order Malpighiales; family Euphorbiaceae; genus Excoecaria; species Excoecaria agallocha. The sequence goes on along the minus strand of CM075813.1, from coordinate 31,880,955 downwards.
ATTATTTTATTTAAATTTTAGAGAAAAATAGAAACAAAGAAAAATTTTTAAGGTATGAAAATAATATATATATATATATATATATATAAATCGGTTAATCGTGAATTAAAATTATAACTCAAAATAGTAATAAAAAATTAAAAATTATAACTCAATGTATCGGATCAATTAACTGAACAATCGATTCAATTTCAGACTGATTTTACTGTTAACCATTTTTTTTTAGTTTTTTTTTCACACCCCTATAGAAAAAGCTTCATCTGAGGTTAATTGTTTTATTTTTGCTTTGAAACTAATACTTAAATAGAACTTTTTTTTGGATACAATAACACTACTTGTATAGAATATGATATAAATATAATTTGAAATAAAATGTTCTCTTATACTCAAACAGTTAACTTCCTGTTTTTTTTTATAAAATTTTATCTAAATATAAGATAAAATTTTCATAAAATTTTCATTTCAATTTATCTAAATACTCTTTAATTTTCACTATCACAAATATGGCCAATAATGATGGTAAAAAACTGTTGCTAAATATAGTAAAAATATTGTAATTATTTTAGAGTAACAGTACTATATCCACTCTCTATATCTTAAATTATTGTAACAATTTGAATATTTTAATACAATATATATTTTTTATATTACAGTTAAAAAAGTTGCAAATATATTGTCTTATATATAAATTACCGTCAATATTATATTGTATTGCAATAGATATATTATATAATAGTGTTAGTAATTTTGTAACACTACAAATAAAAATTCTTTTCTTTTTTGAAAAATTCTTTTGCAATGCTAAAATCGCTAATCCTTGAAATATAATGGGATTCAATCAATAAGGGTAAAAGGGTAAAAATATAATAAAATTTTCATTGAATTATAAGAAATGACACCAGAAATGAAATAAGAAAAGCTTAAAAAAACTAGATAGAATGGAGGAATATATTAGTAAATCGAGGCATTTAATTTACCTTGAGAAGAAGAATTCTGTAACTGAAAGACACTAAAAACAAGAAGCAAGAATAGAAATTTGTTCATGGAGAGAGAATTATTAAGTAGGTTTTGAATATAATTTTGGTTTTATGACACGAAGTCTTAATAACAAAGTTAATCTTTGTAATTTCCACCAAAATAATGCTTTTAATTAATGTGTATGTGAATAGTTGCATCTTGGAAAGTCGGACATAATAGATGATAGTTAATTTTGAGGTCACTTCCCTATATTTGAAATTAAGAAGTCAAAGCAAATATTATTTAATATCATGTCGTTAATTCATTCTTAAATAATATTAATTGATAAATTAACAAAAGTGAGTTGTATTGCAACTCTTTTGAACAGGTCTGTATTATAAGGTCTATAAGGCATAAGCTTTTAGGGTGGCTTCATGAAATTCTCTCTATTCAGTAAAATATTTATCTTTTTTTTTCTGGATTTTTTTTGAAAATAGGGTTATTTTTAAAAAAATTTCGAAATCTGAGACTACAGTAAACAAAATTAGAATTATGGTGTGCTAGAAACCGGCTCTTCTCTATGCCAGAATTCGACATGCAGGACCCACAGTGGTCAGTGGACGGAATTGCTGAAAATCGGCTCCAACAGCTGTCGGTATCTGGACGTGTGGGCCCCACTCTCTGCTGAAAACCGGCTCTTTATTGTGCCGGATTTTGGCCTCCTGCTCCCACATTTCGTGAACAATCCCCAACCGCGATTATATATATATATATTGGTGTTCGAAGGATAAATTTTATTCATTTTTTGAAATTGAAAAAGCAATCATTTTTGTATTTCTTAATAGTCAACCATTTTCATTCAATTTTTATATCATTTTTAAATTAAAATTTAAATATGTGATAAAATTATATAGAATTATTTCTCTTTGATTATATAATTATCAAAATTGATAATTATTTTTTAATGTATTAATATATTTTTACCATATTAATAAATAATAATATAATAAAAAATTTATCGATTAATCATTATAGATAATATAATTTTCAATTTAATGAAAACTAGAAAAAAAAGTAGGGAATACGAGATAATTTAATTTTCAATTTAAACGAGATAATAAAGTAACACAATTTTCATAATCTCGATATCAAAGTTAATTAATAAAATGTGATCATATACCACATCTAATAGGCCTTCTATTTTGAGTAGGATATTGTGGTTGGTGTTCATCATTTGGTGCATTGCCTCGTTGTTCGTTATTTGATTCACCATCACCTCGATTAAAATCATTATAGAACTCGAAAAATAACTGACCTCCATAATTTGCTTGTGGATATTATTTTTTTGGTATTCCAAATAATTGTTGGATTAAGTCATTTTCATAGATAGACTATGTTGATGAACCTTCAGTGTTAAATGTTGGAATAGTGTAAGCACCTGGTGTTTGTTCAATCGGACCTGACATTTATATTCCTACTTGAGAGGTGCTTGATCCACCAATTTTACCAGGTGTACAACTTGTGCCCCCGACTTCCAAAGTTGAAAAATTTTGGCAATCAAATTACCTCGCAAATTGGTCATGAGGTACTTTCGGTTCTTGAAAAGGTCATGACATTGGGGGTGAAATTTACGCCACATTTGAATCATAAAATATTTGATCAACACTTGATCACCTCTCAATCATTCCTCTCTTGTGTCTTCTAGTACGTAAGTCAACAAATTGTTGTTTCATAGCTGCAACGTTAACAGGATTAGGACACGGTTGCCATGGATACTCAGTTGCAATTCGCTCTTCAAAACGTTCTGCAGATAAGATGCTTTCCATTATCCTGCTATTGTTCGAAGATTCACCTGACTCATGGTTTATTCTTTCAACACCATCAGCCTAAAAAAAATTAAGGACAACAATAATTTTCAAACAATAGACATATATCAAAGCATTAATTTATCATTATTATAATGCAAAATATGAGTGAAAGTTGGGATACTGTTGCTACACAAGATGCATCAACTGGAGTTACCAATGTCTAGTTTCGTTGCACATACCATTGCATATATTCAGATCGATTATACAATGACCACCTTGGTCGTTGGCCTAACACGACACGTGTATGACATATATTTCATTTATTTATGAACACAACAAATTCAATGTCCCAATTCATATGTTGAAGGCCCCGCAGATCTATCGTATGAAAATTATCATCTATAATGGGTTGAGATGAAATTGGCTGATCAAAACCAAATTGGTGCATGATCCTATCCGGCTGGTGCCACTCAATAGTGTTGAAACATATGAGTGGAACAACTGCTATCCAACTTTGATGTTCATTTATGCAATATTCGGAGAGAAGACTAATTACATTGTTGTAAGGCTCCCACTCAAACTATATTGTAAATAAAAAATAAATATCATAAAATAAGGCAAAATTTTAGTGTAATGCAAAATTATTCGTAAATACTTTTACTTAATTTAAATATGAACCTCATCCATGTCTTGTGTATCTAATATTTCTTTATATGTCCATATATCTCTTCTATCCATGATATTCATATCCAAAGGTTCGGTCTGTAACGTCCTTAACGGAATAGTTCTTTCTGATATGAACTTAAATGATTTGCTTGAATTTTTTTTACATCGATAACCAAACTTATATAAATACAAGTCATCAAAATTCTGGCAGCATAACGGCTACCTACTTAACGACCTCCTAAAAAAATAAATAATAACACAGCCTTTAAGAGGCACAATAATTTATCACAGACAACAGATACATATCATTCCATCATTTGCATACCAATCATATGCATTTACTAGCATAACAATAATTACTAGTAATACAATAATAATCCAAAATACAGACAAGTCTTGCTACTAGTAGTCGAGTATATACATGCCGAAATACCTAAAAAGTACAGATAATTCTTTTTTTCATACTTCACTTCGCTGTGTACTATGTTCCAGCTCCTCCTCAGAACCTACACACGATAAAAACTACATGCTGAGTACTAGATATACTCAGTAGTGACTACCAATCCTATAACGTCCAAGTTAAGCATAATTATCATATTTATGCTAATTTTTACATTAACTTGTTAATTTTTATTTTGTCTTACCAACATTCCTTTTAATAATTTTGATAGTCTTTTCAGTTCATTATTAACATTTTTGGCAGGCTTGTTACTTTGGTTTTAAACAGTTAAATTTAATTCAAAATATTTTCTTTTGTAATTTCAATTGCAACAGTTACGTTTGTTTTCTTACTTTTACTATTGTTCTTACTTGACTTAACTTTAACTTTTTCTATTCAAGTTCTTATTTAATCAGGTCAATACAAATATTAGTTTTTCGATGATTTATATTATTATTTGCCACTGTAATGGCAAATTTTCTATTCAATACTTGATTTCTTCATTAGTCACAATTTATTCTTTTTATTAGCAACCCTACAATTCTGTTATTTATTTTTTTATATCACTTTGACCTTTTTTTTATTTATCAAAAGATAATCATTAACACTTTAACATTTAATGTCCAGTAATATTATTACTTAGCAACTTTGTAATTAAATCTTTATTTCCTGATTTCATTACAAAATTATATTATTTAATTTACTTATTGCAATAATCGTAATTTCTACTTATTATTTGCAAAATAGTCATTTTTGGGCTTTTATTATAACTTTAGCTTTATTTTACAAATTTTCATTTTCAAAATAGTAATTGGTATACAATATACCAATTGATCTTTCGTATAACTATTTTATTTTTGACTTTATTTATTGCAAAATGACTAATTTATTATTAATAAGCTTATTTTTACTTTTTAAACTAACAGTCGATGTACATTACATTAATTTACATTTATTTTGTCATTGTTATGGAAAATTATATTTTAATCTCTGCTGGACGTAAAACTTCATTTTTAAACAGTTTAGCTATCAAATAACTATTTTACCCTTTTATTAGCATTTCTTAATTAATTTTCTCATTATTTACATTTTTTTTGAAAAATTACTATTTTGCCAACGAATATATATATATATATATATATATATATATATATATTCTTTCACTTTAGTCTTTTTAAATTAATCATTAATTTTCATTATTTTTTTTTTACATTTTTAGCACTATACTTTCTTTATGTCCCTAATGCAATATGTCAGGACTCTCAAATAGGATATGCGGGACATGGACCCAAAGGCCCCACTGATAGAGAAATGACCTTCAAGTGGCATAGAGATTAGAGATCCTACCCATAGCAAAGCAAGTTATCATGATTTGCACCGCGGTATAGGGTGTCCCTATGGTTAGTGATAAGTGTGAATTATATATGGTTTTTAATGTGTTTTTAATTGTGTTATTTAGTTATTTTGGCTTTATTTAGGTTAAATTAGAGTTATTTTGTTAATATTTATGTTTTTAAGGTTAATTCTGTGTTTTGTATGATTTTCAGGGTAAAATTGATGAAAAAGGGTTTAAAGTATAAAAAGTGCGAAGTTTTGGGCCAAAAGCGTAAATTTAAAGAAATTGATCAAGAAAACGAGCTTCCAGTCCAGAGCATTGAGGCTGTAGCCATGTGAAATTAGTGAAGTACATACATGTGACCACGTGGAAGAGTAATTAAGAGAGAACATGGCCATGTGAAAAGAGAATGAAGGAATTTGAGTGAAAGGGTGTGACCACGTGAAGGAGCAAGGAAGAGAAGGAAGCAAGGGACGTGACCACGTGTGATCCAAGGCAAATTCCACACGTGGCCACGTGTGGAGGAGAAGAAAATGAAGCCGTGCCCACGTGTAGGAGAACCAGATTGGAGCCGTGGTCACGTGATTCAAGAATTCCTATTTGCGCAGTTTTTCTCAGTTTTTTGTTTAGACAAATTCTCCTGTTTTGAGCAGCCAGATTACTTCCAATTCAATTCTGAGAGTTTGGGAAGTAATTCACATCTACTTTGGCCTATAAATAGCTAGCTAAAACACAGAAGAGGGAAAAAAAATCTTGAGTTTTTAGCTTTGTTTTTCTTAGTTTATTTTTACGTTTCTGTGTTTACAGTTTTTCTTCAAGCTTTTGTTTTTAGTTTTAATTATGTCTTGTGAGTAGTTTTCTTTAACTTTTACTAAAGGATATTTGAATCCTTAACTTGTATTGCTATGACTTAAGTTTGTGTTTCAATTTAAATACAAGTTTGATTATTTATTGGCTCTTAAGCATAGTCTTGTTTTTATTCAACTTTAAGTTAATTATTAACGTGACTAAACATCGATTAACTAATTGAGTTAAGTTGATTAATGACTTGTATATTCTTAGGTTAATTTAGTTGGATTAATGCATGTTATAATCTGAATAAGTTATGACTATGTGTTAATTTGAGTAAGTTGAGATTAAGAAAGGTGTAATCAAGAATAGTTAGAAGTTAAAGCTCTTGAGAAAGGTTTTAATAGACATCTAGGGGATTAATTCAGACTTTTATGCTAAGTATTGAATTGTTCTGAATAAGGGAGTTTAATACTTAGAATGATAATCTTGAGAAAATTATCTGGGTTTGTTAAACTGAATTCTCCATAATCACTTGTATGTTTTATTTTAATTAAGTCGTAACAATATTGGTTAAGGTGGATAGTCCTTTAGTGAAAGTTATTTTTATCATTGATTTTTACCTCATTTAATTTACTTGTTTTCAATAGATCTTTTCTTGATTTTAATTTACGTTATTTGTTTTATTTTAGTTTTAGTTTGTATTCTTCAAACATTACAAAATTTGGGGTTTCTCTTCTCTCTTTACCCACAAAAATTTGTTTTAGAATTGAATTAGCACACAAGCACAAGTTTCCCTTGGGTTCGATATTTTGGGTCTTAATCTTTATTTCCCTATATTACTAGCCGATCTAGTACACTTGCTAGACACCGGTCAGTTAGCCAATTATATTCTAAATAAGAAAATTACTACCTGACTATTGCTAAGGACAAAAATAATTAATTAATTTTTCAGAATAATTTTCACACTTCAATAATTTTAATTTCTTTCATTTTTTTAAACAATACATCTTCGTCAATCGTATTTTTTTAGTGTTATTGACTATACAATAACTTTTTTTTTCAATTTCTTTTTCTTTCCAATCACTTTTATGTGAATTATTTTACAATAATTCACTATAAATATTTATTATTCTTCCAATTTTTAGCTAATAATTTCCTCAATATTTTTTTCCATATTTTGTGAATTATGTCAGAATAATTCACTCTTTTTCTTTTTTGGAGTTTATTAAATTATTTCTTTAAAATTCAAAAATTTACTTTTACAATCATTTTATTTACTTTTTTGACTTTTAGCTAATTTTTTACTTTTTCGATTTGAATTTACTATTATTCTAAAATTTAAATACTTTATACGAATTGTAAATTATTTATAATAATTTACCATTTTATTCGAATTATGAATTATTTTGTAATAATTCAGTATGATTACTTAACTTACTATACTTTTTATTTTCCTTAAATTCATCATTTGACTTTTTCATTTTTTTATAGGGAATATAAATTAATTTACATTAATTTACTAACTTTTGCTTGTTTATTGAATTATTTTCCAATAATTCAATATTTTTACTTAAGCATATTCAATATTTATTTTTCAAAAATAATCTCATAAATCACATAAATTCTATAAAAATTTATGTGAACATTATTCTTCAATTATTATCATTTTTACTCATTTTATGAATTATTTCACCATAATTCATTATTTATATTATATACTTATATTTGTCCTTAACTTCAAAATTCTTGAATAAATTCTATAAATTTTTTAAAAATTCATGGACATTATATTTAATGTTTTACCTTATTTTATGGCTTAATTTCATCAAATTGCTTAGTGTACACATTCTTTTTCTTTAACAATGGATTTCGGCTCTTAAAAAATTTCTTCTTAAAAATTTATTTTAATTTAATTAAGCTTATATTTAAACTTAATTAAGTTTCAATTGTATTATATTAAATATAATTACAATATACATACATTTTTCCGATTTTTTTCTTAATTACATATTTAATAAATATTTTAAAAATATTCACATAATTTTTATAAATTCCACAAAAATTTGTACATGCATTATTTCCCATATACTATTAAATTAAGCCTTAAAATCACTAAAATACTTATCATATATACAATTTTTTCCTTCCTCATGAAATTCAGCCACTTCAATAAAATTTTCTATAAATTTTTTCATTCAAATTAAACATTCTAACACACTTAATTAAGGTCTAATTACACCATTATACAATCAATTTCAAATTTAATCAATTATACAAAATTTTCCTTAATAAACTCTAAGGAGAACCATTAAATTAAATGAAAAATATTAAGATTTAGTAGTCACTAACCTCAATCTTGCCATTAACCTTGTACAAACTTCATTTTCTTAGCCTTAAACCCATGAAAATCATTTTTCCTCAAAATTATCTTCCATGGCTGAAATTTTTACCTAATTTTTCACTAAGATAAACATCATTTTAGCTCAAAGTAACCATAAAAACATACTCTAGGCAACTAAATCTATCTATAGGTCCTTGAAATCAAATTAAAATCCAAGAAATCACTTACCTATTTTTTACCTTCATGCCTTATATCCTTATTTTCCTTAACTTTTCTTCCTTCAATCTTTAATTTGAGATTATATCTAGCAATTAGAGAGGCTGGAGATCACTTTTGGTGTTTGGATCAAGAGAAAATAATGAAGAAAAGATGAAGAATTTTGAGAGAAAAGAAGCAAAAATGGAGTTCGGCCACCATGGAAAGGGATAGCTGCTGGAAACGTGGAAAATTCTGGAACAAAGGAGAGGTTTCTTCCCTTTTATGGTCTCTCAAGTGGGCTTGGGCTTGGGCTTTGCTTAATGGGCCTTGATTAATTAATCAAGCCCATTAGCTACCCAATAACAAATTTTAATTCATTTCCTTCACTTTCCAATTCCAAATAACTTCAAAAATGATTCCATAATTTTATCACCCCAAAAATAGATTGCACGCAAATTTTTGGCTCAATTAGAGTCCATTTTCAGTTCGATTCGATTAAATCGGTCCGATCCAAAAATATCATTTTTATCGAAAAATTTACTTTTCATTACCAAAATATTTTAAATATTATTTTAGATTTAACTGCAATTTTTGGAGTCCAATTTGCTATTTTTAAATATTAATATAAAGTTGAATCAGTTCCCCGATAATAGAAATTAATTCACTATCTTTTTCATATTTTTGACTTTTAGAGGTTTATACGACTTCAATTCACTTCAAATTTCAACCACGGACTCATCATGACCAATATTTTTCGATGGTTTAATAAAATATTTTCACTTCCGGATATATTTTTCAGCCAGTAAAATACTATTTATTGTCGAAAAATATTGTTCACGACTAACTTAGTGTTCGGGCCATTACACGTTCCACCTAAACAAACATTATTAAAAATTTAAATTTCATACAGTATAAAATAAGATGATATAAAAATATATATTATTATTAAATTTATAATGATACATGTATCCATAAGGCATTATTCTATTTAAAGAATATGGCTGTAAATATATTGGTCTAAACTGGGGAAGTCTTTTCCAAGCCCATATTTGTATGAGTTGTAAATATCCTGCAACTCCCTTAACATCAGATCGCGTTGCCCTACACAATTCTCTATACAACCATGATAGACAAGCTGACCCCCAACTATACTGCATAACTGTTTGTAAATCCTCTAAAAGTGATAGAAACATAAGGTGTACCATACTAGAGGATTGTGAAGAAAATACCTGCCCTCCTAGACATCTCAATAACCATGCACGAGTATGCTGGCGTAATAATTCAGGTGTTGCATTGTCGGGTATATCACCAAATATTGAATCTAACCATGTCATCTTAATTCTACCACCATGGACATCTGTGGCTTGAGAAACTGCCCCAAGTAAATTATAACAAACTGTCATCCAATCAAGGTTTGTTCTTCCAGTCACAGGTTCACCCTCTATCAGTAATCCCGTTATAATACCTATATCTTGTAGTGTTATTATGGTTTCACAACATGTGAGATGAAACGTGTGAATTTTCGATCTCCACCTTTCAATAAGTGTTGTAATTAAATTCAAATCAATATTTATCACTACAATTTTTAAAATTCCTTCCAACCCGGATGCTCTTAAATAAGGAATAATTCTTGGATCAATTTCTCTATAGTGCTGCTCAATGCTACCCATTCTTGTTCTCAAAACATCTCTTTCAACCTTTTAGTTCAATTTAAACATGTCAAACTAAATTAATAAATCAATTGCTTTAATAATCTAAAATATATAATATTATATATATTTTAAAAAATTACTGAATTGTTCCAAATCGCATCAGATTGATATTTTCCTGCATTGTTAATAACTCCCTATTAATGGGACCTGGATTGATTCTTACAACTCCTAAATGATAAGTGTCCATGTTGAAACCTATATTTAACATTAAAATTAGTACTCTGTAGAATTAGTACTATATCATTTCAAATTAATAAAATAATTATTATATTTTAATAAAATTTTTCATTTACTTATATCATATTAAAATTAATTACTAATATTTATCTCATATATATATATATATTATTTAAAATTTTAAAATATAGATATAAATATTAATTTCATGTATTAAGCATGTAAAAATAAATTTTTTTTTTATTTTGACATATAGCACACTTTAAAATTTAGCAATTTACCAATGTATTTTTTTCAAGCATTTAATATTTGCCAATCAATTAAATTAATTTTATACACTATAAATTATTGAGCAGTCAATAATTTCAAATAGCGTGCTAAATAATTAATTCACAATAAATAGCATGTTAAACAATTAATTTGAATAAACTATAAAATTTGTTATTTGCTAATTTGATTAAAAAGAAAATTAATTTCTTATCTTGAATCTTGAAATTATATAACCTTCAAAATTGTCAACCCTTATAAATTACATACGAAAATAAAATTAATAATAATATAAATTTTAATTCTTGCATTTAAATTGTATATCACATTAATATTACATTTTTTATGTCGAATAAAATTTAAACTGCTACTAAAAGTGTGGGATAAGAAACTTTAAAAATGAGAAGAACTTTGAAAATAAGGGGAAGCAAAGGAGAGATTGATACTGAAATTGTTGGGCAAGAACAATGAAAAATTGAAAGCAACCGTTGCTTTTATATGTGAGTTTAACATACATATAATTATTTTTTACTATTTTGTTCTCACGACTGTTGTGTTTTCATTTCTAAGCAGGTGAAGCATGAAAAAAATGGTTGGGGTTAAGCACGATTTTCAAGAACATGTGAAGGAGCTGGCAGAGGGGTTGGATTCTGGCACAAGCCTCAGTCGGAATTCAGCTTCACGTGGGTCCCAGCATGCCTGATACCCCCACTGCTCCATGCCGGAATTTACATCCTACCAGTCAAATGAAGGTGGGTCTCACACGTCCAATTTCGACACTAGGTACAGTCAGAATCCATCATACCAAATTCTCAATTTTTTTACAGTACACTACATTTCTAAATTCTTTTAAAAATAATCCTATTTTCAAAAAAAATCATTTTTTTCTTATTAATCTACCAATTAATAATTTTAATAATATTATTTTTTGCTTAAATTTTAAAATAAAATTATTACAATATATTTATATCATCACGTTTCAGCCATTGGATTAAATTGGCTTTGAAAATGTCTTTAACATTAGATTAACATCACATGAGTTGTTGTATTCTTATTCTATTTCTTGTCAAATTAGAAAGTTGGAGTTTAAATACAACACAAATTTCTCATCTTCCATATAAAGGTAATTGTGTCTCTGACTTTGAATTATTTTTTTAATACAGATGGAGAAATTTTAAGAGCAATTTTTTTTCTTAAAAAAATTATATCAGGTATTAATTTAATGATTTTCCTATAAAATAATGTATCTTCTTTTTATTTATTGAAAGATAATCAGTTCTTATATGAATTTCCACTTTTTGTCTCTGAACATTTTTTTATTTTTATTTCACTAAAAAAATAAAAAATTGCGAGGATAAAAGTTTTAGCATATTTAAGTTGAATTCAAATTTTAGCGTGGATTTGATGCCACTTACTACAATTATTTATTTATTTGGCCATGTGCTTGCTATATTTTGAGTCAAAATTTGGCGCCCAATATTAGCCACAACAAGATTTTATTCTCTTTAAAGTGTAATAATATTTGTTTTGCCATAAATTTTGTCAATATTTGCAACATAAATCATTTTTTCCGTCATAATATTGTCACCATGCAGTGCATTTAGCAACTGATGACTAAGCAAAGAATCTGGATCCTCTTAGTGCGACAAGTCACCTGGGAAACACATAAGACCGATTGAAATTTTTCGACAATGGATACTCCAATGGTTAAGTCAGTAATATGATGATATGGAATAACTGCAAAAAGCTTAATGATAATTGTGAGATCAATGATATTTTTAACATATTTTTAGGTAGTTAATTGAGTTAATTGAGTGTTAATTTGGTTGAATATTTCATTTAATTGTTTAATTTTATATTTTTGGAGTTAATTGTAAATTTTGGCGTTATCAGGATTGAAATGAAGAAAAAAATGACTTAATTGAGAAAAATGTAAAGTTCTTGGGTAATATTATAAATTTCAAATTTTTGTACCCAAGAATTCGACGATGAGTTTAGAGCAATTTTGCACTGCTGCGTGAATAAGTTGGAGTGGCCGTACGTTGGTCTTTTGTTTTAATGAAATAATAAAGAGGAAAATAATTCAAGTAATTTAAGCCTGTACACGGTCGTTCACTACCAAGAGGAAAATCATGCACGGCCGTGCAAGGAAGGATTTGAAGAATACACGACAGTGCACTTGATAGAGCAAAAGCATGCATGGTCGTGCATCACAAAGATGAGCTTATACACGACTGCGCCTTCTCATTAGTTTCTCTTCAAACGGCCGCGTATCCAATTCTCTTATTTTGACGAAACTTCCTGAATTAAAAGATGTATTTTCCTACTTTGATTCAGGAAGTCACGAGGAGATAAACCCTTGGGATTTCGCTTATAAAAGCCATGAAAAATATCAGAGAAAGGGGGGAGGAGTAACAAGTAGCATTACTACAAAATTAGCTTAGTTTAGTTTTAGTTTTGTTTTTATGTTAGGTTATGTTACCTGAAGAACAAGCTCAAGAGTAGGAAACCAGTTTTCTGTCACAATTGTTAAGGGAGCTTCTTATCTCTATGTTTTTGTTTCTTCTCTGTAATTTAGCTTTTGTTTTTAATATGAATTGTGAGTAATTCTTTTACTTTTACTGAAGGCTACTTAAAGCCTTGATTTTTATTGTAATGACTTAATTGAGCTTAATTTAAATTCAATATTAATTGATTATTTCTTAGTTTTAAGCATATTATTATCTTTGATTGTGTTGAGATTAATTGTTGGTTTATTGATTCAATAACTAAAAATTGGTTTAGACACTATCATTGATTTGCATGTTCTTAGATTAATTCTTTAATGTTTATGCATGATTATTTTCTGAAATTAGAGATAATTATGTGTTGATTTTATTGGTTAGTATCAAGAGAGGAAGAACTGAGAATAAACTAAAATTGAATTTTCTTGCAAAAGAGTTTAATGAATGTTTAGGATTTTATCTGAATTTTTATGCTAAGTATTGAGTTGTTCTGAACAAGGGAATCTAATACTTAAGAAAGATAGTCTTGTTTCAAGGTATCAGATTTTATTTTATTTGGTTTTCCATAATCACTAATATTTTTACAGAATTTGAGTCATTGCAATATAAAGTCAAGGTGGATAGTCCTTTAGTGAAAGTTATTTTAATATTAACTTTTCTTAATCCTGTTTATTTGCTTTAATTTAAGAATTATTTTACTTGTTTACTTTAGTTTTTACTCATTAATGTTTAATTGTTTTTCTTTAATTTAGTTAGTCTTCATCATTATAAACGTTGGGATTTCTTTTCTTTCTTTTACACCCAATTTTCATTTAAAACTCAAAATTTTCATACAAACATAGGTTTCCCTTAGGTTCGATAATAGAGGGCCATAATTATATTTTTCTATATTCCTAGCCGATCTAGTATACTTGCTAGACACCGATCACTTAGCTTACATATCTGATTCTGCCTCTATTTATAGGTTCAGAGTTCTTCCCTATTCAGAAAGCTGAAAGTAAGTAGAGTTGCTATTTAAGAAAAACTCTTACCTTTCTTGAATAGGATAACCCTTATCTCTTCCTTATATGAAGGAGGGGGTAAGTAGAAATCTATCTTTTCCTGACAAGTCAAGATTTCTCGAGATTTTGGTGGATTTGGATGAAATGTTTGATGCATGGCTTGATCGAGCACGTTGCTGGGGTAGGCTTGATCGGGCTAATTAACCAAGCTAATCTACTTGACCAAATAATCTAGACTATTAGCTAGGCCTTGTTATCATAAGTACCCCCTAAGTATGAGATATTTATATCATCATTATTAGGCATCCATTTCTGAATTTGAAAAAAATACCACCTCGAATTATACTGCGCATTGAAAATAAATAATTATGGTCCATTGTTTGTCATGAAGTGAAGGCTGGGTGCTGCATCAGACGAGGCCAAATGCTTCAACCTCCATGCTAGTAATTATGGTAGGACAACCTGTCCTCCACAGGAGATTTTAACCCTTTATGTGTACAGCAAGTTGGGACCTAGCTTTTCTATATAAACTTTTCCCCTCTCTTGGTTTCCATTTCTTGCTTCGTTTGCCATTTTCATTCTTCTACCTATTTTTATGCTTCTTTCCTCCAATTGCTTGAGCAATATTTTGCTTGCCAGAGATTTACTCTTTTTTTGGTCATATCTGAAGGTCTCAATTAACTGGGTTTGTTTTGCATTCCTTATTTCTTTCTTTTCTCTCTTTTTCCATTTGAAGATATATCATGAGTGCGGCAGAGGCTTCTAGTGAAAAAGTGAGGGTAGGCAAGGGTTGCTGAAGGATAGTACACCGAACTCATCTAACAGGGGTTCGATGTCCCCAAATGAGAACTAACCCTTCGACTTTAGTCATTCCATTGCCAAAACAAGGAAAAAAACCTTAGCAACTTTCGTGAGTGGGGAGTATGGGCTCAACCATGGGAAAAGATAAATTACCCATCTTATCCAGGCAATTGAGGGCCTTGAATCGTTATGTTATAAGTGTGCCAAGCTCCAACCAAAAAACCAACATCCAATTTTCTAATAGTCATAAAATCATGGTGTATGAAGCGGATATAAAGGTCGGAGTGCATCTACCTTTAACCAAATTCGAGGTGGATGTGCTGAGTTATTATTATGTGATGATTAGACAACTTCATCCCAATGCATGACAAATCTTATCTGTCTTACAAGTGTGGTCGATGAAGCACACTATAGATTTAACCCTTAACCTTTTTTGAGCTACCCCACGCTTGCGGGTTATGATAGAAGACTGTAATTACATACAAGCTTGGTCTAAATATGGTTTTTTTGTTAGTAATCCGAACTTTTTCAAGAAATGGAAGATCACTTTTTATCATAGAGAGCCTGCATAAAAACTTTCCCTTCCGGACTACTTAGGGTCGGTTTGTCAATCGCAATGATGATGCTTTATGGTTATCGAAAGGAGTAGAGCGAATATTATCTCTAAAATGCATTAGGTGCCACAACACAATTTATAACAACAACGTAAACCCATTATCGGGCGATCTAGCAAATATACATGATAATAGAGACAATTTGACATTTAAGTATTTATAAACTTCTAACAAAAATTTGGCAGCATTCCGGCTAGGAATGTGCCTACCCCCACCACGAGAAAAGCAATTTAACAACTCCATAGGCCATCAATAGCTGCCAAGCAAACCATTTTAAATTAATTTGCACCACTACAAAAGGTCTAACACTTCGATTCAGATAGTTTTTAATTTTAACATTTTAATCCAAAGTTAATCTTAACTATATTGTCATGTTTAAAAATTTCAATTACATTGATGCATTCGTTAATTACAAGGTGTTCATGAGAATAATGTTCGAACCAAAAATTATTCTACTATTATCACATTAGGTCCATTAAATTAAGCACAACAAACTGAACTAGACTAATGCTATTTACATGCTTATTTTTAAAGGTTTTCCTTGCTAATTAAAGAAACTATAGTTTTATGGAATAACAAAATTCACAGGTTCAAGTCTAATTAAATTCCTATAGGCATTAAGCAAATTACAAGGCATTTTATGAACAAGAAATCATATAAACTAAAGCAAAAAATGTAAATTAATCTTAACAACATCATTACAAGAAATTTAAAATACAAAAAATAAAAAAAGAGAAAAAAGTAAGGAAATTCTTATTAAAATGGAGAGAACGGATAAATAAAAATGCAATGAAAGACTGAATAATTGGTACTCTAATATGCGCATTGATTTAAGGTGAATTTCCATGCAAACGACGATACACAAAACAAGCAAAAAATGAGGGAGAAAAGAAAGAAAAATCAAGAGGAAATCGTTAAGAAAATGTTAATGGCAGTGACAGAGGAAGAGAGAGGAAAAAGAAGAAAAAAACCTCATTTTAAATTTTCGAGCGACTGATGGGCAGGGCATCTATCCATATACTAGGGAAAATGAAGTAACTTATATTGAAGTTTTGGCTATAGTCCTGTAATCCCATAATGCGGAAGGTAACTTATCAGCCCAATCTTTGAAAGTCCTAACCATTTTAGTCAAGATCCTTTTGACATTCTTGTTAGCTACCTTGACTGCCTTATTTGCCTGAGGTCAATAAAGAGAAGATGTATGGTGTTAAACCCCATACTTCCTAGGCATCTGTTTGGCTTTCCCAGAAAATTATAACCCATTTTCTGATACTATATGGTGAGGCAAACCATATCTATATATCAGGTTCTTTTTGATGAACTTAGCCATGTCCCTAGTGTCTACTTCTTGAAAGACTCAGTCTATACCCACTTGGTGAAGTAATTTATAGCAACTATAATGAATTTGTGTCCATTCGAGGCTGGCGAATAAATCATATCCATAATGTTTATGCCCCATGTGACGAACGACCAAGGTGATGTAAGATTGTACAACTCAAAAATTGGCAAGTGTCTTAAGTTTGTGTACTGCTAGCATAACTGACATTTTTTGACATACTTAGAACAATCAGTATCCATTGTAAGCTAAAATAATCCTTAGGGCATGATCGTTTTTGCTATAGCTAATCCATTCATGTGAGCTCCACATACCCACATATGTATCTCTTTCATGACCTTCTTATACTCTTTCTTGTTTAAACATCCCAGTTGAATGCCATCAGGCTATCTTTTGTAAAGCACTCTACCTACAGTAATGAATTGAGTTGATAGCTTACGGATCATTCTTTGGTCTTTTTTAGTGTCTTCCTCCAAAAATACCAACCTTTATAAGTAATTCTGAATGTCATAGTACCAAGATTTTCCATCATCCACCTCAATATCCATTATCTGTTTAATTTCAAAGTATGGCTTATCAAAACTCGAGATCAGTATTGGCTTCATGCTTACTTCTTTTAGGTTATCCCACATTGATACCAAAGTGGTCAAGGCATTTGCTAACTAGTCTTATCTCTAAGCATATATCCAAAAGTGCAAACCTCAAACCGGCTACTTAAGGCTTTCAAACACTTAATGTAGGGCAACAACCATTCTTCCTTCACTTACCATTCGCCTTTCACTTGATAGACTACCAAGGATGAATCTTCGAATACTTTTGTAGATTTTACCTCCATAGCTAGCAAGGCTTCCAACCCCGAAGATGCAAGCTTCATACTTTGCTTCGTTATTCGTTGCTTTGTACCTCAATTTCTTGGCTAAAGGCATTTTCTCTCCCTATGGGGTTACTAGAATTACTCCCACTCCAGCTTCTTTATTATTCACAGCTCCGTCAAAGTACATTTGCTAATCCTAAATTGTTATAGCTGCGATATCCTCATCAGGAAATTCATAGGTTATCTCTTCTCTTTCTAACGACTAATTAACTAAGAATTTTACTATCGCTCTTCCTTTAATGGTTTTCCTGGTGATATATTCTATGTAGAACCCCTATAAAAGGATTAACCACCTACCCATCTTTCCTAAGAGTAAAGGTGCTTCTTATAAGTACCTTAAAGGGTTCTTTTTAGCCACAATTTGTACTCTGTAGGAATGAAAGTAATGCCTCAGCTTCTTCAAAGCCTAAATTACCACTACACAAATCTTCTCAACTTTTATATACTTAGGCTTATATAGAAAAAAAATTCTTGCTGAGCTAGTAAACCACATACTCAATTCTAAAGTCACCCTCCCGAGCCATCATAGCCCCACTGAATTATTCTCTATGGCCAAATACAAGATTAAAGGTTTTCTCGCCTACAGCGGTCTCAACACTGGTGGATGCAGAAGGTATTCCCTAATGGTATCAAATGCCTTTTGACAATTTCATTCCAATCCACTAGTTGATCCTTTCTAAGCAGCTTGAATATCAGTTCACAAATCAAAGTCAACTTGGCTATGAATTTGTTTATGTATTGAATCCATCCTAAAAATCCCTTAACCTCATTTTCCTTCTGAGGCACAACATCTTTCTAATAGCCTTTACTTTGTTAGGATCTATCTTTATGCCTTTCTGGCTCATTAATGCCCTAAGAGCTTACCTGAAGTAACCCCAAATATACACTTCTTTGGGTTAAGGTAAAGATTATCCTTATCAATCCTCCAAAAGAACTTCTCTAATACCTCAAACTGGCCCTTCCGTGTAGCTATCATCATATCGTCCACATACACCTCCACTTCGTTATGGATTAAGTCATGTAGTATCCCAATTGCCATCCTCTGATAGTTGATGCCTGTATTTTTAAATCTAAAAGGCATGACCTGGTAGGCATAGGTATCCCATTCAATGATAAAGGCCATCTTAATCTGATCTACTATCTCATTCAAAATCTGATTGTACCTAGCATACTCATCCATAAAGCTATAAATGGCACAGGTGGCTGCACTATTTACCAAGATATCTATATGGGGCAAGGGAAAGTCATCCTTTAAGTAGGCTTTTTTTAAATCCTTATAGTCCACACAGACCCTAACTCTTCCATCCTTTTTTGCTACAAATACTACATTTGCTAACCATGCAGGGTATTGAACCTCCACTAGGAACTTGGCCTCTATTTGCTTTTTGACATCATGTTTAACCTTTTCAGCCTAAGTCTCCTAAGCTTCTGCTTGACTAGTTTATACCTTAGATAGGTTGGGATGGCATGTTTAGTGATCTCTTTATCAATTCCTGGCATTTCTTTATAGATCCAGGCAAAGACTTTCATATTTTTTCAATATTCTCTTAAATTTTTCTCTCTTTAAGAGTTATGCTTGATGTTAATAAAATTTCCTTTGGGTTTTCTTTCATTTTGAGATTGAATTAACATGTATTTGTTGAGTTAATGTCAAATATGAATAATTCATAATCATGATTATGCATTTTAAAAATAGAAGAAACATCACACAAGTAAGTAAAATTGTTCATCTTATAAATATAACCAAAAGAGAAATCATTGTTCTCATCATAAAGTTCTAAAATATAAACAATATCAATGAAAGTATCTTCCTTAGTCTTGGTGGCATCAGATGTCTCTTTGGCTTCCAAGTCTGTCTTAAATGGATCTTTAGTCTCAATCTTTTCTTTGCCCTTCACCTAAACAACAAGCAGTTTCTCTATTATGATCTCCTCAAGCACTTCTTCATCCCAAGCTGAATGATGCAGAGGGATCTTCTCATCTCAAAAACCTTCAACTAGCTTGATAATACCTCGTTCCCAATCAAAGACATCATTAAACAGTTCAAATTCTGGCACTACTTCTCCTCCTATCAACTGGAGCTCATTCTCTTTATAGTAAAGGTAGACTCTTGATGTAATGACTATACTAGATTAACCTAATTCATGTTTCTAATTACATTTCGTTAATCCATAATACATGGAATTATAGTAATCTATTCAACTATCCTGTATTATAACGTGTGAATTATCTGTTAAAGATTTATATAGATATATATACACTCTACCAATCATATAAGATTAAATCTGTTACATTAAAATTCTGCTGGGTTATTAATTACAAAACTTGATACTCACACTACTCTAATACAAGATACATCATGATCTAATAAAAAAGATACAAAAAATGAATCTCATACATCAAAATTATTCTTCCTAATCTGATGTTGGCTTCTGAAGTTATTGGCTTTGTCCCTGAAGAAAAGGTTTAACCTGTAAACCTACATGAATAAACATCTGTGCTGAGCTATAAAGTTTAGTGGAAAACAAAACAATATGTTGATAACCACTCACAGTGATTATCACCAAGCACACAACAATAACACAAAATAAAATGCATTCACTCTAATAATAAATAATGCTAAGTACATTATTGGAAGCAATAACTGCATCATTTCATCATAATAAATAAAGAATGCAAACTATGTATGCATATCATTCATTGAATAAACTGCCTGCTTAAATTCCTGCGAGTGTGGATAACGGGTGCTGTGGATACTCGAAGGTATCAAATATATAAATATCCGAAGGTATTAAATTTTAGGATCCAATCAGGGTCAGAACTATGGTCTCATTTAGAGACATACTGTGGACCCATATGAGTCAGACTATAGTAGCTGCGACTGTAACCCTATAGGCATGCTTATCTATCCATCACCAAGTTTTATGTGCAGACAACAAATCATCTCACATATGTCATTAATTCATATTAATGCATTTCAGTATAAGATAAACTAACTCAAATTTATCATCATATAGCTTACAACTAACAGAGTGTAACCAATAGTTACCAATAAATAGTCATTATAATCATTCATGCATCCACATTCAAGCAACTATGTACATATACTAAGTATTATAATGCTTTTACTTTATGTTTCTTTTCAATTCATATATTAAGGGGTATATAACCCTATTCTTTAAGTTCAAAAATGATTTACAAGCTTAGAAAAGGCTTAGGTAGGTTTAGACATAAAATAAAGTCCTAAAATTTCAAGTTTTAAAATACAAGGAAGGGTCATAATTACTATCAAATTCATGGTAACCATGACCCAAGTCAGGTAAAAAGGGTCACGGTTACTACCCAATTCATAGTAACCGTGATGTAGGTTGCACTTCGGTTCTGGACTGAATGCCAACTACCTCATGGTTACTAGTCCTTGGATGGTAACTGTCAAGTTAAGTTAAGAAAAGGGGTCACGATTACTATGAATACCATAGTAACCGTGAGCTATGATGGAGTTTGGGTTTGTACTAAAAATTGGACTGCCTCACGATTATTATCAAAGATATAGTAACCGTTATGCCCTAATCTGCCCAACTGCAAATTTCTAGTTTCGGGTTCTAAGCTAATTTTGACATGTTAGACAACGTTTACAGAATTATGCTCTTCTACAAAGTTATAGGCCTATGTCTCTAGTTTCCAAAACACTAAAAATCATCTCATTATGACCTGTAAATCTTCAGATATTTAAAGAAAACCACAGACTGCTCCCAAAAATGGGACAACAGTCACAACCAAAATTCAACACAAATTTTCACTATCATACAGTTAAAATCAGTTCTTGGTTTCTTCTAACAAAATCAAGATATATGAGTCTAGTTTCTATACCAACTAGAATTTCTCAATTTGCATAACTATATCCCAAGATATATCCAAAATAGTACAGACTAGTCTATTAAAGCTTAAAACAGATTTTTGTATCTTTCAACATAACTTACATATTTCATTTCCAAACCAATTTCAAGCTTAAGATCAACCCATAAAACATATAATATCATCTATAAACACATCCCTCATATCAAAACATCAATCACACACCCACATAACCATGCAAGTTCCTATACCTTTTTAAAGTTCCAATTTCTCTTCACCCTTGAATTGCTTCCTTTCCCTTCTTTTTGCTAGCTTCTCCTTCTAAGAAATAAGAATGCCACCATAAATACCCATAACTTCATTAAAAGAACAACACGTAACAAAAGAAAAGACAAAGATACCTTATAATCAAAACCAACTAAATCTTCTTTTCTTCTTGCAAAAATCCAAGAGATTTAGAGAAAGAGTTTGAGAGAGAGACTTTTGGATTAAGAGAGGATAAAGATGAATGAAGAAATCCACCTTGCTTTGGCCAGCCACCTCTCAAAATATCTCCCTTTCTCTCATTTTCTATTAGGCCACTTGTCAATTATATGGCAAAATTGCTTTCTGGTCCTCAACTTTCCTTTATTTATAATTATGCCCCAAAACTAACCCTTTCATCTTTCAATTAGGTCCTTATCTACTCATTTATATTTAATTTAGCATAGATCCTAATTATTAATTAATGAAAGATTCTCCTAGGGTATTATAAGGGGTATTACACCTTATTCTAGCATGAAGCTCTAGAAGATATGGGGAATTTCCTTCGTTGCTCCCTTTCTTTTGCTTTTCTCATCAGAACTAGTGAAACCTAACCCTTTCCTGTCCTTTAGTAGTGATAACAGTTTACAGCCCCTGATAATTCTTACCCAAGTTAGCCCTAAGCAAGAAATGCATATTTTTCAGCATATTGATCACTTGTGCATTTTCAACAAAGCTACTTTCACCCTCTTCATCACTAATGACAGACACATGAAACCCAATAAAATTCTGCTTAGGTATTCTAACATAGATATCTAGTTCTCTCTTACAGCTTTGATGGTGACCACCTAACCATTGTGAGGTATCTTGATCATCTGATGTAGCGTAGAGGGTACTCCTCCTAACTTATGGAACCATGGCCTTTCTAGTAGCACGTAAAAGTTGGTAGGAATAGGTAGCACAACAAACTCAGCTTTGATTTCAATTGGTCCCATCCTTATTATAGCTTTGAAGGTCCCAGCAGCTTGCCTCTTTGAGTTGTCATAGGTAAAAATGGTCAAATTAGACTTGTTCAGCATACTCTCATTCAACCCAAAAGTAGGAATTGCAACCAACAGACATACATTGATTGAAGATCTGTCATCCACCATTACACATGTTGTATGCTTGCCATTCATTTGAGCTTTGATGTAGAGAGCATGATTGTGGTTTCTACCTTCAACAGGTAAGTCAGCATCAAAATATACAACATACTCTCCCATTCCTCCCTTAACTAAATCCAACAACTTAGAAGGTGAAATGGTAGTGGTAGGGGTGTGCATCCATCGGGTTCAGGGTAAACCCGACCCGAACCCGATTAACTCGAAATTTATATATTTTCTTCACCATATCCTACCCTATATAAATATCGGACTCCTACCCGTTTAACCCGATATTTTTCGGGCCCCAACCTGATAAACCCAATTTACCCAAATTTATTTTTTTAATTTACATATTTAAATTAAAATCCTAAATTAATACAAATAAATAATATTAAATACCATAAAAATATTTTAAAAATACAACAAACTAACAATTTTAAAATTACATTAAATATATATTATATATTAATTAATATTGTAGAGAAATTAGAATTTTTTTATTTATATATTAAAATTTTTGGGTTGTTTGGTCGGTTGGGGTTAATCGGGTTTTCACTTGATCTAAAATATGCCTAATATCAATAACCGAACAGACCCTATTAACCTGATTAACCCCACCCGAATGCATCGGTTTGGGTTGAATTAATCGGGTTGGTAGGGTCGATTTTTGCACGCCTCTAGGTAGTGGTAACAGTAAACTCACTCAAAGCTTCCATCAATTTCTGCCTATGTGATGGAGATTGTCTCAATAAATTCCAAATAGAAATATGTGCTTGTTTCTTCTTCAATTGCTTTATTATCTAATTTTTCTCGATTTCTTTTTCCGTGGGCACTGTAATAGGAGTTGGCTGCTTCTCCGATTTTGGGGCCACCTTTCCACTTCTAGCAACGGCCTTCACTCTCTTTTCTTCCCCCACTTTCTTCTCACTCTCACTGACTGAACTCTAGATATCAATGGGTACCATAGTCCCTTTGTCCTTGCTTTCAGTGGGGCAATTTCAACAATCAATCATTGAAACTAGCCAATTTTCTTCACTTGGCTTTGTGATTTTGGGGGCAGAATGAGTAATAGCCACGTACTCATTCCCATATAGGTCTCTCATCATATACCATTCGGGTAGGTTAAACCCAATTGTAAATACCAGAGGTAGCATAACATTGTATCCTCCTTTCTTTTCTTCTCTCTCTTTTCAGGATCTAAAATCCATTTGTTATCTATCAGATCCTGAATCTTATTATTGAGGGTGCGACAATAATCAGTGAGGTGTTTAGTATGCTAGTGGTAAGCACGGTACTAATGTTTCCTATGGTCGGGCAACCCTTAACTTTTCATAGGTCTCGGTAGAAATGGCTGAAGTTTCCCTTCTTTACTCAATCGGTCCAACACCCAAAATAATGACTTACTGAGGTTGGAGTAGTGCCTCTGATTAACCTCTATAACAGACACTTCAGCTATCTTCCTAGTTCTATTCGCTTCACTACTACTCTTAGCTGCTTTGTTATTACCAAAGTTCTTTCTTGCACCCTTATTATTGGCTCTTTTAGCCAAATACTCGCCTTTAGCCTTTATGGCTATATCCTTTAGAGACTTCCAATCCTTCAAACCTTTCATCTTCAAGCCATCCCTTAGGTAGGGACTTACATTTCGAATGAAAATCCTAATCTGATAAGCTGTATTAGGCTTTTTTTTTTCATTTCCATTACTTGGTTTCTCCACCTTATAAGGTACTTGTTGAAGGACTCGTTATGCTTTTGTTGGAGCAATTTGAGGTCTTTCAAAGTAACCTCCATCCTGGTACTGCAGCCATACTGCCTAAGGAATTTTTCAGTCAATAAGTCGCAATCTTCTTTAGTACACCGATCCAATCCATAATACCAGTCAATTATGGGGCCTGTTAAGCTCAGACAAAAATATTCCACCTTTTCCTTTCTAGTCAAGGTGGTTCCTTTCATTATCAGCGTGCATTGCTTAACATGCGTAGAAGGATTTGAAGTGCCATCAAATCTTGGTAGGTCAAGCATCTTGAACCTCCGAGATAATGGCTCATCTGCATCTAAATCCTGGTCATTGGGGTTCATTCCCCTTCCAACAGATAATAACCTAGACATTACTTTGACATTCTCCTCTATTTTCTTGAAGGCTGCATCCTCGGCACTAGGACTCATACTTCTCATATTCATTACAGGAGGACCATATTCTTTATCTTCTTTCTCAATGTAATCATTCTCTAGTTTATGCCTCTTTTCTCTCCTTGACGGGTCTCAAAGCACAGTGGCATCTGTTACAGCAATGTCACCAACATGGATTGGCTCCGTTGTCTCAAGTGTTGCAGGCTGAGCTCTAGTGTTTGGTGCTAAAGAAGCCACCAATCATGGCCATTAATCTTTCTTCGAACTTTTGAAGCCTCCTATCTAGCCTCCATCATCTTGTATTACCGAAGGCCCTGAAGCAGAAGCATTTAACCTTTCCCTTAAGGATGAAAACCTTGTTGCCTCATTCGTAACTCTCCCACTCTAATTCAATTGCTCATCATCTATTTCTAATCTTATTTCCTGACTGTTTTTTGACAATTGGATTAAACTCAACTCTAAACTGACTTTTAATTCTAAACCTAAACCTGACCTGCTTGATATGGGCAACTTAGGGATTTATCTCCAAATAAAGTGATTATCTGCTTTTACCGATGGATTTTACTGATGAAAATTAGCATTTTACCGACGGCAAAATGACCTTACCAACGAGTTTTTATTATTTTACTCACGGAATGAATCATTCTCTAAAACGTGAGTAGGTATCAAATCACCTGGGACAAATTTCATCAATAATATTACCGACGGATTTATTAAAAAAAACTCCATCAGTTGTTTTATTAAAAATCTGTCAGATCTTTCGTTGGTTTGATTTTTTTCGATGGATTTTTGTTGGTAAATTTAATTAATAAAACATATTAATTTATTTTAGAAAAAATAGCGACAAATTTATCCGTCGCTATTTTGTAGGTAAAATTAAATATTTTTTAAATTTTTTTATAAAAATTATATATTTCCTTTTGCAAAGCTAAATAAATTCAATACAAAAAATTTAAATTTAAATTGAAGATATATATTAATTAATAATTTTATTATATAACAAAATCAATATATATATATATATATATATATATATATATATATATATATATATATATATATATATATATATGTTGTTCACATGTATCTGTATTGTACACAATATTTTGCACTTGTACAAAAAATTATCTAACTGCTATGATATAAAGAGCAACACCAAATACTTCTAAGATATGCCACATGAGGAAGGGTCAAGAAACTCCATATTGGCCATAAGACAAAGCCAAATCTGCATGAAAAGATATACGCAATAAGTATAAAATAAATGAAAAATTGATTTGAAGATATAGCAATAAGTCTAAAGTAATTGAAAATTTTATAATATGAGTCTTCACATGAGACAGAGTTCACAGTTCCAAAATTTACCATACGCATTTTTAGTAAGATAACTTTAGTCCATTAGAGTTCCATATAAATTCACCTTAGAATGAAAAGATGTATATATAAACACGGGCCTGCTGCATACATATATATATATATATATATATATATATTCTGTTGAAGAACAAACAAACAAAATTTTAGTAATATATCTGCACCATAAAATGCAGGTATGGTAGTAGCAACAAAGAGAAAAAAATGTTAATTTAGCACTAGAGAAATAAAAATGCAGAATTAAAAATTTTTGAAGCAATGATGCACTAAGTTTGTAACTAATTTGATCAATTAATATTAATTACCATATTATACCTAACAACTGAAAAATTAATTAAACATAAATCATGAATGTCACCATTGAAGTTCCTGGTGTGTCATTTGAAGCAATAGAACTGAAGAAGAGGACAAAAGAAGATAATAATAGTCCTTTTTTTTCAGTTTTAATTTGGATAGAAAAAAAAAGTTATATCAAATCTAGTAATAATAAAAGTATATACAAAAGATGATAATTGACAGTTGATTTAATTAGGCTGAGATATTAGAGCCCAGGGACTGAGAAAAAGAAAAAGGTTAAAAATAAAAATTATAGTAACAAATTATAGTAATAAAAGAAGATAATTGACAGTTGATTTCTTACTTTAATTATGTAACAAATTATAGTTTAAAACTTATATCGATGTTATGTTTCATATATTTTTTATTATGGTTGTTATTTGTCATGAATTGTTGGCACGCGTTTATGAATGAATGTGCTTGACGAAAACAATATCATACAATAAAAGTTTTAATTTGGATTGTTTAAAACTACTAAAAAGAAATCAAACACAGAGCTAAATTTGATAGGCAGTGGTGGTTTGAACTCTTTACAACACTTTTTCTTCCACGCAAGTCCTTACTCGATCAAATGCTCAACATTTTATTACCCCAACATAAATGATTTTCAGTTCTTTGGCTTTTGCGTAAAATCCTAAAACAACAAACATCTATTCTTTCTACTATTTCCTTTAGTTCCTTTTTTATCAATTTTTTTATTTAAAAGTGTTATCCTTAATTTAGTTATAGAGACTTGACAAGTTTCCATCTAGCTACCAATGTCTCTGCCATACACAGAAATTGAATTATTATAACGAAAAAATATATTCATTGTGCACAGAAATTGAAAACAAAACAAGTCAATTTTCTAATTAATATTACTATATTGTTATATCAATACGGTTTAGTATTATGCATTTTGATTTTTTTGTAAAATATAAATTTATATTTATTATTTATAAACCATTTCCATTTTAATTTAGACAAAGCAAAGTAGGAAGGCGTTCTATTTTCAGTACTTAAGTCTGAAGTTAATTACCAATACATGCTAAAAAAGATAGGAATGGCACTTGTAATTGTTACGTTTATGACTTTTTCATACTCTATATATGAACAGTGGCTCAAATTAGCCAGAACCATTGTTACCTGAGATATGTTCCCATAGTTGAACTGCTTATATTTGCTTAAGCAATCTAGCAAAGCAAGAATCTGCTTGAACACATGCCTGAAAAACAGGACAAAATAAATAAATTTATACGATATTTGATGATTAGTTACTAACTAGCAACAGCATACCAGTGACCAAACCACGTGGCACTTGTTCAGAGAACAAGAAAAGTGACAAATTTGAAGATGCAGCTTAACAGATTTAGCAGCCAAATTCCTCGTTCATCATATGAAGGTTATCATGCTGAAATTGAAGCTCAGCCGTTTTCTAATCTGAAAGTTGACGGCCATCAAGATACCTGTTGAAGGATATATATCTCAACAGACCACAGGTCTGCTGAAATTGGCTAAGGGAGATCTTCTTTAACTGCACTTGATAATAATTCTCATAGTACACTACTATAAAACATGCAGTTGAATATCAAATGAGAGAAAATCAAAATAAATATACAGTTTCTCTATTTATTTCGTAGAAGAGGGGAAAATATTCCAATAATAAAATGACAGGAATTAATAATTTTCCATATTTTCAAATGATTAAAAAATATGCGATGAAATCAAGCAGAAGTAAATAGGAAATTAGGAATATACTATTTGCATTTGCAAGTTTTTGGTACGATACTTTTGACAGTCAATTTATAGTATAGTATAACAACATGTTTTGTCCTTTGCGAACAGTATGTTCTATGCTTCGATTAATTAGTCAATTGAAAGTGGCCTCAATTAGTCAATTAACATGCAATTAATAGAATGCAATAATGCATCACAGTGACACAAACCTTTTTAATATTCTTAATTAGTATCTCTTCTCAATCATAATTCCCATTAAGAGTCGTATGGGATGACACAAACCTTTTCATCACTAAATTATGCCGGAACCATATAGAGATCAACAAACTCAACACTAAGTCTTAACACACAAGCAATTAAAGCTTTTCAATTTCAGAGTTTCTGAAAAGATTTTATGCATCTAACGCTACTGCATCAAGTAACTAAAGTTCCCCATGTAAACCCTTACCCTTTACTCTAATTCACAGGCCGAATTATAGAGTTTGTTAGCTTCTCTTCCAGGGCAGACACATCGATGCTTTTGCCTTCAATTGCCTGCGCATGAGATTGCGTTTATGTTGCTAATACCAAATAAAGAAGAAACAAGAAAAAAGAGAAAAACCTAACTTTCCATAAACAGAAATAATTCATACCTCAGCTTTGATAGTGTGATGCATTCTTTCTTTAACTTTAGCTGAATTGCAGCTAACGATACTGAGATTTTCTTGAATTAGAATCTGAAGCACTTTTGATAAAGGAAGGCAATTCTGTTGTATCCCATTCTATCTGGTGTTCCTTCACGATTTCCTTCAGAACTTTCAACTTCAGTTCACCACTTGGAGTTCTAACAGAAAGCTTGTCAACTAACTGTAAGAAAGAAAAAATTGCTAGTTAAATTACCCTGTGAACAAGAAATGATTAAGATCTGAATCAGCAGAAGAACATTTCAATCAGTGATTGCAGCAACAGACAGCTCACCAAGCGATTTACACCAGCATTTGAACGTAAATCAGTGGCAGCAGAAACAAAATCTTTCCCATACTTCTTCTCAAATATCTTCACAAGTGCCATTAATTCAGGAATTTCAGCACATCTTGGGGCTGCAAATATTAAACTAGCAACCCCTTCTTTTAGGTCTGGAGGGCATTCTCTGGAATAAGTCAAAATCAAAATTGCATTAGAATTCCATGCTCTTTAAGTATAAAATCCAACCAAGATATTTCTATACGCGAACCTGTGCTTGGAGATTATTGTCAGTCTGGACACAACTAGCTCACGGAAAAGCTCAATAAACTCATTTGCAGTCAAAACATTCTGTTCCCTTATCACATGCTCAACCTACAATGCCATGAAATTTGTTCACAATTTATGTCAATTTACAATCTTATGCGCCGAATATTATGAGCAATAATCACAACCATTTCCAGTTTCTAGTATATCGTCTGATAAAACAATCTGCTATTGCAAGGCTTAGGTATACATTTCAACGAACCAACTCAAATTACCCAATAAACAAAGAAATGTGATCAACATGAAATGAAAATTCAGTAATTAAATGGGCAAAAGGATGATAAATTTGGAAGGAAAAGGTACAGACTTTTTACTGCATAATCATATCCTAATTCAAGAAAAAAAGTACCCAGATACGAGCAGTAGCATCTTGACGAGACTGGAGAAGCAAAGCAACATCTCTCCTCATTTGCCTCACAATCACCTCTCTCTTATTTCTTAGCAGCTTTACAAAGGAGAGCAAACTTTTGTTAAAACCTAAAACCTGAATCAAAATGATTGATTTTTTAATTAAGTTCAATTTTTTAGTTTTTTAATTCGATTTTAATTTGAGATGCTAGAGAAGTTTGGTTATT
The DNA here is from genome assembly GCA_037975025.1 of Excoecaria agallocha. Classification (NCBI taxonomy): domain Eukaryota; kingdom Viridiplantae; phylum Streptophyta; class Magnoliopsida; order Malpighiales; family Euphorbiaceae; genus Excoecaria; species Excoecaria agallocha. Next base: position 31,850,492 of record CM075813.1, on the reverse strand, counting down.
TTAGTTCGCTTTGATTTTGAAAGGAGAAAATAGTAGATGAATCGAACCAACCGGGGTTTTACTTTATTGAATAAGTTTTAATTTTTTTATAAATTATCTTATTTTGATTTGCAAATTATACGAGTAAATTTATCAATGATTAATATCTACTTTTTTGGTTGATAATTTGAAAATTTGACAATTAAATTAAAGGTCGATTGAATGAAATATTTTATTCAACGATTTTTATTATATTATTTATTATGTATGTTGAGATTATATCTTTAATTTGGACTTATATTTTATACAATTTGGATGTGTTTATTTTAGTATATTATATGATTTGTAATTTTATAAAATTTTTAGACACAATTTTTTATTTTTTTTAAAATAGCTTTATCTTTGATTTTTTGGTTAACCAAACCGAAATAATCAAAAATTTTGATTCAGTTCGGTTGGTTAAATAATCAAAAAATTGATTTTATGTTCGGTAACCGAACCGACTGTTGCACACCTCTACAACTTTATTCTCGCCACAGCCATTTTTGTCGCCGTTTTACCATTTCCACAACACAAACAATTTACAAAACAAATTAATTATCTAATCAGTAGAAATTAGAGAAGAAAAATCAAAATTTCCCAGTAACCAAACAAAGAGGGTTAATTTGCATGTGAAGAAATGTACCATTTGGATGAACTGAAGCAAGGGCAGAAAATGGAGAGTGTGATCTTCATGAGCTTCTTCAAGTGAGAAGCGGCCACACTCGCCACCTTCTTGACTCTTCACAACCGTATTCTTGCTGGCGGCGGAGTATGAATAGCTAGGGGTTGTCCCAGAATGCCTACCAAAGAGCCCATTCAAGTTAGGTCCTGCAGATCCTGAATGTAAAAATAAAAAGCTGAATATTTTTACCATTCTCATAACAAATCAGATCCTTCAAGAGAAAACCAAAATCCAAAAGAAAAAGAAACAGATCTAGAAATAGACACATAACCAAAACAAACCTTGTTTGTATCCGGCCCCTCTGTCGACGGTGTGGCACTGGATGCACTTAGTCTTGAAGATCTTCTTTTCGGCCTTTGGATCTTCAGGAGGAGCTTGATCGAATGAAGCCATTTCTTTCTTCAAAAGCTTCTTCTAAGGTTTCAATAATCTAAACCAACAAATGAGAAATAAGAAGTTATGTGGAGTTTTGGGCATAGAAACATTTACAAGGGAGAAAGTCAGATCTAAGCGGCAGCGAGGGGCGAGGGAGAATAGAGCGGCAGTAAGGGGCGAGGGAGATAAGGAGAAAACTCCATTGAGATGGCAACGATGGTGAAATAACAGTGGGGGGAAGGAGGGATGTTAGCGCGGCTAAGAGAAATACCGAGATGAAACTAGGGCTTGAATGAAAGAGGGAGAGAAGACATTGGAAGATTTTAAACCCTATACTTTTTTATTAAAATTAAATATAAAAAATTTTATTAATAGACTACAAATGGAATTGCCAATGATAATAAATCGTTGCAACAACTATAATTCTGCCACCTTAAACTTTCATCGCTATATTCGGCACCAAAATTTTTTCACATTTATTTACCTATGGAATATAAATTCATCGTAAAATCTATCAATAAATGCTTGTTTACCAATGAAAATTCTATCGCTACATCAATAAAATGATAAAATAAGTTACCGATGGATAAAATCGTCGGTAAATCAATAGTAAACAATTAGCACCAACATTTTTTGTCAATTATATCGACGAATAATTAATTTTATCTAGGGATGTTCATCGTGCGGGTTCTAGTCAACCCAACCCGAACCCCGAATTTTTCCATATATCCTAAACCTACCCTATGAATAGTTCGGGCCCCTACCTGAAAAACCTGTAAAAATTTAGATTTCGCCCGAATAATCCAAACTTATTTTTTAAATTAAAAAATATATTTTTTAAGTTATATAATAAAAATTAGAATTCAGGTTGTTCGGGTTCCGATTGACCCCGAACCCAAATCCACTCAATGAATACCAATACCTAAAATGCAGTGTTTTGAATAATTGAGGAGGGTTGTTCGGGCGGATTGAATTTATAACGGTTTAACCAAATCCGAATAATCTCAAAATTTTCAACCCTACCCGACTCTAATAACCCTACCCAAATATCTAGTTTGGATCAGGTTGTTCGAGTATGGTCGGGTTTTGAAGAACCCTAATTTTATCGGTAAAAATGTCATTATTTATCAAATTGATTTTTTGCGCCTATGCATTATCAATTTGGTTGGTAATATCTTAATTTACCTATGAAATATTAGTTCATCAGTAAAATTTGTCGATAAAATCAATTTTTTTATAGTGTGACCCTCTAGATCACTTATGTGAATCTGTGATGGCTACAAGAATCAAACGTTAGGTGTGATATATGATGGATGATGCATGAGTATGGTATATACATGATGCATGAATTCAATGAATGCTTTTGTTAAATGTCAATCACAATTACACACAAGCATAACAATAACCTTCTAACCTTATTATTTCCACACTAAGGGTCGTGCAGTCTCTTTCTTAGGTGGGCTTAGCCCATGGGTTAACAGGGTACCTGATTGAGACATATAGTGCATAGAGGGAAATCGACAACATAACCTTTCTTAATTGAAAGTACAAGCATATGGATTTTGACCATTATGTATTTTAGACTAACTCATACAAATCGGGTAGGGTCCACCAGGGCATGGCAACCTTTGGCTGATACCCTCCTAATTTATTTGAGTTCGATCAATACATAAAGGTCCACATAGCAAGCAAAAGTTATTATGGTTATACAATCTAGGGGGGTAGCTATTGCCATTACATGGGCTTGAGTTAGGATGATGAAACTTTAGGGCTACCCAAGTATAGTCCCTACCAATAGGTCTAGCTCATTATAAGTATAATGATCGATTGATCACCATTTTCTATACCAATTGTCATGAGACTTAGGCTAGTAAGTCTCCTTGACACCTCTCTACATTGAGTGAACATAGGACGTGCTTTAGGATAGCACCGGGGCCATAAAGGGACACCTAACTTATTTTTAAGGCTTTATCATGTATGCAAAAGATGCAATTTCGAAAGGAGATAGGATTAACTAGAAAAACTTAATTATAAATAACTTAATCGAGATGCTTTTAGGAGCAAGGTCCCTTTGATCTCCAGCAAAATTGCCATTGTGAAGCACACCAGAGCCATGTTGATCTCTTGTTGGGTTCTTAGAAGCCCATTTTTAGGGTTTAAGACCGGATAAATCTTTTGATAACTCATAAATTCGTCACTTCATAATGAAAAAGGGTTAGGCCCAAATTATTGTTGATAGTCAATCTATGAAGGCATTTAAATGTGGGCTCAAATAGGTAGGTGTCATGGAGTCGCCATCCAACAAAATTTTGGAAAATGAATCTCGATCTTTTAATGCCCAAACAGAGAATAGTGTTCAGGACATCACTCTTACTCGGCACCTCAATTAAATGTTATTTTATAATTAAGTTTTAAATATTAATACACTATCTCCCTTCTCACATGGTACATTATGCTAAATAAACAGTCCAATCATATAAAAAGCAATAAATAAACAAAAAGGTCATATTTAAATTATTACATAAGCAAATCGTTCCAAAAGAAGGATACAAAAAGAAATACCATACATAAAACGGGATGTTAATTGAATTTTGGGAACATTGGTTCCCTTAGGGTCTTACAAAAAAAATAAGGAGCCTTTACTTGATTTTTGATGGAAAACACTTGATGAATTATCCCATTTTATAGAACATGAAACTTTAACTAGACATCTCTAACAAAAGGGCAAGCAACAAACACATGGAAAATAGTCTCAACATATGATTCACAAAAAGGGAATAAAGGAGAAACATCAAAACTCTTTTGTTGAAGAAGGTCACGAATAGAAAGGATAGAATTGACATCGTGTCATAATAGTTCATTCACTTTAGAAGGCATAAAAAGATTCCAAAATTTATTCTAGCAAGCATGAGTCAACAAAGTAGTAACATTAAGAGGGATTTGATGGATGGCTTTGTATGCAGATTTAACATAGTAAGATTTAGATTTTTTAAGAAACCAATGCCATTTATCATCAACACGCTGTTAACTTAAAAGAACATTGTAAATCAAGTTTCTGTCCATCTCATTAACAATAGAATAAATTAGATCATAATTCCATTCCTTTAGCTCAGGATTAATTAAATTAGCAATATGCAAAGAATCATAAGAGCTATGAAGAGAGGATGTCACCTTAGGATTATTAGAATCTGGTAGCCATAGATCTTTCAAAGCATACACATGGTTTCCATTACCAATCAAAATTTTACAACCTCTACGAATAACAGATTGAGCTTTATGAAAACCCCTCCAAATGAAACTAGGATTTGCTCCAAGATTTGCATTAAGAAAGGTAGTATTAAGATAATACCTTGATTTAAGGACTCCAGCCATAAGAGAAGAACAATCTATTAAGAGATGCCAACATTGTTTTCCCAATAGAGCAACATCAAAATCATGAAGAGATTGAAATCCCAACCTCCAAATTATTTTGGCCAGCACATATGATCCCAAGACATCCAATTGATTCCCTGTCTATGAATTGAATTAGAGCCCCACCAGAATTTATTGAAGAGATTTTCTAATTTTTTGCATAATCCCACTGGAAGCAAGAAGACACTCAAAACATTATTAGGAATAACCTACATCATAGTCTTCAAGAGAATTTCCTTACCATCCCCGAGATAGCCAAGTACGATTCCATCTTTGTAGTCTTTTCCATATTTTTTGCTCAATAAAAGAAAATACTTTCTTCTTATCTCTTTCAATCAAAGAGGGAAGACCAAGATAAGAATGATTCTCCGATGCAGAAGGAACAAATAGAGATCAGTCATAGCCTCCACGTTCTTCTTTTTAGAAATAAGCACTATTGCTGTATCATTCAACCGCTCTAGTAATAGACCACTTCTAATAATCCCCAAACACTCCTTAATCACATTAGAACCTATAATGTTCCAGCATTTTTGATAAAAAGCCTGGATTAAACCCATCTAACTCATGAGCTTTTTATCTGGGTGCATACTAAATTAGGCAGATTTCACATCTTTAGGAGTAAAGTTACGCAATAAAAATGCATTATGCTCATCTGATACTCTTATCTCGATGCAATTGTTAATTAGCCCAGTACTACAATTAGTAGAAGAGAAGATATCATGAAAATACCCAGATATAACTCTATCTAAATCATTAGACCAGTCCTTTTAATTCAATAATGCGATTCTTTCTCCTCTTTTTAGAAGTAACGGTATGAAAGTACTTGGAATTAGAATCCCCTCCTTTTAGCCAAAAAATTTTAGCTCTCTGCTTCCATAACTCCTCTTATTGATGAAGGATATCATGATAATGTTTGTGGGCATCTTGGAAATCTAAGCAAAAGATAGTAACATTTAAGCCTCTCATCCTCAGCATATCTCTTATACTGGCATTAAACTTTTTTCTAAAATTCCCAGAGATTGAACCATCCCAAGAGAATAAAGCATCAATGAAGTTTTGAATTTTAGAATAGATAGATTCCGATGGATATCTGTTCCAGTTCACATCAACTAACGCCAAAAAATCCTTTTCCAAAACCCATGCATTTTCAAAATGAAACATTTGAATGGAAGGCCCATAATTATTGAAAAGGTTATCAAGGAAAAGAGGTATGTGATCAAAAGCAAAGACCTCATTTAGATCTCCCTCTTCGAGAATAATGCCTTCTTCCTCATCTTCTTCGAGAGGGATATGAGGCTCATATTATGAGCACACAGATTGTCAATATTATCAGTATTGTTAACATTATCTGCCATAGAGAACAAGACAAAACTTGCTAGAGAGCAAGATAGAAAAAACTTGTTGAGCAAGACAACAATAGTAAAAAAATCCATTTTATGTATTAAGTGAATTTCTTTACTATACTCGTAATAACATAGAGAGCCAGTTTGGCAAAATTTATAAAAATAACCTTTTCAATTGATAAAAGTTATATCCCAAAAAGTAGATAACTATTTAGTAAATAAAATTTAAAATGACTTATAAATTTAACAAATAATTTATCAACTATTTGATAATTGATACGATTAAAAACGATTTTTTACAATAAATATTTAAATTGTTATTTTGATTTTTTTGTTTGTTTTGACTCAACAATAAACATTTCTTTTATTAATTAAATCATACGACAGTAATTATAGATGATTATAATTATCTTTTAATTATTTATAATCTAAAATTTTCTAACTTGAAAGAAAAACAGAAAATATAAAATTTTAAATGTACAAAAATAAAGAAAAAAAATTGAGATAAAGAAGAATATGTAAAAATAATTCTCTTTCTTTTTTATATTAGTTATAATTGTCATTATAAAATAAATTAAAATAAATTTTAAATTAGTTGTCATTAAAAGTTAAAATTTAGATTTTCGGAAAAATTTTAATTTTTAATTTTTTATATTAAAATATTTTTTTATTTTTTATAAAATTAATTTTTTAAAAATTAATATTTATCAAACGTATATATATATTTTTTATCTTATAATCAATTTTTTATTTGATAATTAGTGATTTACCCCTTTAAAAGTAATACCAAACACGCTCAGTAATACTAAACAGGCTCGTAGCGGTAACATGAGAATAAAATGGATTATTCGACTTTCTAATTGAGGGGGTCTACGTTAATATTACTACACTATCTGTAGCTGATAATTCTCTCGCATTTCTAAATTTCTAAGTCTGCTGCTCTTCAACCTTCAAAAAATCCCCAAAACTAGGAAAGGTCTCCCATTTCCCTCTAAAACCTAACATTCAAAGAGGAAAATCGAAATCCAGAATAGAAGTAAAGAAGCAATAAATCAGTTTCAAGCTGTTCTTTTAGAATTTTGTATATTTTTACAGAATAGAAGTGATTTTTTTCTTCACAAAAATTGAAAAAGAAAATGTCGTGGCTGAGATCCGCCGTGAACAAGGCAGTGGAGGTAGGAAACAATAACAATCTTACCCGCGCCGTCAAGAACTATGCTGACTCCGTTGTTCACCAAGCCGGCCAAGCTGTTGCCGGAGGGGCCAAAATCTTGCAAGATCGTATTGTATATTTTCAAATTTGTTGTTAATATTCACTTCACTAAATGCATCTGCAAGTGCTGAATTCTCTATATTTATGTGATATTAGGTTTTCTTTTTTAGTGGGGTTTAATCCATTGCAATCATGGCTTTCAATAAGCTCCATTTCGTAGAAAGTTATATTGGTCAAATTGTGTTATAACATTAAGGTTGAAGTAAATGTGGTGCCGCGGTAGTAACTGTTTGATTATCCTCAAAAAGCTTCTTTTTTTTTAACCTCTATTTTATTTTCCGAGAAGTGTATTTTATTTTATATTTGTTTAATTTTTTCTTATTTGAATGCTTATGCAGGGGAATCGGAATTACAAAAGTGTGAAACAAACTATTAAGAGACTGGAGGAGGCAGCTATATCTTGTAGAGGCCCTGAGAGGGTTTTGTTGTTGAAAAGATGGTTAATTGTGCTTACAGAAGTTGAGAAGTATTTAGCATCTTCATCTGAAGATAAACAGAGGACCCTTGAGCAACACCTGTCTTCTGATGATGGAAAGGAAAGTCCAAAGAAACTGTCTATGGTGAGCGTACACTTTTTTCTTTTAGGTGTAGATTGGGTTCTCTAATTGTCATCTATTAGAGTTTGTGTTACTGGAAGTGGTTCATTACTTGAAGTAACTGAATTTTTGAAAGTTCTAACTGGTTTAGGTTCTTATTTTCACTTTTCTTCATTATGAAACAGGTACTTTATTATGATTCTGATATTGGTGGTGAGCCAATGAATTTCCGTGATGTTTTTCTTCAAAGTCAGGCTTTGGAGTGTATAGTGTTGTCCATGGTACGTTTATCTAATTTCAGCCATCTGTTTAAACATGCTTTGAAATTGAATCAGTAAAAGATTAGCATACTTTGCTATTACTATTATCTTACTTTACAAGCCAGGTTTTTGATGTGGTAATTGCTGATGCACATCCTATTCAGATGTTGTTCTTGGGCTTTTTCTGTTTTGTGGAAAAAAGTTTTGCATTTTCCATTATTTTGGGGTGCATAGGAAAACTGATCTACTTAAATGTTTTTTTGAGGAAAATGACTGTCTGATTTACGCTAGAAGTCATTTTCTGCACCCTGAAGAAACCCAAAGTAGATCAAGGAAACAGCAATAGCAGCTTCAACAAGAGTTGAAAATGCCACAGCAATATGAGGATGATGGAAACCAAACTATTAGTTGCCTTGCTACTTTGTAGTCTCAACTTGCTTGTTTTATTTTCTCTTCTACTAAAGCAAATCAAACCAAATTAACAATTATGGAATATTTATGAATTCAAGTGTTCTTTTTAAATGCTAGAAAATAGATTCTAGTTGATCTGCCATGTTAGAAAAATAAGTAGGGATTTTAATTCCTACAGGAAATGTTTTCTCCATATTATTTCTTTAGTTGTGTCTTACAAATCAAGTGGAGTCTTAGTTGATACATGTAAGCATACACATGTTACTCAGATAGTTTACTTAATTAAGGGAGGGCATATTTACTTAATTAAGGGAGGGCATAGTGTGCTAGTAAGCATTAAGTATGCTTTCCGAGTATCATTTTCTTTTGACCATCTTAATTATACTAATAACTATATTATATATGGCGATTGAGCGGTTAACAGCAAGTTCACTCTTTTATATGACTCAGATTCTTGAAGCACCAAAAGATGAAGAAATTTCTTTGCTCCTGGTGATGTTTGGGTGAGTCTGCTGGTTATTTTAGTAATGATTAATGTCCAAATCAATGTCAAAAGTGCTAGAATGTAGTTGGCATCTTGGTGACCTTGATTTAAATTTCCTTCCACTTTTTTCTTTCTATTTGTGATGCAGAACAACTTAATGCTTTCTCGTTCCTAGAAATTCCAGATTCTTTATAAGAATTAGGGAATACTCCCAGTTATCCTGAGTTCTGCTTGTTCTTGGATATACAGAGCATTATGGTCACTGTTTTGCATGCATTCAGTATGTCACTGTTTTGCATGCATTCAGTATGTCACTGTTTTGCATGCATTCAGTATGTGGAATAAGTCTGATTTTTTCCTGAATCCTCCTTAAATATTTGGCTGCTCTCAGGATTTGTCTAACAGGAGGAAAAGAAGTTCATAATGCAATTGTTAGCAGCATACAAGATCTGGCTGCAGCCTTTGCTAGCTATGAAGATGAAGTGCTGGTAAAGACATAAGAATGTTGCTCAGATTATGCAAATTATTCCAGAAAGTATTGATAACCGCTGATGGTTTATTGTGTAATTCAAAATTGTGCTTTAAGATGTAGAATTCTATGCTATATTATAGTACCTAGTAACAGTTATGTTAATTTCTAAATGATGAACTCCTAAAAGAAAAAGATAATAACTAAACTTTTATGATGTATGCCTCTTTGTCTATTCCTTTTCTTTCCTTGATGTGAAATGATTGTACTAGATGCAAAGTTCAAAGGTAGAATAAGGGATCACCTCGTGGGGGAAAAACCTGTAACAACTCAGCCTGATGAGAAAGAAATTGATCATTTTGGGTATTAATGTGATCTGGAAAAGTTTAGATAAATAAATGTGGATCACTTGGTGTTTATTCCTTATTTTGTCTGGAAAATGAAGATTAGTAGTTTGAATATGACGTTTTCTCCCTTTTATTGGTTTATAGGTGAAGCGGGAGGAATTGCTTCAATTTGCACAAGGTGCTGTTACAGGATTGAAACTTAACCCTGATATTGGAAGGTGATCTCATAACTGGAACGTCTACTATTTCCATTTTCTTGTTAAAAATTAGTCTATGCTCTTATTTTTGAAGTATTAGAATGAGCATTTACATATACCTTTGTGGATGTGGATGGAAGTTCTCTTCTAGACAAAAAAAACATCTTTATATATATATACATTTTGTGCGTGTGTGTGTGTGTTTAAAAGAATAAGATGCGAGATTCAATTTACTACCTACCTTCAAAGCCTTGAAATTGATGTTATCATGCTCATCTTTAATTAGCTTCCTTGGTTACTTGTTCTCCTCATAAAGAAAGCATGTTTTAGCTAGTACAACTGTTTTGTATTGCTATCCCTTCCCTTCACCAATTGTTACTCAAGTGATTCTCGATTTTAGTTGATGACCTTGGAACCATAGCCAAGAAATACAATTTTTCTAAAATTAACGCGAGACTGTAGCTGACAGATATGATCTTTAAAAATTCACTTACACGTGTACGAGGTGAGGCTCTAATTAGTCTCTATCCTGTCCTACTAATTCAGTAAACCCCCAAAGTGATTGCAAGTTGGAGAACTTTCATAAGAAACCACAATATTGTTCAAATGGATTTAACACTTTGGGAACAGGTCAGAAATTCAAAATCCTTGCTTAGGTTTGAATTGCTGTGCTGTTTCGAGCCAATTACTTTAAGACATATATTTCTGTTATTTGATTTATATCATGCTTGTTGCATAAGGATTATTCATGATGAATTGAAGAAGCACAACAAACAGCCAGAAAAAAGCTTGTTCCTAACTAGGCTTTTGGTATTTGTTTTGTGGTCCCAGAATAGATGCTGAAGCCACTCATCTGAAGAACAAACTTGATGGACTGGTTGGTTCTGGGAAGTCATCAAGTGAAGGTCCAGACAAGGCATCTGATGAAACAGCTAAAGCAACTATAGAGGTGTGCTTGAGTATTGCTCTTATCTTGTTTAACCACTTTTTATTATCTTAACATAAAACCTTGTTTACTAGTGGCATGGGCTGTATATTTGATTTTTCCCTTTGGTACTTTATTGCTGGTATGACCTTTTCAATAAAGTTAGCTTCAGATATATATCTTAGGATATAAAATGAGACTGAATATGTTGGAAGTTTTAGTGGCGCTTTTATGTGGACTCTAATAAGGTTGACAAGGAAGAGTGGGTAGAACCCATGAGCCATGGTTGGTAATTGTTCATCTCATTGAAAACTATGTATCTCCAAAGAAAATGGGGAAATAAAAATTTGTGCCTTGTGCATTTAAATCCCTTCCTGATTTCATTGTTTTTATTGAAGTTTGTGTTATCATAATATTTTTATTTGTTTTTGTTTGACCACATGGTTCTGGAAACATGCTACTTCTCGATCAAGTGTCAGCTGCAAAGCTAAGAAATGCATATTTTGAACTTATATTTGCAGGCTCTTAAGCAAGCCCTTGCACAAATGCGTATCTGTTCCAGGCTGGAAGGGCTTTTATTGAAAAAGAAAAATATAAATTTTGGAGACTCTCCAGAGATTCATGCTCAAAAGGTATACTGTTGTGTTGTTCTTGATAATGTTTCTGAAATCTTGGCATCATGTTTGCTGTTACTTAGGTTTTATCATCTGTCATCTGGCACATGCTTGGATTTTTTGCTTGCCTGTGTTCTTATTTGTTTTAGCTGTTGTGTGTGGATGGATATTAGTGAATACTTCAACACAGATATGGGGTTGCTGGCCGCTGTTTCTTTCTTATTTTTAATTGGGGCACATCATTTGCATTTATGCATGTCATTGGACATGGGATTGCGGTGGATTGTCAATTAGAACTTATTTTTGTTTGGAATTTGCCATTTGTATGCATAAGAAGCAAGACAACAATTATAGCAGTAATGACCATGAACACATGCCAACTGCTTATCTATGTTTCTTGGGTTCAAGCCACAGCATTGCCTTTGGGACTATTGTAAAAATTGGAAAACAAAAAGGAAAACAATGACGAGAAAATAAGAACTTTAATACTGTTTCCAATAATAACACAAGAATAACTACTTTATAAGTCATCAAGAAAAGCAAAAAAAGGGAAAGGACCAAAAAAATGTACTGTCCTGGCTGATTAGTAACTAAATGAAGAGGCATCATATTTTTGGTGCATGATTTTAATGGTCTATTTTTGTGAAGTATTGTCTGGTTTTGATATGTTTTATGGAACATCTTTGGCATGCTCACGGACATTTATCATTGACCTGTCTCTCATCAGCACTTTGCACTATTCATTTTATATTATTTTGTTCATATTTTGGATAGTTTATTTGTCCATATTCATTTCTTGACTCCCATCTCCATGTTTTATATCATCTGTGAAGGTAGATGTATTAAATATTGCTCCACATTGGAGCTTGCATTTGAGAATGCTTGTTAATAATTCGAGTGTTAAGTATTGTATCTGATTTTGGGCGAAATATACTCTCTTTCACCTGTGTTTTGTGTGATTAAGAGGTGAATGGTTAGGGCATTGGTTGGCATTCTTCGAGTTTGATATATAGGGTTATCAGTTGGGTCATCTCTTTCTTTGTTCATATTAATTAGAAGATTCTGAGTTCTTTTAAAAACTTTATATTGATTTGCTACTGTAAGCAGGTTGACAAGCTCAAGGTCTTGTGTGAATCCCTCACTAGCGCATCAGTAAAAGCCGAAAAACGCATCTTAGATCACAGGTATACATTTAAATTAAAAGAATGATCCGTTACTGCAGAGTCTTGGATGTTTGAAAACTGTGGATCAGAGACTTATTATATCTTTTTTTGACTCAAATCTGTCCCAATCAGACTTTCTTTGCTTTTTGATTTTTTGGGATCAAGTTGGGTATAATTTCTTTTGATATTTAACTTTTTGTGATTATGTTCTCGAATTGCACCTGTTTCAAGGCACTTTAATTGTTAGAGAAGGCTGACAGCGCCTGGAGTTTTCACTAAGACTAAAGAATATGTTGTATTTATTTCAAATTTATAGAAAAGCATTTTGATTGTATCTCTCAGTAAATAATTTCTTTTAAGTTACGGGCAACCAAGTAAAGGGAATTGCCATACTATATTCGTAGTCCCCTTGGTAACACAAAAGAATAATTTAAGAACCTTAAACCACTTCTGGATCCAGTGCTATAAAGGGCATATGAATAAATATGTAAATCTATTAAGAAATGATGTTAGGTTTTATTTCGTGTCGCTGTTAATTGACAGAGTCCAAAAAGAGGAGGCTTTGAAAGTTCGTGTGGCCAAAGCTGATGAAGCTAATGAAAAGGAGAAGGTAATTTGCTCCTAAATCAAAGCTTTTCTTCTCTCTCTCTCTCTCTCTCTCTCTTTCGCAAATATTAGATTTTACAGAGCAAGGCTTTCTCTTGAAGCTAGCCTAGCATTTTCTCTGTAACTGAATTGATTGTTCTGAGTCTACTGCGAATGGCAATAATATATGCTCAAAGAAATTGCTACACTGGGTTGCCTTTTTAAGAATATCAATAAGAGACTCATGTATGGTTAATTTACCCAAAAATTTGGATATGTTTTAGCTATGTGCATGGCTCTTTTCTCATTAGAATGGTCTATTTAAGTTTGACTTTTGATGTTTGATTACACTATACTTGGAGGATACTTTAGAATGGATTTTTTTTTTGTTTTTTGTCAAATAGTAAGATCTCTTTAATTGGCTTATCACTGGATCTTGTTTATTAGTTTTAATTTTGATGTATAATTGATCATCTATTGGTTATTTTTGCTATATGAAGTGATTCCTGCATAAAATGCGTTTAGTCCTGGGCATAGATTTCTTTATGGCTCCTGATCTTTTTATGTTTTTGGTCATGTGTCTGAAACTTGGAAAATATGTGTGCTACAAGCATACTGAAAATTTGGAGAAAAATGTATGCTTGGATTACGGCAAATTTAATCACTTTTTTTTTCCTCTCTTTTTCTTCCTAGGAAATATCAGCCGAAATTGCTACACTTGAAAAGCAAAGAGATGAACTTGAAGCTCAATTGAAAAAGGTTGCTTCTCTCCCTCTTCTTTTATTTGGTAGTTCTGTGGGAGTCATAGTTTTGATGTGATATAACTTTGGCAGGAGCAGCTCACTTCTCATTGTTGGTTACAACATTTAGAAATTGCATTAGCTGTTTAAAAATTATGACATTCAAAATTTGTGTGAGGTCATATAACTTTCCTTATCTGTGATGGCAGTTGCATGATTAGTGCTGCAGATGTGCAAACTCTACCGAATGGGGTAATTTGTGAATCTGACAATGACTATGCCTAAATCATCTTATAACATTGGGAAATTTAGTGGAAAATTTGGAGTTGTTACTGCATAGCTTTTATTTAATTAATTTTTATTCTGAGAAGATTCATATAAATATACAAGATTTATCATCGATGCAGATGATAAACTATTTTGAGGATAAATTTGAAATAACTACAGAAAGGTGCTATTCCAAATGCACCACAATTTTTTTCTCATCCGCATTCTTAAATTTAAAATGAAATTAGGAATTAGTAACTAAAGAAGCACATTTCAAATCATATGAACGAAATTACTTTCAAATTCCTTTGCTTGTAAATTTCTGCCAAAATGCAGTATGAGGCTTCTTTTAGAATGTTGTGGATAATTTAGCTGGAAAAGTCTTTCATATTCTCACAGTATTCGGTTACATTGGAGTTGTCCTACACTGTTTGCAAATAATAAAGATTGGTCGACATGGTGTAGGTTAATATCTCCTTGGCTGCTGCAAATGCACGCCTTCACAATGCTAGGGAAGAGAGAGATCAATTTGATGAAGCTAACAATAAGATCATTGAGCACTTGAAAATGAAGGTATGCAGTTTTCTCCTTATTTTCCAAGTTTGAAGTAGGTCTAAAGACCATTTCTCGTCTATGGTCATCCTCACATCTCTAATAAATCTTTTTCCGTATGTTTTTAGGAAGATGAGCTGTCAAAGTCTATTGCTGCAAGTAAGATAGAAGGGAATGTCATAAGTACCTGGATTAATTTTCTGGAAGATACTTGGGTTCTCCAGCGTTCATATACAGAGATGAACGAGAAGCAGGTCAAGTATGTACTTTGATTGCGGGGTTTCTTAATTTTGTTTAATGTTTTTCAGTTTAGCAATTTGATCTCTCTCCAATAAAGAATCTTGTTTGCTTTGTTCTCTATTTGCTTCTATGCATCAACTGAAAAATTCTGAAATTTGTTGTTGGGTACTTACTGCTTATTTACATTTTCTAGTGATGAACTGGAGAGACATGAGGATTATTTCATGAATTTGGCGATTCATCTCCTCTCTGATTACAAGGTGTGATTGTATTCTTTCTGTCAAATACCTATGGGATACTTAAGGATATTGTTAAACATCTGTAATCCATTTCTTGTGTTTGCATGCACTTTCTTGTTCTGATGCTACCTTAATATCTTGTGTAGAAAGAGTTGGGGCCTGCTATTGGTCGCATTGAGAAATTTGTGGAAAATCTCAAGAGCTTAAATGAGGGGTTTGTTCTTTTTTTTTTTTGAAGTTCCAGTGAAGTTTTGGTATACACTTTTGTTTGATCAAATTCTGATTTTCTTTCGTTCTTGATTATACAGTTCAGAGATGACCACTAATATGGAGTTGCACCCAAGGAAAAATCTTGAGGAGGAATATTTGAACTATGAAGCCAAGGTATCTTTGATCAAAATCTTGTGGGTGTCTTTGAAACATACAAATGATATTTGTTGATAGGATTGTGCTTTAGCATGGAAGAATACCTGCTTCCTTTTAGATCTTTTCTTGCTGATTTCTTGGGTTATTCTTTGAATCTGGGGATCTTCAAATATAATTACCTGGACATTTGTGATATAAATAATTTTATAAATTCACCAAATTTTAGATTAATTTCTCAGGTTATAAATAAATAAAAAAGAAAGAAACAAAGAAAGAAATAAAGAAAAAGAATTCATCACCTTGAGTACATAGTTTTCAGAACTGGATCCAACTGACCAGTCCAACTGGAATTATTTGAAGAGGACCATTGGGTGGTCTTCTCTGGGATAATAACCTTTTTATTAGATCTGCCCAAACCCTTTTGACCTGCCTGGTTCAGCAGTCAATCCAGTCCTGGTCGAGACAAGCAAAGGGGATTGGATGGGGTGTGGTGCTGGTGACATCTATGGTCGCTTGACCCTCATTAAGAAACTTTTTTGATGTTGGATCTCAATCTCAAAGTCCATAGGTTGAATATTTAAGGCCTCCTGTCTCCTGAAATATTTTGTCCACAAGTCAATGAAAACTTTTTGGTCCACAAATTTGTTTTATATTAATAATTTTATCTATGTTGTATTGAATCTGTTTCCTCATTCTTTTTTTTTTTTTTTAATAATATACTTATAGATTTTAGGAAAATTTATTAATATTAGTCTGATTATAGTTTATGATGAACATTTTAGTTTCATCCTACTCTGCATCATATATGTTATTCATTTAATATAATTCTGGTAGAACCTTGGTTGAATCATGATCTGAAGAGCAGGCCAGGTTTGAAAACCTTAATCACATGATGCTGATGAACTCTTTGATGAATTGTGGCAAAGATATTTTACTTCAGTTGCACTTATCAACAAATTAATCTTATGTACATTTATTTTCAAGGATTCTTCAGAAGTTTCATCATCCTAATTTTATGTTCTCTTTCTGAAATTGGCTTTCCATTGCTTTTAGCTTTATTCTAGTTATATGCAATTACTCATCCTTAATAGAAGAATCGACACTGGACAATATATTAACATTGCTCTTTTCTTTTTCAGATTATAACTACCTTCGGTGTGGTGGATAACATTAGGGAGCAGCTTTATTCTCAGCAGCCTGCCTTTCATAGGTGGGATTCACGATGTGTCAGCTGCTCTTTTTCTCCACCTTCACTGTACCTTTTCTGTT
The DNA here is from genome assembly GCA_037975025.1 of Excoecaria agallocha. Classification (NCBI taxonomy): domain Eukaryota; kingdom Viridiplantae; phylum Streptophyta; class Magnoliopsida; order Malpighiales; family Euphorbiaceae; genus Excoecaria; species Excoecaria agallocha. The sequence goes on along the minus strand of CM075813.1, from coordinate 31,833,723 downwards.
TTTGGATGGGTGGAGATTTGAAATGAAATGGGTTAAAGCTCTAATTAATCAAACAAGGTTAAAACTTGGACATTTTTTGGGTGCATCGATTCATATATGGAAATTACATTTATGTACGTGGACAAATAATGTAATTGAGTAATGATGTTAGCACATATAGCAAAAAGTGTCATGTTTTCCTTTTAGCATTGATTGAGCATTTTTCTTTCTTTCAACTCCTTTGCAAGCTTCGTTTTTGTGGATGCCAACTAGGGCGTAGTTCAGATTCAAATCTTTTGGTTTCAAATTCTGTATCCTAGTGCAATTGTTTTATCTTGTGCTGTTCATTACATATTTTCAAGTCCTGAAATTGTTTTTATTTGGCTTCTATCTGATCCAGGAAAGACGATGCAAGGATTAAAAAGTTACTTGATGATATTGAAGAGCTGAGAAAGGAATTTGAATCCATTGAGAGACCAATTTTAGAAATAGAGACTCCACCTAGCCCAAAGTCAGAGGCTATATACAAGGCAGTAGGGAGTCCAGCCAGCAACTCAACACCAGAAGGTAGTTCACCAAAACCTGAGACGGATGCGCAACCCAAGGCACCAGCAATTAAGGAACAGCCAATGCTTGATGCTGCAGCTGAACTAGCAAAACTGGAGACCGTGTTTGGGAAGAGTGATTACTCAGCAGCAGAAGAGATTAATGATTGGGAATTTGATGAACTTGAACGGGAATTGAGATCTGGTGATGCGGCAAGCAAGTGAGCAATTTGCTCCTTAACATGGTGATTCCTGCAATACAACTCACCGGACGAGAAAAAGCTGAATTTTATATCAGGAGCTTTTTTGGGTGTATAACTTATTTGTAACCTTGGATGAAGTGTTAATTTGTTCATTCTTCTGTAAATTGTATGTTGTAAGATGGGATGTGTTGAAACAGCAAACGAAGGTCACTTGAATGTAAATGTTGAACTGCAGTATGAATAAATGCATTGGCGTGCATTTTATGGTTCAGGAGATGTGATTCTTAGCTGGCAAAAGAATATAACTATTTCCATGGACCATAAAATAATATTATATTTTTGAATTTGTTTCCATTGCAAAGGCAAATGCCTGAGGTGTTTAAATATGGGTTGGATGGGTTATAATTATTTTTTCATTCAATTTGCCTAAAATTTTAAATGAATTGAATTCAACCCTAAAATTTTACATGGATTGAATTTGACTTGATGCTGTTGAATTACAAATTAATTTTTTTTTTAGGTTGGGTTGGTTGATTTATGATTGGTTATATAGGTTATGTTAATTATTTATGTGATATTATAAATATATATATTATAAATTATTTATATTTATATATTTTTAAATATAAAATATTAATTTTGTTTTTATAAATATTTTTTTAAATACTACATGCATGTTTCAATTTTTTTTAAACTTAAACATAAATATAAATTCTTAAAATGTAAAATTAATTGATTTAATTATAATAAAAAAAGAAAAATACATATAAAAAAAGGTTAAAAAGCTTCAAAATGTTATTGATATGAACAATAATAATAACAAACTTTTTTCTTCATATAATAATTCTCCACCTGCATCATGGCATTATTGATAATAATTTCCTGAATACAGTACTTTTTTTTTTTTAAATTTTGATCATAAAATTATATTTCAACTACTATTAATTGTGTAACTCGTGTTTGGTTTGAATGGAGAGATTGTTTGGTTTTGTAAAAGTTCTTTTTCTTTTTAAGTCTCACCTGTGAGACAGAATGATGAGAATTATTTTTAGATTTACTATAAAGCCCTTTAATTTCTGCCTATTTTATGTATTTACCTCATAACATAAAGAAATTCCATCTTTTTTCACTTTTAAAATTTTCTTTTTAGCTCCTTAATATTAAATTTATCTGTTGCTCATATTTTAACAATTGAATTTCAATCATGTAAAATTTGATTTCGATTCTTCTACTACATGAGATAGTAAATAATTGTTTTTGTTTAAACAAGTTTTGTTCTATAAGTACCATACTTTCATATTTTATTGTACATGAAGTCCGGTGCTTCACAGTACTTTGAAAAGTGAACTTTATAAATACCTGTTAGTATAGGTGGCAAGCAAATAGGCTGTGTAACAAATTATATTTATGGAAAAAATGGAGTACTAATTTATAAATATTATAGGTGTGAAAATAATATCGTATTTTTTCAATGATTTTTATCTTAATACATGTGTTTGCTAAAAGAAATTTCCATGGATATTGAGATTTGATAATTGCTACATGTATTTGTACCCGTGATATTTTTAAATTTAACTAGTAATTAATTCAAAATTCATTTAATATTACATATCAATTTATTTAATATATGTAGGAGAAATGGTGACAGACTGAGAAAAAAAAAGGAAGGAAAAGATGTGGAGAATTTGGATTTAGGCTATTAAAAAAATGGGTTAGGTGATTGGGTTCTATAATAATTCATAGTCCATCTATATATTTTTTAAATTTTAGAATGGATTATATGGTTATAATAACCCAATAAAATTATAAAAAAATAGATTAAATAGGTTTGATTCAGATGGATTACATCATTGTTGAACAGGCCTAGCATGTAGCAATTAATTGGTGTAAATGTGACTCTTTGCTTATTAGAAAGACATGTACGGAACCCAAGGTGAGTAGCTAAGTTGACAACACAGGCTGCGCTGAACGATCGAATTGCGGTTCGAGTCTCGATATCCACCCTAGGGAGGGGCAGGAGCCTTAACTGTGACACTTTCCCGATTCCGGAATTAGTCGGCACCCAGTGGTAGGATGAACCGGATACCGGGGGGCTTTAGCCGGCCAAAAAAAAAAAAAAAGACATGTACGGACCCTTGCTGTTGGTGCTTAATTGGAAAGGGAACGTTGGAATTTGGCTTTCTTCGTTGATTTTTTTCATAGGAACCCTAAAAGATTAATCGGTATGGCATCAAAAAGTTTCCTTATCTGGAAGTTGGAGTTTGTCTTATCTTTTAATCAGCAGCATTATGACACAGGACCTATTATGCTTTCATTGCAGGAGTACAGAAGATAGTGGGGAGTTAGGCCCTCCATACACAAAATCTCTTTAGAAAGGCAGTCACTAAAACGACTTAGCAAAGGGTTTGGTGTATCTGCTGCTTTGGTGGTGCTGGCGAGATAACCGGCAAATGGAACCCATTCAATTGATGCAGTGTGGTTATATAGTGACTAATAGAAACCCAAGCACCCTTATTTTGCGGGTGGTGGGTCATTCTGATGGTTGCATTTATGGCCATGCTTAGTTTGTACTTTTTGTGTCGCTGCACAATCCATCTTCATTATATGAGATTAAAGAGCCAATTATATTGATGTGATTTAATATTTTACCATGAAAGGGGAATATTGGATGTTGCATTTATGTATCAAGACTTATTTTTGTTAATACACAATTCTTTTTATTCTATTCGACAATGCTCTTTCTATTTCATTCAACGCGACTCTTTATTCCATTCAACGCAACAACATTCAACCCTTTATGCAGATTAAGAAAATCATCCATTAACACGAATTTTATAAAATATTCGGTATAATTTACTAAATATCTTTTTATTAATTCTCTATAATTATACGTTTTCATCCCATTGATTATTATTATTATTATTTGCATATACAAGGCTAAAATAATAAAATACATGATTAATACTTCTTTAACATTTAAAAATTGTCATTTTAAATATAAAAAAAAACTCTTAAAAATTGTCGCGATGGATGAAACTGAAAGAGTACATTTTAATTGTAGTTAATGCCCATTAAAAAGTAAAATTGGTAACAGGTGATGGGCGTCCTTTTAGTCGGTTTGATATAAAAACCAACCAAATCGGAGTTATTGTGAAAGAAAATCGAATCCGCCAAATATATAAAGAAAAACTTAATTTAACTCGCCAAATTACAGTTTAATCAATTTGATCGGTTATTTTAGTTTAGGCTATATGTATATAAAAATTACGACATTTTGTCAAAATATTGATAGATTCATTTATATATATTTTTTCCAACAAATACTGGATTGAATATATTGAGCTTAATAATAAAAATCAAATTAAACATATTAAATTTTTTTCTACTTGATTCAATTTTACACAACCCCAATCTTATTCTATTGCATTTAACTCAAGACCATAAAATTTCATGAAGCTTCTTCCTTTAAAAGAAATAAAAACTTGTGCCATTGCAAAGACTACAAAATTACATGTAGAAAGAGGTGATATTCTTGAGTGTAATTAAAATCAAATTCACCAATTCAAAACTCAATATAAGATATTCAATCTGAAAAGGGAAAGAATGGAAATTGTTTTTCAAATTGGAAAGGCATTTGAATATCCAATCCTCATAATTTTAGACCGTACAATCACTCAAGATTATCATTGTTATTATTTGTCTTCGTTTGAGTGGGAATTATTCAATCAATTAAAGAGCAATATAAATAGGCAAAAATCATTTTGAGGCTTATGAACTTGTAATATTTTTTTTTCTATTGAATTCTTTAACTTCTATTGTGTTACATTAAGTTCCTAACTTTTTTTTCTTTTTAATAAACATTAAATCAAAATTTATCAAATTTGGATAAAATTATAATCTTATTTTAGTATACATTGAGTTTTTAAATTCTCAATTTTTAATTTTATTAAACTTTATTTGTACTCAATGTGTATCAAAATAAAAATCTAACGATCTAATATAATTTAATAATAGTTTAAGAATTTAATAGAAAAAATATATATATTGAAATTAAAATTTCAAGAGACCTAAATACCGTAAGCCAGAATACTATATAAGTTGAATTAGGGTCTCATAGCAATACACATGATGACGCCTTGAATATGCCTAAAAGGACTTGCAAACAGATAATAGTTACATGTATTTCTTTAATGCTTGTTTTCAAAGCAAAACCCCAAAAACAAACTGTTTAAGATTAAACAAAAACAGTTAGTCCACTTTGGCTTTTCTGAATGCTTATAACTTAAATAAATAAATTCATTAAAGAAATAGGAGCCAAGAGAGAGGTATTAATTCTTAAAACAAAGAGTCTCGAGCTTTGCAGGCATTCCATCCACAATTTCCTTCCCCCCACCAAGAAATGTCGGATCATAAGTTATTTTCTGAGTGAAGTCAACAACTCACCCTTTCTTAAAAATCTTCTCTTCTTCTGTCACTTCAACATCACTGAAAACATAAAGAATATATATCAATAACCATCAATACATATCTTTTTCTTTTGGAAAACTTCTTGATTAAATTCAATCCATAAATTCTTTACCAATCAAATTAATAATAAATTGAAATTTATTTATTTTTTTTATTTTTATATACAACATATATTTCATTTTATTATTGAATTGATTTATAAATTTAGTAGTGTTTGTAGATTTAAAGAAAGTTTTTTTTTTTTTATATATTTTGTAATATAAAGATGCACACGTAGCGAATAATGGTATCAGCAAATACAATGAAAAAGTTAGGAGGAATTTTCTAATAATATAAAAAAAAAGAAAATAAAGAAAGTGAAAAAACAAACCCAGGAATCCAGTTAAAGTGGTAAAACCAGGTAAAGGATAAAAATGATTCTTTTAATTATAATATATTTGATAGCAAAGGAAACTTTTTTCAAGATTGTTTAATTAGTTAATGAATGGAGCGGAGAGAAAGAAACAAAAGAGTTATTATACCATAAAAATCCAGATAAAGTCCTCAGCTACTTTTAAAAGAGGGAGAGGTAAGGGTAGCAGAAGATTAAGCACAAATATCTATAACATTTTTCAGGAGCATGCACTAAATTATGAGGAAATAATTCATTAAATAAATAGAAACACTATCTCATGCATGTTGAATATTTAGTTTCATCTCAACTTATTATTTGTTTTTGCCCGGTGACATTATTGAATAAGTTGATTTACTATTAAACTGAACCAGAGTTAACGATCTACCTGCCAGACCTGTTTCAATAGATATTGTAATCTTACCCTCTTGACACGATTTCCAGTGACCAATACAAAAAGAGACCAACTGTAACTTTTGATTCTTGAATTTTAGTTGTTATGAACTGCCATAGTTGAGTAGTTGATTGCTGAGTTCATGTTCCTTTTCTAAACTTCTCCCACTGAAAAACAATATTGCCCAACGCTAGCTGAATACTGATTATAGCGTATGATGTGGAAAAGAAACTATTGAAGCGATAAGGAAATGAGCCATAAATTATAAGTTGGCGAAAAAAAGACACATAAAAATGGGACAGTGGCGGACCCTTAGTGCAGCTCCCATAATGTTTTTGAAATTTTTTATTTGGAAGTATTCAGAAAAATCCAAACTTTCAAGGATTGTCTATTACAGTTCATCACTTTCCTTGCCTTCTCACACTTTTAAATGCTGCCCCTTCCCCTCATTTTCCCCCCTCACAAAACTAAGCTATACCCCAACACAAAACACACATACAGGCACCTGAATAATACAGGGAGTTGTTAGAAATGGAAGCGAACCTCTTAGCATATGACTATGTTGATGATGACTACATTGACATGGAAGTCAGCAAATATTCGCACTTCCTCTGCAACTCCAAAATCTCTGCTCCACAACCGAGAGAGTTCGAATTCCAAATGTCTTCTTCTTCACTTGAAAAAGAACACACAACTTCCCCAGCTGATGAACTTTTTTACAAAGGGAAGCTCCTTCCGCTTCACCTTCCCCCTCGTTTGCAAATGGTTGAAAAGCTTCTGCAACATTCCACCTCCGTCTATGATACGAGGAAAGACGCATTTGAAGAATTTTATAGCACCCCATTAATGACACAGACAACAACACCAACTGCAACTAGTACTCCATTTGAATCCTGCAATATTTCGCCTTCTGACTCTTGTCAAGTTAGTAGGGAGATAAATCCAGAAGAGTATTTTTTGGAGTACTCAAATGAGGCAAGTGATCTCAATGGTGAGAACCCAAAGAAGTCCTGGACCAAAAAGCTTAAGCTGATTAAGCAGTCTGCGATTGGTTCCAGGCTGAAGGCTTCCCGGGCTTACATCAGGTCTTTCTTTGGTAAGTCTGGCTGTTCAGACGATTCCTGTACAGCAGCAGCAAGAGTAGCTGATGATGTAACAATTTCAAGAGCCAAAGAGGATTTCAGCAAGTCTGAGAAGGCAGCAAAGAGAATCCCATTTGGACAAATCCAGAAGGAAAAGATTCAAATGCCTACTTCTAAACACAACTTTAACAAGCAAAAGATCACTGAGGAAGGAAATGGTCACCTTCACAGGAGATCATTCTCAATGGCTATCAAACGACATTCAACAAACAAGTCGTCATCAGCTGGCTCTTCATCATCTAACTCAACTAACAGAAATGGCTTTTATGGGCTGCCATTTCTAAAGAGAAGCAGCAGCGTAAATTCGGAGGTTGAGAATCCAATTCAAGGGGCAATTGCACATTGCAAGCAATCTCAGCAGCTGTTCTGCCCGAGGAAGACTACAGCTGAAGTTGGGTTTTATCCTTTATCATGAGCTTCTAAAATTGCTATTTGCGAAGACCAAGAACGGCCTGACCTTTGCAGAGGTTAAAATGCATTCAGAATTTTGAAAAGAAAGAAAGAAGAAAGCATATGATTTTGGTTGATTCTAAATTAGTTTCTCACTCTTTGTTGATTAGATTATGCTCATGTCTTTTATCAGGCACAAAACGGAACTGTTAGATCCGACCATCATGTGGAAGCTTCTTAAAACTCCTCATAATTTTGTTAAATATATTTATAATTTTTTCTTTGCTCTCAGACCGATTAAGATATAATAAGTACAGAAGAAGCATCTATGCTACCTTTTGAATATAAATCTAAGGAGTTCAAACCAAAATGAATTCAGATTATCAGTTGATGGTTGTGGTCATTACTTCCACTTATTTGATGGGAAGTTGTCATTTTCTGTATAAGTGATAGATCTGTTCAAACCAGATTTGGGAGTTACACATGGCCACACTTTAAGCTACTTTTGTTTAACTGCACAAATTTCAACACCACACCAGAGCTAAAGAAAGCACAAATTTCCAACGCCCAGCCTTTTAAAATGACAATACCAAAATAGGAGTACCTGTGCTCAATTTGTAGGCAAGCACATTAAAGATGCAGGGTTAATGTAAAAGAACATTTGTTCAACCTATAAATGTCACCTCTTTCAGACAACATTTTTGCCACCAATATCAAACTTTCAAGTGTACCATATCAAAGTTTGTCCTTTAATACATACTGTGTCAGTGAACGCACTTTACAGTTATCTTCTAAGCTGCGACATGTGGGTCAGATTTCTGAGTATTTTAATCTCACATAGATATTTTTCCAATTGTCCAGTAGAGAAAATTATTCACAGAGATTTTACATAAGCTGACAACTCCCATGATGAAGATTAAAAAACAAAAAAGATTATAGTTTTTAGTTGCGCGACAACAGTACATGGCAATGCTGTGTCCTGAATCATAAAGTAGAAAATTTTAATTTTACTTTAGTTTCAGTGTCTATAATCATCATGAGAATTATTCTTCTCACCATCATCAAGTTTATTGAATGTTTGGAAATTGTTTACCTGAGAAAAGCGATGATGAATCTCAATTACCACAAATTCTACAAAGCCACAGTTTCTGTCTGGGTTAAACTGAAAAGTAATGTGATTAGGAAAATACCTATATCAGTATGTTCCATCCAATGATAAGACAACTGATCAAATGATGATTTCAATGCAAAACAAAAGCCACATGTCTGCCTCTTGAGGGCATCGAAGAGACATCTGCCTACATTAAATGGGTAAATAAGGAAAAGTGATTTCTGCATCAATATAAAAATTGTTCCTTCAAATAATCAGCAAACAGCTAGTAATGATGTTGAAAAAAGATTTAGTAATCAATCCCTATACATGTCCAGGGTACTCTACTCCAAACCCCTCTAAGTCAAGCAAAGAAAGCCAATTAATAATATAATACGAAGAAGAGGATATCTTCAAGTGTGACAAGCCTTTTAGGTGGCTCAATTCCCCTTTCTTTTTTTTTTTTAATTTATTTTCCAAGTGGGTGTACAAAAACCTTAAACTAAGTGAGAGTGTCAGCCAGAATTTTGGCAGGATTAGAGCCAAAGAAAGCAGTAAAAAGGCCAAGTGATGTGTTGAGCACTTAAGGTTACCTATAAGCATAATACGAGAAACCCCATTCCCTACCAAACTTTTATGGTTTGCTACCAAGAAAAGTAAGGGTAGGTCTCACACATCTGCTGGCACACATAATCATATCACTTGTACCCTTCTCTTACAAACTTTCCGGAGTATAAAACAAGCTAAGATGTAGCGATTCATAATTCTCAGCAGATGATTATCGGTTATAAACAAAAATATATAACTGAATTACTCAAAATTTGCCATTACTCAATCTCATGATTGGTTATCTCACTTTTGGAGGTAGTACAAGTTGATATCTCAATAATGTAGACATTAAAATGTCTTTTGCTAGTGAACTGTAACTATAGAAGTAGAACAAATGAGCAGTGTAAAGCCAAAAATCTATGTTTTGTAAGTACGGCTTGAAGGAGATAAACTGAGTAATATTGCATTCATGAGGCCATTTTCAACAACCAAATTGAACTGCAGAATAATAAAATTGAAAGTTCTTGTATATAGCTGAAGATTTTCCAGATAAAAGCTATACAAGATTTCAAATAATATTCTTCATGTAACCACATGATTCTGTTGTTACAGATTGATAGAATAAGATGTTTAAAAATGGTTCTAGCAGTAAAAAAAAAGTGGACGTTGTTCTTCAAGTACCCTAATTATTGGTGGCATTTGCAAGACACATCCTTGCAATAAATGCTTGATATCAATTCCATATCTGGCAACTCAATCTCTATCCTTTTTCTTTGCCCTTGTTCTAATTACCAACGCCTACCGTTGCTCGCCATCCCTTGAAAAGTATGTGATCCTCAAACATGATGATGATTTTCTTTTTTTTGGCCAATTTTAGATTAGATTCTCAATTTGAATCAATTAATTACAAAAGCATATGCAATTAATTTAATAGTCTGCAGGCAAAAGCAGAAGAAATTGAGCAAAGCTCTACCAGGGTAGAGTTTCTATAAGCAGATTAACCTCAATTTAAGGGATTTTGTATCACTTAAAAAAAGTGACCAATTATAGTGGCAGTAACTTTACGTTGTCTTTAGACCCCATACTATAATGTCCTCGACAGTTATCCGGCCTCACACAGAATGAATTTGAAGAAAAGGTAGAAAAAAGAAGGTCTAGATTACCTCTTTGGTATAAGGCCTTCAAGACCAAATCAGTCCTCTACTTCTAGCCCTATCAAAGATTACAATACAAGAGACGGTACAAAAAAAATCATTAGCTTGAAGTACAAGAATCTTGATTGAAGTCAGAAAAGCAGAAACTTCATTTTATTTAACTTTTCATTTAAGAGAGAATTGTTCAATGTCTGAATCTTTTCTGGTACATCAATGTAACTAACGAGTAAAATGTTTACACCAAGTATAGCATTAATGAACAATGCAATCCAGGAAAAATGCTGGCAAATAACTTCTCCTTCACCCATTCTTCGCATCTGTAACTCTAAAGAAGGAAGCACGAGAATGCAACTTTAATTCAATTCTTCAAAGTTTCACTTTTCATGTCCTTGATCTTTTTGCTGGTCATCCTCACTCAGGCCAGCAAAAAAATAGAAGATATGCAGTGGGGAACTTACACTACAATTTGTAGGACTGAGGACAAGTTTCACCTGTTGATTCATCACGGCCACTTTGACACTTGAATCCGCTCTTAATCCATAGTTCAGAAAGAGCAAAGAGATTAGAAGAGAAGCTAAATGGTCCCCCCCATAAACATAAAATTCAAGGTCGTAAGCAATGCAACTACTTACTGTAAGCTAGGCAGCGTGCAGCCTAAGCACAATCTGCAGCAAACAAAGAAAACTGATAGCATGAAATTTTCAACCCCTCGTAACAATGAAATGGCTTGAATCAGTGGCTTACAAGAAGTACCTTAGTTTTGTCATTCATCCCAATATAATCACATAATCGTTTGTCCCTCACAAGATGTTTCCCTGCCCAATGAAGCTGAGTTGTTTTTTCATGATGTAGTTCTATCCCTAACAAAAAATTTATAGTATAAGCTCAATCCAAATCTTCGGTCACTACACCTATTTTTGCCCCCTTTTTTGATGCTTCTCAATCATTTTTAAGGAACAATAAGCGAAGAAACCAAGTCATATACATCATCATCAACTACAAATCTTACAGTATAAACAACTCAACTAAAATTGACCATGAAAAGTACCTGTTAATAGTTCTTGGACTTGAATGCAATTTTCAAAACCCAATAGTTGATATTGTTCCTTCACTTCTCTCTACACTGCTTGAATGTGGTCTTTAAACACATAATACGAAATAGCCTTATTATTCAGAACTTGTTCCTGCAAAAAAAAAACAGTGCCTTTTTCTTAATACCATGTTAACCAAGAATAAAAAAAATTAAGAAAACAAGAGAAGAAAATAAATTTCTATAATGGAGAAAGACCTTAGATGCGTATGACTTGGCTTCTGACAAGGCTCTAACAAGAGGAATAGCTGCATTTGAAATAAGGAAATATATAAAAAGAACGTTTGATATTTAGAATTTCAGAGAAATTAATCCAAAAGAAATTTAGAACCAAACCATTGGGGTTCCCGTGAAAAGCTAACAAACGAGGCTCGAGTTCGAGCATTAAGCGACCGAGTTTTAACTGGAGATTTGAAATTTGAACAATTTCATGAGCGATTTCTTCAATCAGACAGACGCTTTGACACTCGTAAAGAAATTCCCTTCTCTTTCTCTTTCCTCCATGCTTCACCTGGATTCTCACCATTGCAGACCAGGAGCTAGACCAGCGAAACGCACCGTTTCAGGCTATTTTGCAGGAGAATCCATCAAAGAAGTCTAGAGAAAACGCACCGTGTTACTGAATTTGGACCGGAGTAAAGGTTATGGATCGTTTGTGAACTTTTATATGGGCTCAATTTGGTACAAAATACTGGGACAGGCCCGCAAGATCAGTATCGACCTGGCTAGACCCGCGAGATAAAAATGCCTCCTTTTTAATAAAAAAAGTTTTGAATTAAAATAAGGTTATATTTTGCTTACTTTAGTTGCTGAACTTGTCAGACTGTAATATTACAAATTAGATACTTTCAGAAATATATATATATATATATAAACACTATACTTTTTTTTTAATATTTTCATAATATTTATGTAAAAATTAACTTTAATTGAAAAAATAAATATCTAATTGTTTAAATTTTGAATCTCAAGTAAAGGATAAAAGAAAACTAAATAAAACAATTGAAATTAGTGTGAATTGTTAGCAGGTTTTACATAGGTACTATGGATCATTTTAAAGTGAATTTTAAGTTAGTATAGTAGTTAATTTTCATTATCTTTTAGCTACATTCTTAACTTTTAATTTTTGATTATCAAGTTGGCTTAATTGTGTTAAATTTGATGGTTTAAGGTTTAATCTTATTAATCTTCAATGGTTAATGGATTAGAAGGTCATTTGAAGGCATAAAATTGGTATTAGAAGTTTTAGAAGTTCAAAATAAGTGAAAAATTGTGAAAGATGATAACCAGAGGATTTTACCACCTAAGGCTATGATGTTTAAAACAAGCAGAGGATTTCACCACCTAAAGTGGTGACACAGGGTAGAAATCACCACTTGAGGGTGTGGTAATGAGACAAAAGCGAGAATTTAATCTTTAATCTATTTTCCTACAACTCTATTTTATTCCTTCCAAAATAAGACCTAGAGCTCTCCTATTCCAATTAGTATGATTCTTCCATATAAAAGGGCTGTTCCATTTTTAATTAAGGGAGCGAAGTGAAGAATTGAAAAAAAAAAAGATTTGGGAGAAAAAGATTTCTGCGAAATTGCAGTCTCAAACACCACGATTTTCAACTTTATTCAATTTCAAGTTTGCTTTAACTATGTTATTGAATTTAAATTGTTAGTTTGGATTCTTGATCATGATTAGCATGAGCTAAATTTCTCTTAGGGTTATCTTTGATGTAGCTTGAATTCTTTTATTCTTTGTGTGTTAATCTGATTAGTTTTCTTTACTTTTGCAATTATTTATGATTATACTTAATGTTATCAATTAATTGACCATTGATTGACTGATTTATTTTTTTAAGATTATTACGAAAGGAAAGTCTTGAGATCGAATTGAATTGAAAGCAACATAAGAATATAGTTTGAATGGAAATAATAACTTGACTTGTGGGAAATATTAAGAATAATTATAGTTTTATTTTCATTCATTAATATCTATTATAAAAGGTTAATGGAAATTGATAAATAAGTTTGATATCGCTTGGGAGAGCTTGTTAAATGTCTTAGGATTATTCTTTTCTTATTTAAGTAATTAAATTTGATTGCTAATAAATATATACAAAAAGACAGATTCAAGTGCATTCAAAGATACCTTAACTTCCCATCTGTTGATTTTATTGAATTCCTTCGATTACTAGTGTGATTTAATTATATAATTTTCATTTAGTTAATCATTTAAGTTTATCTTTCATAAATAATAGAAAATTATCATAATTTTGGTATTTAATCATAAGTTCTTATGGGAACGATAACTCATTCACTTTTTATTACTAGAATCGATTTTGTATACTTACAAAAATCGACAATAAGTTTTTGGTGCCATTATCAGGGATTGAGTAGATTAATATCAATATAAAATAATTTGCTATTACTTTAGATTCTAATTTGTTTTATTTTATCTTTAATTTCTCACTTAATTTTTGTAGGTGTATGAGAAGATCAAAGAGTTTGGAATTATTGCCATTTGATCTCAAAATTGAGCACACATTCAAGGCTAGGTTAAGGGAATAAAAAGAAATGAAGGAAATGAAAAAGGGTATAGTTATAGGAGAGCTAGATAGATGCACATTGCTTGACTATTCGACCCCAATTATTGAAGGAGCAGCACCAAGCATTGTACAACCTACCATTGAAGCTAACAACTTTGAGATTAAGTCATCCTTATTGTTTATGCTTCAAAATTCATGTCAATTTGGAAGGCTGATGTAATGGATTCAATACCGGATCAGTCATGAATAGTACCTTCCGACAGTGAATAGTATTTTTTGGGCCCGAAAGGACACCCGGAAGTTGAAAATATTTTATTGGACCATTTGAAAGGAATAGTTATGGTGAGCCTATGGTTGAAATTTGAAGTGAATTTGAGGTCAGATGCGTCTCCAAAAGTCAAAAATACGAAAAAGGTAGCTAGTCAATTTCCCTGGTAGGGAAAGAGACTTAATTTTGCTTAAATAATTAAAAATAGTAAACGAACTCCGAATATCACCAGATTTTGCGTGCCTACATGAATTTTTATGTAGAATATTTTGGTGATGAGAATGGAATTTTTCGGTGACTCCGACAGTTGTCGAATCGGACCAATAAGTTTGAATCGGACCGATAACGGACTCCGATTGAGCCAAAAATTTACGTACTACCTATTTTTGATGTTTTAAGAATGATGGAATTAAAATTAAAGTGATTTTAAGTGAGAAAGAGGGAGAAATTTAATTGGGCTTTAGAAAGGCCTAAATGGGCCTTAAGAACCAAATGGGTTAAGTCCATTAATTTGGCCCCATTTTTGGCCCATAAAGAAGATATAAATAGAGCCAAATATCTGGAGAATTACTCCAGAAAACTCCAGCATTCTCATCTTCTTTGGTGGCCGAACCACCCTCTCTCCCTCTCTCTCTTTGATTTCTTCTTCTTCTACCCCAAATCTCTCTTAAACCTCAACATAAAAAATGAAGTTCCAGCTCTCTAGATCACCCTAGTGATCTTAAGCAAGAGATTTGAGAAAGGGAAGGCAATGAATCAAGTTGAGAAAGAAAATAGGGTAAGTTGGAGTTTATGAATTTTAGTGCTTTAAATTATTTTTTTGATGTTTTTTCATAGATTTTGAGGTCTAGATAATGAATATGAGCTTGGATTTGTCATTTGAGGACAAAAGTTTGATGTTAGGAAGCTTGAAGATTTCGGCCAAGGAGGAGATTGTGGATGGATGGAGTTGAGCTTAGTGTTAAGTAAAGAAAAGTGAAGCTTAAGGAAGCTAAAGCTTGAGAAAAAAGTAAGTGACTATCAAATCCTTTGATTTCCCTATTAATATGAATTTTCCTTAATTATGTAATTAAGGTAAAAATATGAAAAATTGTTAATTAATGTAATTATGTTAGGACAAATGAAATTCACCATGAGAGGAAATGAGATGAAGGCATTAATGGAAGAAAGAAAATTTTTAAAGTAGAAAATGGTTGATGGCCGAATTACTAGGGTGAAGAAAATGATGGGAAAAATGCATGAAATTAATGTATGTTAGCTTAAAATAATAATAGACTTGATAATTGATGTCTATTAATTTTTAGAGAATATTTGAAATTTATTTGGGAATTTTTAAGATTTTATATAGTGTATGTATTGAATGAAAATTGTGATTAATTGTGAATTAAATGATTATTCTGATGAAAAATGATAGTAACCAATAAAGAATGCCTAAATAAATTTTACGGGAATTTATTGAATTTATTAGAATTTTTATTGAAATTTTTATGTGTATATGTATAATGAAAATAATTGAATTTTTAATGCATAATTGTATTAAAATGACAAAAGTAATGAATTAATGTAAAAATAAATTAATGTCAATGATAAGGAATAAAAAGTCAACCATCGAATTCTTCGAAATAATTTTTAGATCGTAAAAATAAGAAGAATAATGAATTATTGAAAAATAATTCATAAATAAATGAAAATGATGGAAAAGAATTAATACGTAAATAAAAGAAAGATAAAATGAATTTTTAATACAAAAAGGACTTAAATGAAAGAAAATGAAAAGTTTGGGACGAAAATGATAATTTTGCTAAAGTAGGTAATTAACGCATGAAAATAAGTAAGAAATGCGTACCAAGGGTAAAATGGTAATTTTGGAGAATTATCTGTATTAAAAGATAAAGTTTCCATGATATAAGGACTAAAATGAAATTTTATCAGACATGGTAAAATAAATAATAAAAGATGAATAAAGGAAGAAATTATAGAATAAACATGAAAATAAATGATTATATTGGCAAAATCGTAATTATGAATTTGAAATGAATAAATCGATAGAAAAAGTTAAATTATGTATTTTTAAGTTATGAAATAATAAATTATATTGATAGCGTTCCTACTTGAATAAAAAGTAGAAACATAAAAATGTGACTAATTTATCAAAATAAATTAGTCAACAAAAAGTGTTAAAAGAGTTAATAATTACCAAATTATGTCGCCGACGAAATAAAAGTCGGCATATCGAATAATTGAAAAATTAGACTGAAAAAGGAAAAACTGTAAAAACGTCATGCCTAAAAGTATTGAAAAATGATTCGTAAAGAATTATACAAGAAAAAAATAAAGAAAAGTCAGAATTTGTATAAAAGATTGAAAAGTCCAAGTGTTTGAGTGAATTATTAACGAATAATTCACAATAGTGACTTGAAAAGACAAAGTGAAAGAAAAAATGTAAATTACTGAAAAGCCTAAGTATCTGTGTGAATTATCGAAGGATAATTCACAAAAATGATCTGAAAAGATAAAATTAATGATAAGACAAAAAGTTATTGAATATCCGATAACACTAAAAGAGTGTATTTGATCATAATAAAATGTATAAAAGAATAAAAGAAAGAAATTAAGAATTTCTAAATATTTAAAAGTAATTGCAAAAGTGATTAATTATGTTTGCCTTTAGAGTTAGACAGGTAATATTATTCTTGATTAGGATATAAATGACTAGCCATAGGGACACCTTATACCGCGGTGCAAGTCATGATGACTTGCTATGCTGTGGACTGGATCTCTGATCACCATGGCATTCTCTGCTCTGTAAGAAATGATTCCTTGGGGATCACTTCTCTCTCTGTTGTGGCCCTGTGGGGTCCATGTCCTGCGTATCCTATCTGAGAATCCTGTCGTATTGCACTGGGGGCACATCGAAATGAATGAATAAGTACTGTTTAATGATTCGGTTGAAAGAAAATGCAAAGTTTAAATAATCTGTAAAGATTTCTGAAAAGTGTAATTAGTCAGCAAAAGAAAAGAAAACTTTTATAAGGATTTTAAAATATATTCTGTTTTACGTGAAAAAGATAATTTGATTAATTGGTATTTCTTATTCTAATTATTACTGTAAAAATAATGACGAGTCCTGAAAACAATATTAATTTCCTGTTTAGAGTTAAAAAGTGATGATTTTGACATGAAGCAAATGTATTAGTTACGTAACATTTTTCTGAAAGAAAAGTTATTCGAAAAGTTACAAAATAGAAAGACACAATAATGGACCGATGAAAAGAAATAAAAGACATACGTCTTAATAAGTATTTGAATGAAAATAATATATATATATATAAGTATATGAAAGAAAGAGAAATTGACTGCAAAGTATCCCGAAATACTTATATCGCTTTGCAATAAAGCTTAAAAGTTTTTAGTTAGTAATGTATTTATTAGTTAAAAGCAATAAAAGAATAACAACAAGAAGCATAATTAGAGTACAGATCACACGATTGAACCGTACACCAAGTATTTAAGTAATTTACTTTGGTACTAGTAAAGACACGAGTACCAATTCACATCGTTAAATAATATGGTAATTAAATTGATATGACTAGAAAATAGTAACAGTATTAATACAAGTAAAAGTTATAGTGCACATTAACGAAGTTATGCTTATGCTTGGGAAATTCTTGGATTAGTAGTCACCACTGGGCATATTTAATGCTCAGCGCGTAGTGTTTACTGTGTGCAGGTTTTGAAGCATTGCGGGAGCATAGTACATTGAAGGATCAGATCGGAAGAGAAGATTTTTGTATTCACTAGGATAGGCTTTTGGCATGTATATACTTAGACTATCAAGGTAAAAGCTCGAACTATTTTTAGAATGTATGTTTATTTGTCTTGGATGTATGGACATTATAAGTTTCGATATGATGATGTTTTGATTGTTATTTGATTATGGAATTAATGAAAAAGAATTTTTAAATGTTTCAAATTGCTCGGCAGAAAAAAAAAAATCCGTACCGATTTCGGCTAAGTTTCGCTTCGGAAAAGACTGTTCCGAGAAGGGTGTTACAGCTGATCACTGGAGATCTAAATTTGCATATTTCGAATTTTTTGGCTATTTGTGGCATATTTAAGACTAAAAAAATTAAAACGAAGCTATTAGACTAAGAATTTTTCCTTTTGCACTTAGAGACAAGGCTCATATTTGGTTGGAATCTTTACCAGTAGGGATAATTACTACTTGGAATGATTTGGCTAAGAAATTCTTAATAAAATTCTTTCCACCAGCAAAGATGGCAAAGTTAAGGTATAAAATTAATAACTTTGCACAACGAGAGTCCAAAGCTCTATATGATACTTGGAAGAGGTTTCAAGATCTTTTGAGGAAGTTTTCGCATCATGGAATAATAGATTAGATGTAAGTGCAATATTTTTACACTGGTTTTCATCCCAACACTCAAATTATGGTAGATGCAGGAGTAGGAGAATATTTCATAGGACTAGAAATGAATGATGCAATGAAGCTTTTTGAGAAAATTGCAATGAAAACTATATTTACAACTCATCCGATAAGAGCCCCCTTAAGAAAACTAATGGACTTCTATAAATTGATGCTATTTCTACACTCGATTTCAAAATAGATGCTCTAATTACTAAAGTTGATAAATTAGGATTGAATTTTGTTTAATCTTATGTGCAGGTATGTGAACATGTGCCAGATAACATGGATCCAATGAATAATAAGAGGGAGTAACTTTCACTCAGCAAAATTCAGAGCAAGTTTATTATGCAGCTAATCAAGGTCACCAATAGCATCACTTGTATTTAACATGTATAATCCTGGATGACAAAATCACCTAAACTTCTAATAGACCAACCTACAGCATGTGTAAAGAGCTCCACTTGGATTCCAGTAGCAAGAAAAGAAAACTTCATTAGAAGATTTAATTGCTAACTCACCAAAGCAACCACAAATTTTATGGTTGACACCAACATAACTTTTCAAAATTAATAAGCCTTTATCAAGAATCTAGAGCTTCAAATCAGTCAATTGGCACAAGCTATGACAAATCGAACTTAAGGTAATTTACCTAGCAATACAGAGATAAATCTAAAGGAACAATTAAAGGCAATCACATTAAGGAATAGTAGAGAGCTAGAAAAGTAAAAGAATAGAGAAGTTTGATGGAATATGACATGGTATGATAATCATGATAGCACAGCGGAAAAACAAAAATTTTATCATGCATACCATACGTATCCAAAACTAGGAACGAAAACATGCAATTTTAGGGTTTTGAAACTTACAATAGATGATGCCTTTTTAGTCTTTGATTTTGTGATGTCCAGCAACCAAGATGCCTTTATCCACCTTAGTTCTCGATCACCAATGCCAAGGAACAGCCTTTTGCACCACTCCCTCTATTCTCACACACACACTTGCACCGACGGCTTAAAATCGAGATTGCTAGCTCTCTTTTTCGGTATTGTGTAATGGTTATAGTTTGAAGCTACAAAACTTGATTTTGTACTTCTTTAGATTGCTATTACTGCTCAATAACACAAGAGAATGAGGAACAATCCTTTCTCCTTGTGAAAAATTGAACAAAAGAATTAAGAGAGAGAGAGTCACTATTCACGAGTTACTATTCACGAGTTACTATTCATGCCACAAAAAAATTAGGTTTAGGGTTTTATTTCTTTTAATATATATGCTTATCCTTTGGCAAGTCATTAATCTGAATTCAACTATCCTAAGATAATTAATTCAAACTCTATCACTTCCTAAAGATAAGTAATATATTTTGAATTAAACTCCTTTGAATTTAAATTCAAATTTGAAATAAAACATAAGACATTTAAATAAATGAAATTACTCAATTTAAATATATAGCATGTGCCGAAATTCCTTGATTTCCCTCTTGGAATTTTGGCCACATCATTAAATATATAAGTGATTTAATTTAATTTAAATTCCTTTAGGCTTTAATATTCAATTAACTTAATTAACACAAGATAATTAATTAATTGAAATTAAATCTTATGGGCTGAATTTCTCTCTCTCATAGACCAAAGCCCAATAGCAATATTATAACCCATTACATACATTAATTTGACTTTAATTAAAAGCCCAAATTAATGTCCAATACTTAATTTAAATATTTTAAGTCCAATGCTTTGTGTGCGATCCTATAGGTCCATTTAATGTTGGCAATGAATTAATAAATTAATTCAAAGGCTATATATATTCTCTAGCAAGATATTATAGCATTCCAAATTAAATGAAAATGCATATGGCATTTGGTGACCTAATGCAATTTCGCATAGTCCCTTACCCATAAATATCAGAATTAATATAAGGCATGGAACTAGTCATCCTTATATACATTAATTCATTTCTTGATATTCCAATGACACTGAATTCTCAGATAAATAATGATTACTCATTATTTCATCTCGGTATGGCCATACACTTCTCAGTTCACTGATCAAGTGGCCGGTGATATTTTTCTCTCTTATCGAGAGGGGTAATCCCTTCACTTCTCTCATGCTCTCTAACATGAATCAGTGCATACCCAATCATACCCGTACTTGTCACTCTGTTACGAGCACGTTAGGTGTATGTCAAAGTACACAGTAATTCATAAAGAGTTTCATAGAGATTTCAGGTCTAAGAACTCCGATACAAAACTTGCATATGAGAAACACTTATGACTTGTACCATGTAGTGTTCTCATGAGCGGATCGAATCCAGATACCATGTTCTTTAACATGTATCTATGATCTCTGATTGACACTCTTGTCCTAATGATCCGTAAGACAGAACTCATAAGATCAGAGAGAGCATACTAGTCTTAATTCATTTGTTATTCCCATAACAATGACTGACTAGGGATATTTAGAATGATGTCTCATTTGTTTCAAGGTCTTACAATCCATGTGCCTCACACATGATAACTTAAACCGAAACGACATTCTTGGATAGTTTTATCAATTGATATGCACAGGAATACAAAAGATAAAACTAATGCCTCATTTTATTAATTTCAAGTGTTTCGTTACAATGCATTGGGGCTAGGGCTTACACTAACAATCTCCCACTAGCACTAGTCCCAATTGGGCATAGCCCTAAGATCGAACGCTCTCAAATGAGCTTCGTGCAGATTTGGACGTAACTGTTTCGTCAAAGGATCTGCTACATTGTCTTCACTTGATATCTTGCTAACCTTGACGTCCCCACGATCAATGATTTCTCTGATCAAGTGGTACCTTCTGAGTATGTGTTTGGATTTCTGGTGTGACCGGGGCTCCTTGGCCTGTGCAATGGCCCCGTTATTGTCACAGAAAATTTCTAATGGATCTAGGATGCTTGGGACCACTCCTAATCCATTAATGAAATTTTTAATCCAAACAGCCTCTATTGCAGCCTCACTTGCTGCAATATACTCAGATTCTGTAGTTGAGTCGGCAACGGTTTCTTGCTTCGAGCTTCTCCAGCTGACAGCACCACCGTTCAAAACAAAAACAAACCCAGATTGCGATCTAGAATCCTGAGTGCTAGTCTGAAAAGCAGCATCGGCATAACCTTGTATGACGAGCTCTTCTTGACCACCATACACCAAGAAGTGATCCTTAGTCCTTCGCAGGTACTTCAGGATCCCTTTTACAGCAGACCAGTGCTTCTCACCAGGGTCTTGCTGAAACCTACTGGTTATACTCAGTGCATGAGCAACATCCAATCTAGTACATAACATAGCGTACATGATAGATCCAATAGCAGATGCATATGGGATTCTACTCATGTTGTCCCTTTCCTCTTCGGTTTTAGGGCACTGTTCTTTAGTCAAAGGAACTCCCAAAGCCAAAGGTATGTACCCTTTCTTTGAGTCTCCCATACTAAAACGCTTTAGTACTTTGTCTATGTACTTTTCTTGACTTAGTCCCAAAAGCCGATTCGATCTATCTCTATAGATTCGAATACCAAGTATTGTCTCGGCTTCACCTAAGTCTTTCATTGAGAAACATTTTTCCAACCATTGCTTAACCTTTTGCAATGTTGGAATGTCATTCCCAATGAGAAGGATGTCGTCCACATATAGGACCAGAAATACTACCATGCTCCCACTAACCTTTTTGTACACACAAGGCTCATCTTCGTTCTTGATGAAGTCAAATTCTTTGACTGCCTCATCAAAACGAAGATTCCAACTTCGGGATGCTTGCTTTAATCCATAAATGGATTGTTGAAGCTTGTATACCTTCTTAGGATTCTTGGGATTGACAAAACCTTCAGGCTGTGTCATATACACATCCTCAAGTAAATTTCCGTTGAGGAAAGCAGTTTTGACATTCATTTGCCATATCTCATAATCATGATATGCAGCTATGGCAAGCAAGATCCTAATGGACTTGAGCATGACTACAGGCGAAAAGGTCTCATCATAGTCTATACCATGAGTTTGTCGAAAACTTTTTGCTACTAGTCTACCTTTGTAGGTCTTATCAGCTTTGAGTTTGAATAGCCACTTGCACTCAATTACCTTAACACCTTCCGGTGGATCAACCAAGGTCCAAACCTGGTTATCGTACATTGATTGCATCTCGGATTTCATGGCTTCAAGCCAATTTTCCGAGTCTGGGCTCTCAATAGCTTCTCGGTAGGTAGTAGGATCCTCACGATCTACTAACTCAATAGTGTCACTGTCAGTGATTAGAAATCCATATCTCTCAATCTCCTGACGTACCCTACCGGACCTTCTAGGTTCTTGTGTAATGGGTTCTTGTTCCACAACTGGTTGTGAACTTGATCCCATTTCCAAACCATCCTCTATAGGAGCTTGTGGCACTTGAATTTCTCCAAGTTCTACTTTACTCCCACTGTCTTTCTTGAGAAGGAACTCCTTTTCCAAGAAAACAGCCTTGCGAGCAACACATACTTTGTTCTCGGCTTGTGAGTAAAAGTAGTATCCCTTTGTTTCTTCGGGATAGCCCACAAACAAGCAGACAGTCGATTTGGACTCTAGTTTGTCAGATGTTAATTTCTTAACATGTGCTTCACAGCCCCAAATCCTGAGAAAAGACATATTGGGTTCTTTCCCAGTCCATACCTCGTATGGTGTCTTCTCAACTGCTTTAGTTGGAGTACGGTTCAATAGAAACGCAGCAGTTTCTAATGCATAACCCCAAAAAGAGATAGGAAGATTAGCTTGACTCATCATAGATCGAACCATGTCCAACAGAGTTCGATTTCTCCTTTCGGACACACCATTCCATTGAGGTGTTCCAGGAGGAGTGAGCTGTGAAATAATACCACACTCCTTTAGATGACTGTCAAACTCTTGGCTTAAGTATTCGCCACCTCGATCTGATCGAATGGCTTTTATACTTTTGCCAAGTTGGTTTTCTACTTCATTCTTAAACTCTTTGAATTTCTCAAAAGTTTCAGACTTGTACTTCATCAGATAGACATAGCCATATCTACTGAAGTCATCTGTGAATGTCACGAAGTAGCTAAAACCACCTCTAGCATGTGTACTTAAAGGTCCACATACATCGGAATGTATTAGTTCCAATAAGCCATTAGTCCTCTCGCCATTTTTATTAAAAGGACTCTTTGTCATTTTTCCATGCAAACATGGCTCGCATGTATCATAAGACTCTAAGTCGAATGACCCAAGCACTCCAGTTTTGTGGAGTCTTGAAATGCGTTTTTCGTTTGCATGTCCTAAGCGACAATGCCAGAAGTAAGTAGGGTTCAATTCGTTTGATTTAACCATCTTTGTATTAATGTTGTATATGGACTCTTTGTTTTGTAAATCAAGGATATAAAGGCCATTTTGCAACATGGCATTGCCATAAGAAATGCCTTGGCGACGAATATGAGCATTGCCATTTTTAATAACAAAATCAAATTCATCATTATCCAAACATGAAACTGAAATAATGTTTCTGCTCATAGCAGGCACATAATAACAATTATTCAAAACAATACAAAGTCCGGAAGGTAAAGTGAGGTGATAGTCGCCTATCTCCATGGCAGCAACTCGTGCTCCATTCCCCACACGGAGGTCCACTTCATTCTTCCCAAGTAACCGCCTATTTCTTAACCCCTGCACATTTGAACAAATGTGAGAACCACAACCGGTATCCAATACCCAAGTGGTAGAAATAGAAAGGTTAACTTCAACAACAAAAATACCAGAACTGGACGCCTTGGCTCCATTCTTCTTTTGTTCTTCCTTAAAGAGAGCGCAATTCTTCCTCCAATGCCCTATCTTGTTGCAATGGAAGCAAGTGTTCTCACTCTCTTTGAGTTTTGGCGCCTTGGGCTTGGATTGGGCCTGAGGTGCACTCCCACTTGACTTGGGTTTTGCCTTTCCCTTTCCCTTTCCCTTAGCTTGTCCCTTCTTAATTCCCTTTTGAACCATTAGTACGAGATTGGTCTTTCGAATGTTTTCTTCAGCATTCTTAAGCATCCCATGAAGCTCAGTGACTGACTTGTTCATTGCATGCATGTTATAATTCATCACAAATCGATCATAAGCAGCAGGTAATGATCCTAAGATCAAGTCAGTGGCCAATTCCTTTGGCACTAGTACCTCAAGCTTCTCAAGAGTATCAAGATACCCTTTCATCTTGAGTACATGGGTACTAACAGAAGTACCCTCAGCCATCTTGCAAGAAATTAAAGCCTTTGTTGTCACGAACCTCTCGTGACGAGCTTGTTCTTGGAACATCTCCTTGAGGTGCACCATGATCGCATAGGCCTCTTGGTCCATAAATTGCTTTTGCAATTCAGGCACCATAGTGGCCAGCATCAGACAGGTCACATCATTGAAGTCGCTCTTCTTGGTCTCAAAAGTTTCCTTTTGAACCGCAGAGGCGTTCCTTCCTGGTTCATCAGGCAAGGGTGCATCCAAAACATACGACTTCTTCTCTTGCTTAAGAACTATTCTTAAGTTTCGAGACCAGTCTATGAAATTGGTGCCATTCAATTTGTCCTTTTCAAGGACCGATCGCAATGAGAAATTGTTGTTTGAAGATGCCATTTTCAATCTATAATAAAATTTAGCAAGATTAAATGAGGTCTTATTAATGATCCCACAAACCGAATTAATATCCCTTTAAATAATTCGCGTTAGTGATTTAATGTGGGCCAAGATCCACTTTTCTCAACAACTTATTAGTCAAGCTGAGCTTGTACACCTAACAAGTTAAGTTACTTAGGTAGGAAAACTCCAATCATGTCTCGTACATGACTCTTGGATCAAATGGGCTAACATCTTAGGATGTTATAGCACAACCCATTTATTAGTTGCCTAGGTCCGGGCATTCCTTTCCATGATAAGTCCAACCTACATTCACAACCCATGCCTCACAAAGATAATCGGGCGCATCTAGGACTCCTAGTCTACGTGACCGATGATCGATGCCTTGACATGTTTCGAATTAGGAAGGCAACTTTATGACTTACTATTTTAGGGATTCATTTTATTACGGCTTACATGGCATATGCTTTGTCATCCATACATAGCATGCATATATATATAATTGCATAAAGTAAAACGTGACAAACATGGGCCCAAAAACCTACAACTAAGATTCTATACTATTACATAAGAATCTTCGAGTTGGGCTTCTCCACTCCGGTGGGCTTCGTCTTGATTTACAAAGTCTTCAAGTATATTCTATTCTAAGAAATAAATGAAACTTTTACAATAAAATATAATGGCTCGCAGGCCATATTTAATTACAAAAACCCAGGGCCCATGAATGCACCATGCATATCCATTCATCACACCAAACAAGCAAATAAATATACATAGCATTCATGGATCAAACAAAGTCCAATTTTAATTAGATTTAGCCAAGCCCATTAATGGAAATTGTATACTTGAAGCTTTAAGAGATGACCCCGTGATGGGCCTGGGCCGAAGCCCAATGGACTAAATCCTCTTATTGAATAAGTTCTCTTAAAAGCCCAAAACACAAACTAGTTAGATTTGTGCTATAAATCAACTCTAGCATAATTTTCAATTTAGCCATTTTTAATTTTATGTCATACAGCCCATAAACATTAAAAATGCATATAATATGTGCTGACATGAATTAAAAATAAAATCATGAAGAACACATATATAGTACACGGTATTCATGCAAAAACAAACAAACAACAAAAACTAGTTGTTTAATGCTTATGTAATGCCATAAAATGCACAAACATTTAAATCAATTTTATGAGTCATTTAATAATCTAAATAATTCCATAAACATTGATTTAATATTCTGTACCATTTTAATCTAAATGTGTTTTTACCATTTTAATCAAAACATAACAAACAATGTTGATTAAACATGTAACAAACACAAACTAGACATAGTTTTAAGTGATTTTAAAATTAATCAATTAAATTGTCATGGACCAGAATTAAAACCAAATTTAAAACATGTCCAGACCTGATATTTAATCTTTAAAAATCACTTACAAACATCCCAAAAACGTTTTTACATTTAATTTTGAAAACTAGTTGTTAAAATAGCAATTTACATGCCAACTAGCACCTAGTTTCATAATTAACATGTACCATCAGGTATAAATAATTAAATTCGACCATTACCAGCCCTAATAACATCTTAGGACAGTATATTAACATGTCATATTAATTATAATACCTATCTAATCAATTAAAATCGTTTTTACACCAAAACAATGCAAAAAACTCAAAACAGAAAATTTCAGATTTGCATGTTTTCAAAATAACGATTTTTAATTAATTTTTTCATGCATCTAAAGCACTAAAATAAGCATGTCTAGGCTCTGATACCACTGATGGAATATGACATGGTATGATAATCATGATAGCACAGCGGAAAAACAAAAATTTTATCATGCATACCATACATATCCAAAACTAGGAACGAAAACATGCAATTTTAGGGTTTTGAAACTTACAATAGATGATGCCTTTTTAGTCTTTGATTTTGTGATGTCCAGCAACCAAGATGCCTTTATCCACCTTAGTTCTCGATCACCAATGCCAAGGAACAGCCTTTTTCGCCACTCCCTCTATTCTCACACACACACTTGCACCGACGGCTTAAAATCGAGATTGCTAGCTCTCTTTTTCGGTATTGTGTAATGGTTATAGTTTGAAGCTACAAAACTTGATTTTGTACTTCTTTAGATTGCTATTACTGCTCAATAACACAAGAGAATGAGGAACAATCCTTTCTCCTTGTGAAAAATTGAACAAAAGAATTAAGAGAGAGAGAGTCACTATTCACGAGTTACTATTCATGCCACAAAAAAATTAGGTTTAGGGTTTTATTTCTTTTAATATATATGCTTATCCTTTGGCAAGTCATTAATCTGAATTCAACTATCCTAAGATAATTAATTCAAACTCTATCACTTCCTAAAGATAAGTAATATATTTTGAATTAAACTCCTTTGAATTTAAATTCAAATTTGAAATAAAACATAAGACATTTAAATAAATGAAATCACTCAATTTAAATATATAGCATGTGCCGAAATTCTTGGAATTTCGGCCACATCATTAAATATATAAGTGATTTAATTTAATTTAAATTCCTTTAGGCTTTAATATTCAATTAACTTAATTAACACAAGATAATTAATTAATTGAAATTAAACCTTATGGGCTGAATTTCTCTCTCTCATAGACCAAAGCCCAATAGCAATATTATAACCCATTACATACATTAATTTGACTTTAATTAAAAGCCCAAATTAATGTCCAATACTTAATTTAAATATTTTAAGTCCAATGCTTTGTGTGCGATCCTATAGGTCCATTTAATGTTGGCAATGAATTAATAAATTAATTCAAAGGCTATATATATTCTCTAGCAAGTTATTATAGCATTCCAAATTAAATGAAAATGCATATGGCATTTGGTGACCTAATGCAATTTCGCATAGTCCCTTACCCATAAATATCAGAATTAATATAAGGCATGGAACTAGTCATCCTTATATACATTAATTCATTTCTTGATATTCCAATGACACTGAATTCTCAGATAAATAATGATTACTCATTATTTCATCTCAGTATGGCCATACACTTCTCAGTTCACTGATCAAGTGGCCGGTGATATTTTTCTCTCTTATCGAGAGGGGTAATCCCTTCACTTCTCTCATGCTCTCTAACATGAATCAGTGCATACCCAATCATACCCGTACTTGTCACTCTGTTACGAGCACGTTAGGTGTATGTCAAAGTACACAGTAATTCATAAAGAGTTTCATAGAGATTCCAGGTCTAAGAACTCCGATACAAAACTTGCATATGAGAAACACTTATGACTTGTACCATGTAGTGTTCTCATGAGCGGATCGAATCCAAATACCATGTTCTTTAACATGTATCTATGATTTCTGATTGACACTCTTGTCCTAATGATCCGTAAGACAGAACTCATAAGATCAGAGAGAGCATACTAGTCTTAATTCATTTGTTATTCCCATAACAATGACTGACTAGGGATATTTAGAATGATGTCTCATTTGTTCTAAGGTCTTACAATCCATGTGCCTCACACATGATAACTTAAACCGAAACGACATTCTTGGATAGTTTTATCAATTGATATGCACAGGAATACAAAAGATAAAACTAATGCCTCATTTTATTAATTTCAAGTGTTTCGTTACAATGCATTGGGGCTAGGGCTTACACTAACAAAGTTGACGTATCAAGAAAGGTAAAAATAGACATCAATGACAAAGAGGAAGAAAGAGTTAAGGAAACCGAGCAAATCAAGCCATATGTTCCACCAATTCCTTTTCCTCAACAACTTCAAAAGCATAAAGAAGATGAGAGTTTTCTTAAATTTGTAGGTATCTTTAAAAAGTTGCACATTAACATTCCTTTTGCAAAAGCATTAGTAGAAATACTAGCATATACTAAAATTTTCAAGGAGATTCTTACTAAGAAGAGAAGGTTAGAAGAATATGGAATGGTGAAGTTGACAGCTAAATGTAGTGTCATTATTTAGAGAAAAATACCTCAAAAATTAAAAGATCCAGGGAGTTTTGTGATTGATTGCAAAATAAAAAATAATGAGAGTAGTAAAGCTTTATGTGATCTTAGTGCTAACATAAATCTAATGCCCTTTTCTTTGTTTAAAAAATTAGGATTGGAAAACTCAAATCCACCATCCTGTCATTGCAAATAGTGGATAGATCAATCAAACATCCTTTGGATGTAATTGAAGAAATCCTTGTCAAAATTGAGAAATTCATTTTTCATGTTGATTTTGCAGTTCTTGACATGGAAGAGGAAGGATAAGTATCACAGATTTTAGGAAGACCTTTTCTCCACACCAAACGTGCACTAATTGATGTAGAACAAGGTAAGTTGACAATTAGAGTGGGATAATAAGAGGTAACTGTAATACCCCTCAATGTACCCTAGAAGAATTAATTAATTAATTAATTATTATTGTTTATGCTTAAATAAATATAATTATGTGTAAAAAGGACCTAATTGAAAAGCTTAAGAGTAGGTTTTGGGCCATAAGTAGAAATAAAAGAAATTGAGGGACCCATTTGCAAAAGTTATGTTGTGAGAGACATTTGGACCAATGAAAGAAGAGGAGAGAGGGATATTTTGGGGGTGTAGTGGCCGGCCAACCTCTTGGTCTTCACTCTCCATTTTCATCTCCTCTCAACTCTTCTCTCTCTCATTCTCTTTCTCTCTAAATTTCTTTGAATTCGGATAAGGAAAAAGAGAAAGATTTACTTGGTTTTTGTTGAGCTTAAGGTAATTCTATTATTCTTTGATATGTATGATTCATAGATTAGCTTGTTGGGTTTCATAGAGGTGTCTTATGTTATAGAAGAAGAAGCAAGCAAAGGCAAAGGGAAGGGAACCCTTCAAGGTTGAAGAAGAGAAAGCTTAAACAAGGTAAGGGAACTTAGGGTTTTCTATGTGTGTAAAAGTTTATGATTTGTCATGAGAAAGATCATGAGTGTCTCTCTCATGTGTTTTATGGATGATTATAAGCTTGGAAGTGGATTAGAGTTGATAATTGGTATGGATGGGTTGAAGATATGAAATATGTCTTAAAGATTATTTGAACAGTCTGTATGCTTTTGCTCATATCTTGAGCTATAGTTGTCTAAATGATGAAATTCCAATTGGTATAGAAACTAGACTTGTAAACCTTGATTTTGTTAGAAGAGACCGAAATCTGATTTTCACTGCATGATAGTGAAAATCGGAATTGAATTCTGACTGTGGTTGTGAATGTACCCTTATGAACAATCTGTGGTTTTTCTTAAATATCTAAAGATTTACAGGTCCTATTGAGGAGATTTTTAATGCTTTGGAAACTGGAAATATAGGCTTAAAACTTTGTAGAAGATATTGTTTTCAGAAAAATTCGTTTGGGATGTTGAAAATGAGATAAAATCTGAGTTTTGAAATGAGTTTATTTGGATTTTGAGCAATAAGCTTGGAGGCGTTCGACTCGTCGCTTTCCGTCACGAGCGCGACTAGTGTCGCGAGCGCGATAGCAAGCGGCAGCTTTGTGTCGCGAGCGCGACATCAAAGAATGCTCATAGAGGCCATTGTTCTCTGTCGCGAGCGCGATTAACGCCGCGGCCGCGACATTCGTCGCGAGCGCGACAATATGCCTTTATGTTCTATTTTAATATTTGTATTTTTATGACTTCAATTGGGATTTAAAATTTGCCTAAACCCTTCTAAGCTTACAAATCATCCTGAATTACAAGTTTACAGTAAGGAATCCCTTTAATTACCAGATTCGCTAATAACAAAAAGGTAAGTTCTATTACCTTAAATGAGTTTATGCATGAGTTATTTCCTTGTAATACAAATAAATGATTGTTTGACAATAAAGAATAGCAATAAATGATAGTAAATTTTCCTTGCATTTATTAATGCTATAGTTGTATATGTTGATACAATGTCACACGATATGAAAAGTAATTGAATTAGGCCTGCACTTAAAGACTTGGTTGTGGATAGATAGGCATGCCTATAGGATTATAGTTGCAGCTGCTATAGTCTGACTCTTATGAGTCCACAGTTTGTCTCTATATGAGACTAAGTTCTGATCCAATGGGTCTACAGATTTAATACCTTCGGGTATTCACAGATTTGATACCTTTTGGTATCTACAGTACCCGTTATCCACTCCCACAGGAAATTAAGTAGGCAAATGAATAAAATAAATGAAGTATGTACACAGTTGATGAATTATATTAAATGATGCATTGAATTACCAGTTCTTTTATTGTTCATGATTCCTTTACATTGCATTGTTAGTAAGTTATTCATTTACACTACAATGGCATGCTTGTGGATAATCATTATGAGTGGTTATCAATATACATATGCATACATATTAGTTGTTTCCCACTAAGGTTTATAGCTTAGCACGGGTGTTTATCCGTGTAGGTCCGCAGGGTAGAACGTTTGGTCAGGGACAAAACCCACAATCTCCAAAGTCGACATCAGATCAGGAGGATAAATTTTGAAGTATGAAACTCTTTTTGTGTCTTTGGAGATGGTTAAAGATAAATTTGTATGTAAAGTCATGTAATTATTAAGTTATGTATATGATATCCTCTAGTACGATAAAGCATAGCCTCAAATCTGTCATGATTGGTATAGTATGATTACAGGTATGTTTATATATGCATCGATAACAGATAATTCATAACGAACTAACAGGATTAATAGAATTGATAAATGTAATTAGTAATAATAATTAGGATTATCAAGTATAGTCATTACATCTTTGGTATCAGAGCGCCTTGGTTTAGGCGGTTCTGGCCAATAGGTAATTTCAAGGGTCATAAATATAGAATTGTTGTTTATGTTGGCTGATGGTGGTTGTCCCTGTGTTTCTTAATATAGTTCGGAATGGAAGGACATCATGAAGTAGTAGATGAATCGGCTGAAAGCAATTTACCTGGTCAATCGAATCCTTCTCAGCCTGAATCGTCTACATCCTCTAGAGGCGGTGTAGCTGCTGCTGAGTCTGGTGAAGCATTGTTGAAAATTTCCTACGACATGGCTCAGATTTTACAGCGGATGACTGCACCAAAGGATCCTATTTCTGAGATCAGGAAGCATGGTGCAGAAGAATTTCTAGGTTCTACTTGGGAAGAATCTGAGAAAGCAGAGTTATGGCTTGAAAGGTTGGAGCGGGTGTTTGCAGAACTTCAATGCCCAGCTAATCAAAAGGTGACTTGTGCTGTGTCCTTGCTTTAGGGAGCAGCCTACGACTGGTGAAAGCTAGTTCTGACACAACCTCAGTTGCCTGATTCCCTCAATTGGGAGTTCTTTGTATCAGAGTTTAAAAAGAGGTATGTGACTGAAGCATATAAGGATGAAAGGTTGAAGCAATTTTTGAATTTGAAGCAAAGAGGTATGTCAGTGGCTGCTTATGAAGAAAAATTCAGCCGTCTGAGCAAATATGTACCAAAACCTATGCTGACTGGGACTTTCAAGTGTCGTCAGTTTGAGGATGGATTAAATGACCAGATTTGGGATCATTTGATAGGGCCTATTTCCTTGCATCCTGTTGATTACCATAAGCTAATTCAAGCAGCTATTCGGGTTGAGAAAGAAGAGAATGTCAAAAGAGAGAGAGAACAAAGAAGAAGAAGTTTTGCTCGGGGTGGTTCTTCATCAGGGAAAAGATCAAGACTGACCCAAGGAGAACGACCAATGGAGTCTGGTTCTCGCCCTGCATCTAGAGGTGGTCGGCAGGGGATTTCTACTCCAGCCGGATCGGGTAGAGGTACTACATCAGGGCAGGGCAGAGGTCAAGCTCCAAAATGTTCCTATTGTTTTAGGCGACATTGGGGCACTTGTAGAATGCTCACGGGTGGTTGCTTTAGATGTGGCAGCACGGAGCATTTTATGGCAAATTGTCCTCTGACACAGGATCAAGCCTCCAGTCAACAAAGTAATAGAGGAGCTTCTCATGCACCTTCTTCAGGTAGAGGTCGGGGTAGAGGTAGAGGTGGATCGGGCCAATTTGGAGCCCAGTCCAGGAATGTTTTCGAGACGGTGGATCGACCATTTCCTCCGACACCTCCTATTAGAGATTATGCGATGAAAGGTCGAGAGGATGCTGATGCTCCTGAGGTCATAGCTGGTACATTCTCTCTCTTTGATACTGATGTGTATGTGCTTATAGACCCAGGATCTACACATTCATATATTTGTAATGGGGAGCTGGGTAGAAATGTATCTGCTGTAGATCATTTGAATTATGATATATGTGTGATCAGTCCTTTGGGCCATAGTATACATGTTAATAAAGTTTATAGAAATTGCCCAATTATAATTCAAGAGAGAGAGAGTTCCCAGCTGATCTAATTGTGTTACCTTTCCATGAATTTGATGTAATCCTGGGTATGGATTGGTTGTCTAGATACCAAGCTATAGTGGATTGTAAAGCTAAAACAGTAGTAGTTAAGGATGCTGGGAAAGAAGAGACATTGATTCAGGGTATTAAGTCTGAACCCTTAACTAATGTTATTTCGGCTATGCAAGCGAAAAGATTACTGAGAAAAGGTTGCCAAGCATTCTTGGCTTTGATTCTTGACTCTAAGAGGGAGACAGTTAATCTTCAGGATATTCCAGTGATCAATAAGTTTTCTGGTGTTTTTCCCGAGGAACTTCCGAGTTTGCCACCAAAGAGAGAAGTCGAGTTATCTATTGAGACTTTGCCTGGAACTGCTCCTGTTTCTAGAACACCTTATAGAATGGCACCGACAGAATTAAAGGAATTAAAGGTTCAGTTACAAGAATTGCTAGATAAAGGTTTCATCAAGCCCAGTGTGTCACCCTGGGGCGCACCGGTGTTGTTTGTCAAGAAGAAAGATGGCACTCTGCGAATGTGTATAGATTATAGACAACTCAACAAAGTGACTGTGAAGAACAAGTATCCTTTACCTCGGATTGAGGATCTTTTTGATCAGTTGCGAGGTGCAGGAGTGTTTTCAAAAATTGATCTGAGGTCAGGATACTATCAACTTCGGGTTAAGGATATAGATGTTCAGAAGACTGCTTTTAGAACTCGATATGGTCATTACGAATTCTTAGTAATGCCTTTCGGGTTGACTAACACACCAGCAGCCTTTATGGATCTGATGAATAGGGTGTTCAGACCCTATTTAGACCAGTTTGTTGTGGTGTTTATAGATGATATCCTGGTCTATTCTCGGGATGAAGCAGAGCATGCAGAGCATTTGAGATTAGTATTACAGATTTTGCGAGAATAACAATTATATGCAAAGCTAAGTAAATGTGAGTT
This sequence comes from Excoecaria agallocha, assembly GCA_037975025.1. NCBI lineage: Eukaryota > Viridiplantae > Streptophyta > Magnoliopsida > Malpighiales > Euphorbiaceae > Excoecaria > Excoecaria agallocha. The sequence continues at coordinate 31,799,209 of CM075813.1, read as the reverse complement.
TTGGCTTAAAGAAGTCTCTTTCCTTGGGCACATGGTGTCTTCTGAAGGCATTAGAGTGGACCCTAAAAAGATTGAAGCTATTGTTAACTGGAAGCCGCCTCGCAATGTCCCAGAAGTCCGAAGTTTCTTGGGCCTAGCTGGTTATTATAGGAGATTTGTAGGAGGCTTTTCAGTTATCGCCTCCCCACTCACTAAGCTACTTCGGAAAGAAGCCAGATTCGAATGGTCAAATCGTTGTCAAGCCAGCTTTGAACAGTTAAAGAAGATGTTAACGGAAGCTCCAGTTCTTATTCAGCCAATAGCGGGTAAAGAATATGCTATGTATAGTGATGCGTCGAGAAATGGATTGGGGTGTGTATTGATGCAAGAGGGTAAAGTAGTGGCTTATGCATTAAGGCAGTTGAAACCTCATGAACAGAATTATTCGACTCATGATTTGGAGTTAGCCGCAGTTGTATTTGCTTTGAAAATATGGCGGCATTACCTTTATGGTGAGAAGTGCAGAATCTATACAGATCACAAGAGTCTTAAATACTTGCTTACTCAGCGAGATCTCAATTTAAGACAGCGTAGATGGCTAGAATTGTTCAAAGATTACGATTGTATAGTTGACTATCACCCAGGAAAGGCAAACGTGGTGGCTGATGCTTTAAGCAGGAAAATGATGGCAACTTTGTTATTACAAGAGTGTAAATGGAAGTTTGCACCTGATGGGGCTTTGTTAGCTCAATTGCGAGCTCGCCCTAATCTTAAGCAGGCAGTAATAGATGCACAGACAGATGATGTAAAGCTGCAACAATTAGCCCAATCAGTTCATGCAGGAGGCCCGACAGAATATTCTATTGGGATTGATGGTGGTCTCTACTATCGAAATGGATTATGTGTGCCAGATGTTAAAGATTTGAAAAGAGCTTTATTGCAAGAAGCCCATAGCACAGTATTCACCATGCATCCCGATGGCAACAAACTGTATAGAGATCTGAAACAGTTTTACTGGTGGCCAGGAATGAAGAAAGACGTGACCGAGTACATCTCCAAATGCCTGACATGTCAGCAAGTAAAGGCAGAGCATCAACTCCCTTCAGGACTTCTGAATCCCCTTCCTATCCCTCAGTGGAAATGGGATAATGTTACTATGGACTTTGTTACAGGCTTACCCACTACTCAGAAGAAACATGATGCAGTGTGGGTCATAGTAGATAGACTGACAAAGGTAGCTCACTTTTTACCAATCCGAACCAATTATTCGATGGACAAGTTAGCTGAATTGTATATAGACCAGATTGTTAGATTGCATGGAGTGCCAATCTCAATCGTGTCAGATCGGGATCCGCGATTCACTTTCTCAGGTTTTGGAAAAGTTTACAACAAGCCTTAGGCACCAAGCTTCTTCTTAGTACTGCTTTTCATCCTCAAACTGATGGGCAATCAGAAAGGATCATTCAGGTATTAGAAGACATGTTAAGAGGCTGTGTTTTAGATTTTCCCGGGAGTTGGGATAAATATGTAACTTTGATGGAGTTGCATACAACAATGGCTATTAAACTAGTATTGGTATGCCACCATATGAAGCTCTCTACGGTCGAAAATGTAGAACTCCTTCCTGCTGGACGGAGTTAACTAAAAGCAAGTTGACAGGTCCTGACATTGTTAAAGATACCAAAGAAAAGATTCAACTTGTCAAGCAACGATTGAAAGAAGCCAGTGATAGACAGAAATCGTATGCCAACTTAAAGAGGAAAGATATTGAATATCAGGTTGGCGATAAAGTATTTTTAAAGGTGTCTCCATGGAGGAAAGTACTGCGGTTCGGAAAGAAAGGAAAACTTAGTCCCCGATTTATAGGTCCTTACAGAATTCTGGAAAGAATTGGGCCTGTAGCATATCGATTGGATCTTCCCAGTGAATTATCAAAGTTGCACAATGTATTTCATGTTTTTATGCTCCGGCGTTATCGATCTGACAAGTCACACATCATACCAGTACAAGATATCAGTGTTGGATCTGATTATACGTATGATGAAGAGCCTAAACAAATTTTAGCCAGAGAAGTTAAGCAGTTAAGGAACAAAGAGATTCCCTTAGTCAAAGTATTATGGCAACACCATGGCATACAAGAAGCGACTTGGGAACCTGAAATAACTATGCGGGCTCAATACCCACAGCTTTTCAATACAGGTATGAATTTCGAGGAAGAAATTCTTTTAGGGGGAGAGAGTTGTAATACCCCTCAATGTACCCTAGAAGAATTAATTAATTAATTAATTATTATTGTTTATGCTTAAATAAATATAATTGTGTGTAAAAAGGACCTAATTGAAAAGCTTAAGAGTAGGTTTTGGGCCATAAGTAGAAATAAAAGAAATTGAGGGACCCATTTGCAAAAGTTATGTTATGAGAGACATTTGGACCAATGAAAGAAGAGGAGAGAGGGATATTTTGGGGGTGTAGTGGCCGGCCAACCTCTTGGTCTTCACTCTCCATTTTCATCTCCTCTCAACTCTTCTCTCTCTCATTATCTCTCTCTAAATTTCTTTGAATTGGGATAAGGAAAAAGAGAAAGATTTACTTGGTTTTTGTTGAGCTTAAGGTAATTCTATTATTCTTTGATATGTATGATTCATAGATTAGCTTGTTGGGTTTCATAGAGGTGTCTTATGTTATAGAAGAAGAACCAAGCAAAGGCAAAGGGAAGGGAACCCTTCAAGGTTGAAGAAGAGAAAGCTCAAACAAGGTATGGGAACTTAGGGTTTTCTATGTGTGTAAAAGTTTATGATTTGTCATGAGAAAGATCATGAGTGTCTCTCTCATGTGTTTTGTGGATGATTATAAGCTTGGAAGTGGATTAGAGTTGATAATTGGTATGGATGGGTTGAAGATATGAAATATGTCTTAAAGATTATTTGAATAGTCTGTATGATTTTGCTCATATCTTGAGCTATAGTTGTCTAAATGATGAAATTCCAATTGGTATAGAAACTAGACTTGTAAACCTTGATTTTGTTAGAAGAGACCGAAATCTGATTTTCACTGCATGATAGTGAAAATCGGAATTGAATTCTGACTGTGGTTGTGAATGTACCCTTATGAACAGTCTGTGGTTTTTCTTAAATATCTAAAAATTTACAGGTCCTATTGAGGAGATTTTTAATGCTTTGGAAACTGGAAATATAGGCTTAAAACTTTGTAGAAGATATTGTTTTCAGAAAAATTCGTTTGGGATGTTGAAAATGAGATAAAATCTGAGTTTTGAAATGGGTTTATTTGGATTTTGAGCAATAAGCTTGGAGGCGTTCGACTCGTCGCTTTCCGTCACGAGCGCGACTAGTGTCGCGAGCGCGATAGCAAGCGGCAGCTTTGTGTCGCGAGCGCGACATCAAAGAATGCTCATAGAGGCCATTGTTCTCTGTCGCGAGCGCGATTAACGCCGCGGCCGCGACATTCGTCGCGAGCGCGACAATATGCCTTTATGTTCTATTTTAATATTTGTATTTTTATGACTTCAATTGGGATTTAAAATTTGCCTAAACCCTTCTAAGCTTACAAATCATCCTGAATTACAAGTTTACAGTAAGGAATCCCTTTAATTACCAGATTCGCTAATAACAAAAAGGTAAGTTCTATTACCTTAAATGAGTTTATGCATGAGTTATTTCCTTGTAATACAAATAAATGATTGTTTGACAATAAAGAATAGCAATAAATGATAGTAAATTTTCCTTGCATTTATTAATGCTATAGTTGTATATGTTGATACAATGTCACACGATATGAAAAGTAATTGAATTAGGCCTGCACTTAAAGACTTGGTTGTGGATAGATAGGCATGCCTTTAGGATTATAGTTGCAGCTGCTATAGTCTGACTCTTATGAGTCCACAGTTTGTCTCTATATGAGACTAAGTTCTGATCCAATGGGTCTACAGATTTAATACCTTCGGGTATTCACAGATTTGATACCTTTTGGTATCTACAGTACCCGTTATCCACTCCCACAGGAAATTAAGTAGGCAAATGAATAAAATAAATGAAGTATGTACACAGTTGATGAATTATATTAAATGATGCATTGAATTACCAGTTCTTTTATTGTTCATGATTCCTTTACATTGCATTGTTAGTAAGTTATTCATTTACACTACAATGGCATGCTTGTGGATAATCACTATGAGTGGTTATCAATATACATATGCATACATATTAGTTGCTCCCCACTAAGCTTTATAGCTTAGCACGGGTGTTTATCCGTGTAGGTCCGCAGGGTAGAACGTTTGGTCAGGGACAAAATCCACAATCTCCAAAGCCGACATCAGATTAGGAGGATAAATTTTGAAGTATGAAACTCTTTTTGTGTCTTTTGAGATGGTTAAAGATAAATTTGTATGTAAAGTCAAGTAATTATTAAGTTATGTATATGATATCCTCTAGTACGATAAAGCATAGCCTCAAATCCGTCATGATTGGTATAGTATGATTACAGGTATGTTTATATATGCATCGATAACAGATAATTCATAACGAACTAACAGGATTAATAGAATTGATAAATGTAATTAGTAATAGTAATTAGGATTATCAAGTATAGTCATTACAGTAACTTTTAATGTTTTTAATGCTTCTAAATACCCTTCTAATTTTTCTAACGATATTCGGATTGATATTATTGATGAATGTGTGGAAAAAATTTTATATCAACCTAATTTTTTGTATTCTAATGAGTTGGTAGAGATTGATAAGGTACATATTATAAGATCCAGAAAAAGTGGATCAAAAAAAGGTTTTGGTAGAACTTATGCTAAAATGAAGCAAGTGTTTGAAAAGCTTGAAAATGAATCAACCCTTGCAGTACCTTTCATTATTAGAGCTCATATGTTGGAGCTTAAGTAACTTCCAACTCATTTCGGGTATATTTTCTTAGGATAATCTTTTACTTTTCCTGTAATCATAGCGGCTGATTTGACTAAGGAAAAAGAGAAAAAGTTATTGCATGTTCTAAGATCACATATTAAAGCTATAGGTTGGATAATAGATGACATTAAGGGGATTAGCCCTACTTTGTGTATGCCTAAAATTTTTATAGAAAAAAATCACAGACCTCCAATTGAACCTTAACGACGATTAAATCTTAATATGAATGAAGTTATAAAGAAAGAAGTCATCAAGCTTTTAGATGCAGGAATGTTATATCATATATCAGATAAAAATTGGGTTAGTCCTACATAAGTTATGCCTAAGAAGGGGGTATTTATTATTACAACGAATGAAAATAATGAATTAATGGCAGCCAGAGCAGTAACAGGTTGGTGTGTATGCATTGATTTTAGAAAACTTAACAATTTAACACGTAAATACCATTTTCCTTACCTTTTGTGGATTAAATAATTGAATGACTTGCAGGATATAAATATTATTACTTTTTAGATGAATATGCAAGTTATTTATAGATTTTTATTACTCCAGAGGGCTAAGAAAATACTACATTCAGTTGTCTATATGATACATTTTCTTATAGAAGAATGCCGTTTGGCTTGTGTAATACACCGATGACTTTTCAAAGGTGTATGATGGCTATCTTATCTAATATGATTGAGGATTTTATTAAAGTATTTATAGATGATTTTTCTATTTTTGGTTCCTCTTTTAATCATTTTCTAACTAATATTTTTCAAGTATTACAAAGATATAAAGAGACTAACTTAGTCTTAAATTGGAAAAAAGTATCATTTTATAGTGTAAGAAGGAATTATTCTAGGTAACAAGATTTTAACATATGGAATTCAGGTGGATAAGGCAAAAATTGAAGTGATTGACAAATTACCACCTCCAACCTCGGTTAAGGGAGTGCGAAGTTTTCTTAGGCATGTGGGATTTTACCGCCTATTCATTAAAGACTTTTATAAAATCACCAAACTTCTTTGTAATTTGTTAGTTAAAGATATGCCTTTTGATTTTAATTAAGAGTGTTTGATTGCACTTAACAAATTGAAAAATGAGTTCACATAAGCACCTATTAGGGCATCCCAGAATTAGGATTTACCATTTGAGTAGATGTGTGATGCGAGTGATGTCATAGTAGGAGCAGTTCTTAGATAAAAAAAAGGATAAAAAGCTGCATATTATCTACTATGCTAGTTGATTTTTAAATGATGCGCAACTTAATTATGCAAGTATTGAAAATGAACTTTTAGCTATTATTTTTGCTTTTGATAAATTTTATTCTTATTTGATAGGTAATAAAAAAATAGTCTTCATTGATCACTCAGCTATTAAGTATCACTTTCAAAAGAAAGAAGTCAAACCTAGACTAATTAGATGGATGGTACTTTTGTAGGAATTTGATTTTGAAATTCGAGATAAGAAAGGTGTTGAGAATGTGATAGCTAACCATCTCTTTAGATTGGAATTACAGAAAACTAATAATAATGAGGGCTTGATGAATGAATAATTTCTCGATGAATAAGACCATGGTATACTGATATAGCTAACTATTTAGCTTGTGAAATAATTCCCTTGAATATGACATATCAGCACAAGAAGAAATTCTTTTCTGATGTTAAACATTATTATTGGGAAGATCCATACTTGTTTAGATTATTTACTAATTAGATTATTAAGTGATGTGTTCCTGAGCATGAAATGAATGATATTTTAAGACATTGCCATACTCTCGAGTGTGGTGGTCATTTTAGACATTCTAAGACAACGGTTAAGCTGTTCCAATGCTATTTTTATTAGCTTAATGTGTTTAAAGATGCTTTTCATTTTGTTTACACTTGTGATAGATGTCAAAGAACATGTAATCTTTCCAAGAGAAATGAGATGCCGCTACAAAATATCTTAGAAGTTGAGTTATTTGATGTATAAGGAATCGATTTCATGGACCTATTTCCATGATCCTACTCAAATCGATACATCTTGGTGGCAGTATACTATGTGTCTAAATGGGTAGAAGTAGTGGCTTTGCTAAGCAATGATGCCAAAAATGTTATGAATTTCCTAAGGAACAATATTTTTGCCCACTTTGGAACCCTACGAGCTATTATCTGCAGTGGAGGTAAACATTTTTGCAATCGTTACTTAGATTCCTTACTGATGAAATATGATGTGACTCATCTTTTAGGTACATTGTATCATCCTCAAACTAGCGGATAAGTTGAAATATCTAACAGGAAAATCAAAAGGATTCTTGAAAAAACGGTAAATTCTTCTACGAAAGATTGGGTATGAAAGCTCGATGATGCATTATAGGTATATAAAACAACATTTAAAACTCCAATTAGGATGTCCTCAAATCGGTTGGTATATGGAAGAGCCTACCATTTGCCAGTGAAATTGGAACATAAAGCATATTGGGCAATGAGACTGTTAAATTTTGATGAGGTAGTTGCAAGTGAAAAGAGATTGTTACAACTCAATGAAATGGATAAGTTTCTCAAGCTTATGAAAAAGCCAAAATTCATAAAAAACAGGCCAAGAAGTGGCATGGCAAACATATTGTATGACACGATTTTTATATTGGACAAAAGATTTTATTATTTAACTCTCATTTTAAACTTTTTCTACGTAAGCTTCAATCTCTTTGGTGTGGTCTATTCACAATTTCAAGAATTTTTTCGCATGGAGCTGTTGAAGTTCAAAGCGAGGATTGAACTTTTAAAGTAAATGGGCATTGACCGAAACCTTATTTTGAGGGTGATAGCATCTCATTCATCAAAGTCCTCCGACTCGAATAAATGCTTAACTCGATATAGCTATAGACGTTACTAAAACGCTTATTGGGAGGAAACCTAATCATTCAATTAAATATTTCTTATTTTATTTTAGTTTAATTTATTTTATTTCATTTATTTATAATTTTTTTAATTTTAGTAATTTTTTAATTTTCTTTTCATATTTTTTATTAGGTTTAATATTTATTTATATTTTTTAGTATTAATTAGTGATTTTATGATTTATATTTTTTATTTTTAATTTAGTTTTTTTTTCGTTTGGAAAAAAAAAGAAGAAGAAGACAAAACGTGAAAAGTGGGAACATGTGCAAAAGTGGGACAAACATAGAAAGGGGACAAAAGATAAAGAAGAAATTACACTAAATACTAAGTTTTTACCCCACTAAATACTAAGTTTTTACCCCATTTTTCAAAAAAATGTAACTCTTTTTTGTAATGTTTCGTAAACCTTACTTTTTAAATTTTTATTTTCAAACATATAACTTTTTTTACTTCAAACAAAAACTGCCCTATGGGTGATTGTTCCTGATTTGGTTTATTCCTTATTGTTCCTGGTTTGGTTTATTCCTTAAGTAATTAAATTTGATTGCTAATAGATATAAACAAAAAGATAGATTCAAGTGTATTTAAAGATACCCTAACCTCCTATCTATTGATTTTATTCAATCTTTCAATTGCTTGTGTGATTTAATTATATAATTTTCATTTAATTAATCATTTAAGTTTTGTTTGTCTAAATAATAGAAAATTATCATAATGTTGGTACTTAATCATCAAATTTTGTAGGAAAGATAACTCATTCACTCTTTATTAATAAAATTAATTTCGTATACTTGCAAAAACAGGCAGCTTATATATATATATATATATATATAGCCAGAATATTAAATTACTAATCTCTTGATTTTTTTCTTCTTCTTTTCTTTGTTACTTATCCGCCATTCTCTGTCTCATTTATCACTGTTGCTATCAGCCTTCTAATTTCGGTATCAAAATGACATAATTTTACTAATAATTCATTCAATTTGATTTTAAAGTTTTTTGGATATTGAAAATTTAATTGGAAAAACCAATTTTTTTATTTAAAATCAAATCAAATATATCAAAAATTTTATTTGGTCTGATACGGTTCGGTTTTTGATCCGATTTTTTAGTCTTTATTGTAACTTGAGATTCAATAGAAAAATGGCAGTTCAAAAAATCCAAATTTGAAAAGAACTGATTCAAAGTAATCCGAACCCATTCAATCCGACCTGATTGTTAGGTCTAATTTTATATTCTTTAGCAGAACAAGATAAAAAAAATAATAACATAGTTCTATTTATTTCGAAAAGTGTTGTAATAAAAATGCCCTTGTCCCTTAAAATAATATATTCCTAGACTATTTTTATTCTTTATTTATTTTTTTCAACTGCCCCACAAAACTATTTATTTGTGAATTTTTTTCGGTTTGTAGAGAATTAAAATAATATGACCCTAACTATTTATTTGTGACCTTTCATTGTTTAAAATTGAAACATGTGGGATTCGAACAAATAAATTTATAGTAATTCATAGTATAAAAAAAGATAAATTTTTTCTAATTTTAAAATATACCAGATAATATTGTATTAATAAAAATATTAAAAATAAAATAAAATTATTCTTTTTATCAAATGTTAGAATTAAATTTGTACTCAAAGCATTTAGAAAAAAAAAACGTAAAGAAAATACAGTAACTCATGGTAGTAGAAAATGGCAGAGAGGAAAAGTAAGAAAAAAAAAAAGAAAAGCCACCATATATTACTGATTTGTATCAATATTAATTTAATTAAAAGGATCACTATATATATATATATATATATATATATATATATATATATATATATATATATATATATATATATATATATATATATATATATATATATATATATATATATATATATATATATATATATATATCAAAATAATAATTTGAGAGGTTGTGGAGAATATATTCTATGTTTTTCAATTAGTTATATAGCTCCTGTCGCTTTAGCCTTTATACCGTCCACTTAACCAATTAGGCATGTGAACGCATTGTATTCTTGTCTAACGGCATTTGGGACAATTAATCCAAAAGTTTATATAGTTAAAATAAATCTCAAAAGTTTATTTTAATGGTAAAATAAATTTGTTGTCAACTTGTCATTCTAATATTTATTTATTTTGGTACAATTAATCCAAATTAAGAAGAACTTATTTAGCTAATAAAACAAATTTAAGAGTCTTATTTGACTCTCAAGCCTTCTTTCTTCTCCAGTCAAAGAAATATCCTTCCACGTCCAAGCTGGAGCTAAAGCCAAAAACCTATGAAGGACAATCCATGCTCCAGAAACAATATATCAATATCCTTTTCAAGGAATAATTTTCCCTATAAATCAACCTTTTTTTTTTTTATAATACTTCCTACTTCATCATTAATTATTAATGCATAGTGCCAACTCTTGTAAACCAAATAAAGTTTTGGGGTTCAATAAATAAAAAGATGCATACCTTAGGGGCCAAAATAAAAATTTTGATGAAAAGGATAGCTCGAAAGAGAGATGATGCAACTCAAAATCGTTATGCAAAAAGCTTGTCTAAAACGTACAGCAGGAACATTAACAAATAACAAATGCCCATGTTCTACACAAAACTTTGCAATGTTTCCTGGGAAAAATATTACTTTTACCTGATTTTGCATTCAATTCTTCTGAAAACTCTCGAGATCATGTTGATTCCAAATGTCTGTCAAGTTCATTTACTTTTTAACTCCAGAGTCCTGACAATCTGTGTATTCTGTATAATTCATAAGAGGATTATATTTATTTAACTAAACACCTACATTTGCTTCAGCAACTTTGTTTTACTCTAAAATCATAAGATTTGCTCAGACAGTTACAAATTCACACATTTAAAGGGCATAAATTCTGTCAACTTCAGAATTGGAGAAGTCTGAGTGTTGCCATGAATTGGATCCACTCGGCCGCGTAGACTTCCCCTTCTTCCTCATTGAGCGCATCCTCTTTGATCTCACCACATAGAAAGTCATTGTACCAAGAACCCCAGCCATAATCACTCCTCCAATAACCGTAACGAAAATAGCAGCCCATTCATGATTCCGGCCAACCACTATATATGATGAGGCTATGAAGGCAACTGATGTGCAGACCGAAGCCAACCACATTAACTTATTAATCACCACAACTACTTTTCTCTCTGCTTTTGTCTCACCTCTAACCAGTGTAATTTGAACCACCACAACGGCCAATGATGTAAAGAGAGCCAAAGCATTAGAGATAAAGAAAATTTTGAAGGAAGCACTGCCGACCACCACGGCCACTCCACTATCGTGATCCCCACCGGGTACAGTAAAGATGGCTGCAAAGGCCACTGTCGCGAAAAGCACAGCTACCACAGTCACTGAATTGGTAGCATTGTTAATCCCTTCACGGTGTAGTTTCCTCAGTTCTTTAGAAATATTATGAACATTCTTGTTGGTCTTTCTGGTTTGTTCAAGTTGGGTGTGAACATCCTTCTTAATTTGAGTCACAGTTTTCCTCAACTCATCCCTTGGTTGATTGAGTTCGTTAGCTCTAACAGCACCATAGCGAGAAAGGCATTCTTTAATCTCTGATGATTCTTCCGAGAGGGTGAGCTCTTCTGCTATGTCAAGAGCTGTTTTATGGTCTCTTGTTAGTGCATTGACGTTTGTATCAGGAAGTGATAACAAAACGCTCACTATCTGCAACAAAGAAGGAACCAAACAAAAGATGCATGTAAGATCTGTTTCACAGTCAAAAAGGAGGCAAATGAGAAAGTCATACCTCCACTCGCTTCTTCCTAGTTGCCACATGTAATGCTGTATTACCAAATTTGTCTGGAAGCATAACAATGGCAGCATCTGCATCAAGAAGTAATTTAACCACCTCACAGCTCTGCCCTTTTACAGCCATATGCAATGCAGTCTGCCCCTTCTTATCCGTCCTTCTTGCCAACTGTGGATCCTTACTGAGCAATGCTCCAACAATATCTAGATGACCCTGACGGGCAGCTAAATGCAATGCGTTTTTCCCATTGGACCTTGAGATCTCCAATAAGCTGTCATCCTTTGAAAGCAGTTCATAGACTACTGCAGTATGCCCCCTTGTAGCTGCAGATACAAGAGGGGTTGCCTTTGATGGGCCATATGTTTGGCTCAGGCTTGGGTCATGATTTAATAGCACTTGGACAATTGCTGCAATAAGAAAATCACCATTAGTGCCTCTGGAATACTGCTAGGAATTTTACAGATGGTGTAGCATACAACAAAAGTCTAGTACTCATCCAACAAATTCAGTTTTTGCAATAGACATCATAAAAGCTACTATGTGGACTGGAGTGGAGATGGAACAGATTTTCAACGCGGACTATTGCACTCAACTTTATAAGGAACCACGGAAAGTAACAAAAGCTAATACTTGGTTCGTGCAAGCACAGTGTTGCTGTTGCAAAGCAATTTTCACAAATTCATTATCTCTCAAAATTTTATTCCATTTTGTACATCCATTATCATTTTAAATAACATATAAGCCAATGAACTTGCACCGTATTAATTACTATCTCAATGGCATACAATTCTGATTATTGATTCACAAAATACTTAAGCAACAATATAGAAAGCCCATTAGCAATTGTACAAATTCAGACAAAACATAGGCTGTTAGTTAACATGTTCCTCTGGGATTAATTTACTTTCTTACTTATGCACTTGAGAATCAAAACAAAATGGATAATTTCAAAACACAAACATGAAAAGCTTGAGGACATTACCATGGTGCCCTTGCACAGCAGCAATATGCAATGGATCATACCCTGACCTATTCTTCCTTGTAAGGCACTCTTTACTCGAATACTTTAGCAATTCCTTTACCACCTCAAGATGTCCTTTGTCAGCAGCAGTAAAAAGTGCGGTCTCTCCCAACTCATTCACCTCATTCACTACTGATGCCCTTATTTCTGCAACCTCGACATCAAAATCCTCCCCACTCAGAGTCCCCACCAGTTGCGAATCAATATCATTGAGAATCTGCTTTACAGCAGCTAAATCACCATGTTGAGCTGCTAAGTGCAGCTCAGTGTCATTATGGCGGCCAGTCACTTGTTTAACATACTTCTTTTTCCCGGCTTGATCAATCCGTTTCCCAGAGTTGGACAAAACTAGAGCTGGTGCTGATGCTGTTGAGGATGGTGATGGTGTTGGAGAGGGTTCCGCTAGAGGATTTTGGCTGAACTGTTGAGGCATCAATCCTTTCTCTATGTCCCTTTCTCCCCCTTCACATTAATCAATCAACAAACTAATCAATTACATGGATAATCTAGTTCCAAACTTTCAAGTGAAGGGATCTTCCTGTTCCTTTTTGAATTCCATAAAATTTACATGGGTAGAACGATAGATACACTGCTAGATTAACAACAAAATCCATTTTGCAAGCTCTCATCTCCCCTAAACTAATAACAATTTTCCATCAAACCAAACAGATTTAGGATTTCTGATGAAAAGAAAAATACTATTTAAAAGGCCAAAAAGCAAAATTTAAACCCAATTATTTCTTGGAACAGAAAATCTGAAAAAAATCATCAGAAATGAAGTTTCTTAGTTAAAGCGATCCAGAATCCAAGGGATAGTAAGTTAAGGATGCTCTCCTAGATTCACTTGATTCAGTAAATTCAGCTATAAAGAAATAAAAGTGGGAAAGAAAAAAACCCAAAAACCAAATACACAACAAGAATCAAACTTTGAACAGCAAATCAATCTTCAAGACAAAAAAAAAAAAAACAAAACAAAAAGTACCTTCATCGATTGGGGAGGCCATGAGTTCTTGAAATTAATTGGCGTTAGGGAAAGTCTTTAAGCTAAGAAGTCATCAAATAAAAGAAAGACTGAGAGAGAGAGGGGAAACTGGCGAGCGCCTCACGAAGGGATAAAGGATAAAAGTGTTATAAAGACGACAAAAAGTTGAAATGCAAGAAGGTGCGCTGAAGGTTTCCTGAGTTGAGCATGAAGGGAACAGGGGGCTAGCAAATTTGGTTAAAATCAAAAAATTGAACCGATCCATTTTTTAATTTGATTCAATTTTTTAATTTTTTGATTTAATTTTTAATTTTAAAAAATTTAGTTTCTTGGTTCGGTTTAGTTTTTTAAAAAAGTCATAAAAAATCGAATCAAAATTCTATATAATTATATAATTTTTTAATTAAATAATTATTTTATATATATATATTATCTTATTTTGAGTTGTAAATTATATGAATTTAGAATTTTGATAATTAAATGAAAAAATTTATTTAAGGGTTTTATTGTATTATATATTTTGGGATTGTATCTTTAATTTGAACTTTTATTTTGTATAATTTAAATATTTTTAGTATATTATGATTTATAATTTTTAGATATAATTTTTTTATTTTTTTTAAAATAATTTGATTTTTTTGTTAAATGAACCAAATCGATCGAAAGTTTTGATTCGATTTGAATTCGATTATTCTATAAATTTGGTTCGATTTAATTAATAAAAATATTAAAAATTTAATTTTTAATTATTTTAATTTGGTTCGATTATTGAATCAAACCGATCATTACACAAGATTAAAAGAAAATTTATCAATCAATTTATTTATTTTTTCTTTTTTTTTCACCAATTAATTTTCCGTCCTTGGTACACAATACATAAATCTACCTCATGCTAAGCACAATTAGATTTTTTTTTGCTAAACCACCCGGCTTTCGAATATTATATTCAATGTCAACTAATTCGGATTCAAGACATCATCACGATTAAGGATCCTTACCCTCATGTGAGATATCAAAAATCAAATTTTGATTCGTTCATCCAGCGTAGTCCACATTGCTAATAGCTAATCATCATTCAATGATGTAATCAATACAATTAATATATTTTTAATCATTTAATCCAATGGTACACTACACAGCGTATTGCAATATTTTTTTTTGGAACATATTCCTCGATCAAATTATAAAATATACTGGAAAATTGTATCACCAAGCTTTCTTTCAATTTTTTATTATTATATTTTTCTTTTATAACGTGGTATCCTTAATTTATATATATATATATATATATATATATATATATATATATATATATATATATATATATATATATATATATATATATATATTAAATTCTTGTTGGATAAAAAAAAATTAAATTATATGTTATATTTCACAGGGAATTTTTTTTAAATCATGTGTTTTAAAAAAGATATTAGATAATAAAAGCGTGTAACACCCTTATCTGAACAGTCTTTTTTGATACAGAAATAAGCGATAAGCTGTAAATTTTTTTCCACTCATAAGTAATTCAACTGACTGATAAAACTCTTCCATTATTCAAAATCATAAATTAACTTATCGTTTTATAACTGTCTAAATTATTATTCATTTTATCAGAAAATTTAGCAATATAACGGCTATATATTTAATAGCTTCCTGAAAAAAAAGAAACACAGCCTCTCAAAGGCACCACAGACTATAACAATATACATTTCAAACAATCATTCACATATCAATCATATCCATTCTAAATCACTTACTGACACTCACCCATTTACAGATATAACAATATTTACTAACATAATAATAGTAGTCAAAATACAGTTCAATCTTTTACCTTAAATATTTAAGTATATACATGCCATAATGAAACTTAATTTATTATTATCTCTTCTCTTCAGACCTTGTTTCACTGTGTACTATACTTTCATAATTTTTCAGAATCTGCATGCAGTAAACACTATGTGTTGAACACTAAATATGTATAGTGATGACTATTAATCCTAAATTTTTTCAATTAAACATAATTACATAATTTATGCGAAATATTATGCTTGCCTTATCAAAAGTCATTTTTAATCTTTTGACAGTATTTTCAATTCATTACCAACTATTTGACAAACTTTGCACTTTGATTCTAAACTTTTCAATTTACTTAAAAATACTCTCTTGTTGTAATTCAATTACAAAATTGACATTACTTTTTTTTTTACTTTTACTTAACTTGTGATGTATAACATTTTTAGTAGCTTGACTTTGACTTTTTTCAACAAAATTCCTTGTTTGATCAGTTCAATACAAATATTATTTCGTTTGATGATTTACATTATTAATTGCCACTATAATGGCAAATTTTTAATTCAATACTCCATTTCTCCATTAATTACAAAATTACTCTTTTAATACCATAACTACAAATTTGCTATTCATCCTTTTGTATCACTTTGACTTTTTAACCATTTATCAAATTACAATTATCAATGCTTCTAACATTTAATGCAAAGTGATACAATTATTTTGGAATATTTTGCAAATAAATCTTTATTTTCTTATTTTTTCTACAAAAATATCATTTTTACATACTTATTGCAGAATTGCCACTTTTTCATTTTCAATTGCAAAATTATCATTCATTTGCTCGTTTTTACTTTTCAATTGACTTTGACTTACATAATTTTATTTTTAGTCATTAATTTATTGATTAATTACAATATTACCATTTTTTAACTTTAAATACAAAATTAGTACCATTTTTCAAAATTTTCATTTTCAAATCAATAATTGGTATAGAAAATAACAATTGGTCTTTATTTTGATTTTTCTTGTAAAATTATGTTTTAATCCTTTTTATTTACATAAGCTCACTTTTGGGCTGTTTAATCATTAATTTACTAGTTTACCTTGTAAAATATTTTTTTTTTCATTTTTGCTCATTAAATACAATTTTTTGGGGAAATTACAGTTCTGGCCCAAACTTTTTATTTCTTTCAATTAAGTCATTTTTTCATTTTTAACTTTTACTTTTAGCTTACTTTTGAAATTATGATTTATTCTTATCAATATGTCCCTAGTACAATATGATAGGAACTCTCAGATAGGATATACGAGACGTAGACCCCACAAGGCCACATACAGAACATATTGAGAAATGATCCCGAAAGATCAAGTTTCATAGAGCAGATATCAGATCAGTATAGATACAGATACTATAGAGATCAAAGACTCTGCCATAGTAAAACAAGTCATCATAACTTGCATCGCGGTATAGGATGTCTTTATGGCTAGCTAATTATATCATGTGCAAAACTTTTACTACCTGACTATTGCTAAGGACAAAAACAATCTCTTACTTTCAAAATACTTTTCAATTTCAAACAATTACAAATACTTTTTTTTTCAATCAGTAAATTTTTATCAATTAATCTTTCCAGTACTTTTGACTATTCAGGACTTTTTCTTTTCAGTCACTGTTTCTTTTCTATTATTCTGACAGTCACTTTTTTTCTTTTCAATAACATTTTGTGAATTATTCTATGATAATTTACCATGAACACTTTACACTTAATACTTTTCAATATCTTATACACAGTTTGTGAATTATGGTATCATAATTCACCATTATTACTTTGCATATTACTCCTTTCAATATCTTTTTATTTTACTTCTTTAACCAGTTATTATTTCGATACTTTTTAAATACTTTATGAATTATATTATTATAATTCACCATTTTTTGACAGTTTATAAATTATTTCTTAATAATTCAATATTTTGACTTTACGTTCATTTTACATTTTTGCCTTTTAACAATTTTCTTACTTTTTCTGTCCGAAATTTCGGTTATTCGGAATATGCAATACTTTTATACGGTTTGTGAATTAATTTATAATAATTTACCATTTTATTTTTGATTTATGAATTATTTCTCAATAATTCAATACGATCATTATATACACTATACTTTTTATGGTTTAATTTATTCTAATATAGTAGATAGTCACTCTTTCGACTGATTTTGGATAGTTCATGAATTATATCAATATAATTCATTATTTTTCACTAAAATTTGGTATTGTGACTCAATAATTTTACAACTTTATTTTGGTACATATTTAAATATTTCTTAAAAAATATTCAAATAAATTCTATAATTTCCATAAAAATACATAGGTACATTCTTTACTTATTTTATACATTATTTCACAAAAATTTATTATTTTTCAATAATACATAATCAATTGATTATTCCCAAAAATATTCTAATAATTCATATAAATTACATAAAAATTCATATGTGCTTTATTTCACAATTATTATCATTTTTACTCATTTTATGAATTATTTCACAATAATTCATCATTTATGCTTGATACATACACATATACACAATTTAAAAATATTCAATTAAATTTCATAAATTTTCTAAAAACTCATGAACATCATTGATCATTTTTAGGTTCATTTTGTATCATTATTTATCAAAAATATGCAAGATATGCCTTAATCTCTCTTAATGAAAAATTCGGTCACCCTAAGGATTTCACCTTAGAAATTCTTTTAATTTAATTTGAATATACTAATAGCTATATTAAAGGTCTAATTGCATAAATCTAACATCAATTTCAATTACTCATCATTATAGCATATTTTTTTCTAATTTACATAAAGGGAGTTGATTCAAAATAAAGGGAAATGGTAGGATTTATTAGCTACTAACATTTTCTTCTTGATTTGGCTTGCCTAAAATTTTTTTTTTGCCTTTACCCTTGGCAAGTTGGTTTCCTTCTTCTTTAACTACCATTGCCGGATTTTAGAGCTTATAAAACTCTATTTTTTTTAATCTTAAATGCATAAATTGACCACATATTTGAGTTCTAGGCACCCTAAATTTTTAAGAAACACTTAAAAACCAAATTAAATAAATCAATTTCTTATGGCTTACCTTAATACCCAAGCTTCTCAACCTTGATTTTCCTTGATTTTTTTGCTCAAATAAAAGGGTAGAGGGCTGATTATTAATCTAGAGGGATGAAATCAAGTTTGTTATGTTAGATTTAAGTGTGAATTTTGAGTGAAATAGAAGAAATTAGGGAAGGAGAGAAGGAAAGAGGGGTTCGGCCATAAGGAGAGGAGGAGAAGAGCTGGAAAAATCTTAGGATTTTTCAGATTTTCCTAGTTTATATATTACTCTCAAATGGGCCAAACTTGGGCCAATTAAATGGGCCTAGCCCAAGTTAACTAAAAGCCCAATTTTGGTCCATTTAAGGCCCTAATTAAATTTTCTCGTTTTCTAACTTCAAATCACTCTAATAATGATTACATCATTCTTATCACATTAAAAATAGATTGTACGCAAATTTTTTACTCAATCGGAGTTTGTTACCAGTCTGATTCAATCTAATCGATCCAATTCAAAAATACCGATGTTACCGAAAAATTACTTTTCATTACAAAAATATTCTACATCAAATTTAAGGATAATATGCAATTTTTACCAACTCGCTAGTTTTTTCTCGTATTTTTGACTTTTAGAGGACTATTTGATCTTGGTTTCACATCAAATTTCAACATTGGACTCACTATAACCAATATTTTTCGATAGTCAAATAAGATATTTTTCACTTTCGGGTGTACTTTTCAATCCGAATTCATTATTTACTATCGAAAAATACTGCTCACGGCTAATCCAGGATTCAGACCATTATAGGATGTGTCATATTTTATATAGGAGGGGTGGGATTTTTTTTTGGAAAAAGTAGCAAAACGCTGCGTTACAGGTTCGGAATGCTGTCACGTGTGTGGGTCCCACATTTGAAGATGCAACTACGTGTTGCATTATCTACGAGGCGTTGACCAGGCTAATGTGTCTGAGGATGCAATTGTAGGTTGCGTTGTCAGCTTGCTGACATGTCACTAAATTGGTTTGGACCATTAATTCAAGTTGACTAGAAACAAGATAAAAATTTAATCTGCCTTTGGTTTTTACACCCCCTTATTTACACTCATTTTATAACTGTAACACCCCCAAATTTACTTATGTCATTCATAGTACAAAGTAGAGCATAAATAATTACCCTAGGGCAAAGTTCGGGATAATCGGAGTTGAATAATATAGGGACCGAAAAAAGTATAAAGATTAAACGTGTCCGAACCAGGGTAATATGAAGATAGGTGATCCGACTGACAATTTGTTCTAAAAGTAGTTTATGAAAGTAGGCATTAAATGGAGTCTGGTGGTACAATTTGAGTGAAAAACAAGCTTAGATTGACCTTTAAACGGGATAGATAAGTTTTTACTTGGTACCGTAAAAAAGTTGGCTGAAAATTTGACCGGACTTTGAATTAGTGTACTGACCTTCAAAAACTATTTTGATTACATTAATATATTGGTAACAACCTAAATGACCTATTAGAAGTGAAAAATAAATGTTCTGGCAGTTTCAAGATTTTGGGTTTTGAACTGACTGTACAGGCTGTCGAAGCCAGAAGTATACCGAAACGATGTCGAAATAGGCTAAAAGTTTAACCACATGCTCTTGAACATACTATGACACGCATGAAAAAATTTATCTTTAGATAATTAAGTTAATTAAATTTAAATTCCTATATGTCTTTGAATCAAAATATACCACTTAATTAGGAAGTGATGGAGGCTGAAATTACTACCTAAATGCTAGTGAATTTCGGCACACACAAAACCCTAAGCTAAGTGATATATATGGATAAGAAGTAACATTGCCAATTAGGTTTTTTCTTTCTCATTGCCGCCACTCTCAAGGGGAAAGGATTCTTCCTTCTTCTCTTGTATTTTTGGACAACAATTGAAACCTAAAAGAAGAATAAGATCAGATCTTGTGACTTCAAACCATTTCCATTGCCGAATACACAAACATAGAGCTAGCACTCACGGTTTTAAGCATTCTTTGCAAGTATATGTGTGAGCATAGAGTGGTGTGGCGTAAAGGCTGCTCATTTGGCATTAGTGTTCAAGATCAGCAGTATATAAGTCTATCTTATATATTGGCCATAGCAAAAATCAAGTTTTAAAGGCATCTAAAATTGTAAGTTTTTCATAAAATCCTAAAATTGCATATTTCGATATTTTGTCGTATATTGCGTGGCATGAATGATCAAATTTTTTAATTTTTTCGCTGCATGATCTTCATGTTTATGCTATGTGATATCCTTTCACTCAGGACCCCACTAAGGGGGCAAAACATTTACCTCCTCAAAGCAAGGGAAAACTTCCATATGGAAATGTGGTTGAGAGCAAAGGATCGCAAAGTAAAAGACAACCACGATGGATTAGACCACCCCAATGATATGTCAAAAATATTTTCGGTAGATTTAACTCTAGACACTCCAGATAATTCCTTAGTGGTAATCATCAATGAGATTATGATGATAGGAAGGAGCACTGCTAGAATGCAAATTAAGAAGAAGAAGAAGATGTTGATGATGTTGAAGAAGAACAAGAAGCAGAAGATACAAAAGAAGCCGGAGACCTCTTTATCATTTACTTCTCTTCGTTCAGTAGTAATCATGAAATGGGAGAAATGGAGAAAATGAAAAGAAGTTACTTAACACAAAAACTACAAATTAGACTTGGTGGCATAGGACATATAACCAGACAAGGGAAAAAAAGAAGAAAAAGAAAAAAAAGAAAAGGAGAAGAATCACAGCATAAAAGGGATTAGTCTGGTTGCTACTTTGTAGATCCAGAAACTTTAATCTCCGAAATCCCAAAGTAAACTAAGCAAATCAAAGCGCTCATGTCATTGTCCAGCATATGCCCAATTAATATTTGGAGAAATCATCGTACATAGGTGGGAGGCAACTGGGCTTTGGTCAGATGCTAATAGGTTAGCATATAGGACAAGCTTCTAAATACCTCAACCATGTAGGCCCTCTTGCAATTTTTATTTAGTTGGAATAGCAGTCTTTAAGAATGTCCTATGATGCAACGAAGAAGGATCTGTTACGCCTTCAAGGCAACATTTCATGATTAGGAAACAGTTATTATTTCATCCCAAGCAACTCAACACTTTCTAACTTATTTCACTTTAAAATACGGGGAAAAAAGACTGCTATTACGAATTTTCATGTAAATAATTGCAACTCCCAGTTGGAGATCACTACAAGAAAATTAGCAAATAGCAACGGAAATTAGCAACCGAATTTGTTGAATTTCCGTTGCTATTAAAAATTAGCAACGGAAAATAGCAACGGAACATTCAGTTGCAAATTTGACGGTTGGTATTTTTTGCAACGGAAATTTTATTCCGTTGCTAAATTTAGCAACGGATTTTATTTTCCGTTGCTATTTTTACCAACGGAATAGTAATTTTCGTTGCTATATTTAGCAACCGAATTAAAGTTCCGTTGCTAAATTCAGCCAGTATTATAAAAAAATTGCGACGGAATTATCGTCTCTATTCCGTCACTAAAATTTGTGCAAGAACCTACGGGTAATATGATTAAAGTTCATCCCTCATCCTCACATAAGAGGGAGAAAAGGGAACAACAAAAGAAGCAAATGATTGTGCATTCAACATATAGTTCTAAAGATAAAAAGTATGATAGCATCCATTGTCAAGACATTACAAGGTTACAAGATGCAAGGTTACTGCAAAAACATACCAATTGAAGATTCTTTAACCACACAAAATTAATGGAAAAGGGGAATCTTCTTCAACCACAGAAAATTAATAAGTCATAATTTAGAATAAAGCGCAACAATGGTAAGTATATAATTTAAGGTAAAGACTATAAAAAAGTCACCTTCAGGAATTTTCTGAAATATAGGCACAAATATAACACTGACAAGCAGTAACCACAACACATCAAAAGAGATGCCTTTTCTTCATTCATCTATGCAGAACATAAAAAAATTCTAATCAAATCAAATAAAAAATTAACAGATTTGTTTTCTTTTGATGGAGAACCATTGCAAGTAGTTTTTTTAAATCTTTTTGGGAGTTTGTGAATTTGTTGAATAAGAGGCTTTGCACTTGAGGAAAAACTTCTTCAATGCTAGTGGTGGCAATCTCTGTTTGTTAAAGCATTTGACCACCTTTTTTCTACTCTATTAGAGTAAAAGGCCACCCTGTATGCAATTTAGCATGTTATGATTGCCTAAAGAAAGACAAAAATAAAAGGGGAACTTCCCTATGACAATCCAGAAATAAAAGTAAACTATCAAACATGGACTTGCTAAACTAGTACTTCAGAGGCAACTGCATTGCCATAACCAAACAATAATTTAACTTCTTTTTTAAATAGTCAATACAAGGGAAATTTCATATAAACCATTAATTATAAAATAAAAATATAGACAATTTCTTTGTTATACTTAATATTTATTTTTGTAATACAGAAAATTCGAGTTCAAGTATTTATTATTATTATTGGCAGAATAATGACAATAATAGCATGTAGTAATTAGTCAATCTTAATTGAAACTCTTTAAAATCATTACGAAGAACAGTTCTATCATAATTTTTTTCTAGACCCACCACTATTTAATAAATAATCGAGTGTCACATTATTTTTGAATGAATGCAAGTTGTTGTATTCGATTTTCATGTTAATAAAAAATGAGAACAATAAGAGAAAACATCAAAAAGATTAACAATAACAACAACAAAAAATCAAGTAAGCCAAAAGAAGAAAAAAAAAGAAAGACATTAATAAAAGAGAAGGAGAGGGAAAGTTAAAATTACCGGCGATAGCAAGCTTTATAGTGTTTGTGGATTGTAAGAACAGCAAAGAAATGCATCATATGGAGCAAATTCTGGTGTTTCTAAGACTACCTCAGATCACAAACATAGAATACTAAATTATATAAAATAACTCATGCAATTATAAAAAATTACTTAAAGATATATATTTTTATACCTTAGTCCAATCAAGTTTTGCAGCAAAACTTATCTCCACTTTGAACGTTTTGGACTGATATGGGCACTGCAAGCATGAATGAAAATAAACCATACACTATAGTGGAAAATTAAAATTCAGGAACATACACTATATGGGAAGTTAAATTAAAAAAATACACTGGTTACGTTCACTTTAAAGTGATTAGTTAGCAGAGGTATATTTTGGCCTTTGGAAGCAAACCCGCACAAACACAATGAAATCCTAAGAACCTCTATTAAGCCAAACCAACCAAAATAAATAACATAAAACGAAATCAAAATCGCAAGATCTGGCTCTAAATACATAAAAAATTTATTAAATTAAAACCAAAACTAGTTCTAAATATAATATCTTGTACAAGAAAAATCAGCTGATCATGCTCCATTTATAATCGAATAAGGATAGAATTTTACCCCTTTTTTATACATAACAGAAGAACTAAAATGTACAAATTAATGGAATTAATAAAACTAGCTTATATTAAATGTTAAATTAATTAGATATTGCACTATGCTTTGAAAAACAATGGGAATTGCCTTAGCATGAAAAACAATATAAATTTTATTATATAAATTCTATCCTCATTTTCCTGAACCTCTGCTCACAAGCAGAAATTTTATTATAATACGCAAACTTTGCATAGAGTATTCTATGGCTGCTCAGATGCTAAAACTGACCCAAAAAAAAACCCGACAAAATCGAAACAATTATCAAAAAAGCGATGCTTGTCACTAGTCAAAATTCCTCAATTTGCAGATGAAAAAAAGTATTTATTGGACTCGAAACTTTTTCATGGAGTAGAATTTGTTTATCCAGAGAACGAAAAGGACACGCATGCACTATCTTTTTAAAGATTCCAAAAAAAAGGTTCATCTTCTGATAGATTCAGCTCAAACAAATAGATTCTTACAGAAATAAAATACATAAATTATATTCACTTATTTGTTTTTTTCCCTCGGTTTATCAAAACAAAGAGAAATAACAAATATATAATCCTATAAAAAGTAATCATGAAAAAAGTATGCCAAAAGCCAATTCTCTCAATCAATTGGGATAAAATAACATATCAAAATCGAGCTATTTAATTCTTAACTAAAAGTTAAACCGAAAGACAAAGAAGAAAGTGCATAACGGAGAGAATATTAATATACATACTTTCGACAGAAACAAGCATTTTAGATTCCTCAGGCTTCTCTGCCGAAGGAGGAACAGGGGATGGAATTACAGATTTCTCCTCCGCCACATCTTTCGGAGGTTCAACAGCTTCACGAGTCTGTTCCGGTTCAGAAGGAGTTTCGGGTTCAACCTTCTTGGGTTCTTCCTCAGCCATATCTGTTCTAAAAGAGAAGAGAAACTGGAAGAGGAAGCAGAAGTAGAAGAAGATAAAGAAAAAGAAGTGAATAGTAAGAGAGGGTGAGTAGGTTGAGATATTATAGGTTGAAGAAGATGGATGGCGGTGTGAGGGAGGAGATGAGTGCTTCGTTAGAGAGAGAGGCAGAGGGACGGCGGTGTGAGGGAGGAGATGATTTTGATTTAGGGTTTTTTCAATTTATAGTCTAACAAAGGTAAAAGTACTTAAATACCCCTAATTTAGCAACGGAATCATTATTCCGTTGCTATTTTTGCAACCGAATTTTATTCGGTTGCTATTTAGCAACGGAACCAAAATTCGGTTGCTATTTTAGCAACCGAAACATAATTGCGTTGCTAAATAGCAACCGAATTTAATTCGGTTGCTATTTTTCTTTCAAAATGAAATTTAGCAACCGAATTAAATTCGGTTGCTATTTAGCAACGGAACCAAAATTCGGTTGCTATTTTAGCAACCGAAACATAATTCCGTTGCTAAATAGCAACCGAATTTAATTTGGTTGCTATTTTTCTTTCAAAATGAAATTTAGCAACCGAATTTTATTCGGTTGCTATTTAGCAACGGAACCGATATTCGATTGCTATTTTTCTTTCAAAATGAAATTTAGCAACGGAAAATGTTTCCGTTGCTAAATAGCAACGGAATTAAATTTCGGTTGCTAAATTAGCAACGGAAACGAAATTCCATTGCTATTTTTTGTCCCGCCATTTGTTGCCGCCTTAATTAGCAACGGAATAAAATTCCGTTGCTAAATAATGGCGAAAGAAATTCCCTCCACTTTTAGCAACGGAAGCTAACCAAATATTTTTCCGTTGCTAATTTTATAAAGTTCAACCAATTTTAGCAACGGAAATTAGTTTCCGTTGCTAAATAGCAACGGAATTGTGTTTCCGTTGCTAAATTAGCAACAGAATTAATTCCGTTGCTATTTTTCCGTTGCTATTTCAGGATTTTCTTGTAGTGGATATCACCCCAAAAAATAGTAATTCGATATTTCCTAATAAAATAATTATGTTTTCCAAGCCCAAGTTCCTCTAATAAATAAACAGTCACAAGCATCTATGAGAGTAGAATGCAGTCACTTTATTAATGAGTTTACATACTAATCAACAAATGTTATCGCCAATCAAAATTAAAAAAACCAACAAGACTAATGTACAATCAATGAGATTTAATTATGCAAACAATTTGAACCAAAAAATAAGAAACACTATACTCATATGTCAATTAACGTGAGTTATATCATGGAAATAATTATCAAAGTATCAAGTGAATATGAAGTCCCCAAAAAAAGATTGTGTAATACCGTGGAATAATACCAAGACCCCGCACCTCTTATCCAGTAGATAACAAGTATTCCCTGACCTTATCAACAAATTCACTGCCCAACATATTGTCAATAGCAATATCAATGTCATAACAATCCTTGCCCAGAAGCTGCATATGAGAAAATAACCATTATAAACAACCCCAGTGGTAAAGGTCCATATATAGAAAAACCAAAACAGATCCCTCTTCAATGGAATATATATATATTCCAGAACTCACATGACGAGAGCAGCCTAACACACTTCAAACGACCTGACATTTCTCATAATTATCTTCGCATTTGTGAAATTAAGGACATGAAGGGCCTATGTTTTCTTGAAGATGAATAAGGACAATATAGCTCAACGATCGTGCTTTGTTGCCTAAAAAGAGCAAAAACAAACATAAACAAACACAGTCCATGAAAAAACAAAGAATTATATTATAATTTTAAAACCCAACAAGCAACTTCATGCTGTTATTTTCACTAGTTCCAATATCTGAGACTTGAGAGCCACTGACTTATGTCTCCTGGCTTCCAACCTGAGAGAACTTGCAAAGTTGAATTATCAGATAATAGCTTCTTATTAAGTTCTTCGGTCCCAATAGATGAACATCTTTTAAACAACTTATTTTTCTGCCAAATACTTGTTTGAACAACTGGAAGTGAGATTTTTAGAAACTTTATAAATGCATTACTTATTGTTATGAACCTTGTTATGAAGTCAAACTTCTACAACAAGATCAAAGTAATAAGAACAAGAGCATATAAGCATGAATATTTTGCACATATACTGTCAAACATGATAATAGCTGCTAATTACAAAGTGAGGCTTCTTTATCTATCAAATTTAAAAGCTACTGTATTCATTCATAACAGATCTTATAAGAGTAAAGAAGAAACCAGAAGGGTATAAGAAAAATGGAACTAACCCGAGAGTGGGTCTCTCCCTTTGCAAAATTAAAGACCAGTAATAAACCAAACTCACCATCCAACCGTGTTATTGTCAACATTAACCCCCCTCAAGCATCTCATCATCAGCTTCGATCTCTTCATCCTCCTCTCAAATCTGCACACAATTATCAAAGAAATAAAGATAAAAAAACCACCAATTATCAACAAAAAGAAAAAAAAAAAATTTTATCTTGCCGGGAAAGGGAAACAGTTGGTAACTTCGAGAACGCTGCCAATATCCAACCCAAGAAGTTAACCGGTGACAACAGATTAACTGAACAAAAATTTAACCCAACATGTAGCCCTATCAAAATCTAGAACAACATATCAACTTTAAAAGGAAACACATCCCTAAGGGGATTTAATCCCTCAAAACTAGTCTAATATCGCCAATTAAATCGGATAAGAATACAATCAGGTCCATTGAACAAATAACAAACGATCTAAAATGATCTAAACGGAAAAAAGAAACTAAGGAAATCAGCAAAGCATCACAGATCTAGCAAGCTAAACAAACAAATCATTCGGTGTAAGGAAATTGAAGCATTGATAGCATAACAAGAAAAACAACAGTACTTCAGATAAAGGATAGAGTTACGCTCATGGCAGCTTCCGTTTAGATCTATTTCCTATTTGCTCGATGCTGTGGTTCTTCTTGTATTCTTACATCCCATTCGCATTACTCTGCATCATCCACAGCTGCTTGTAGTAGGCATTTTGAACCTTTTGAGAGAGTCATTCAGCTAGAGAATACTGTAAGCATATTGCTAGATATTGTAATCCAACTAAAGAATGAGATGAAAGGGATGAAAAGCAAGGGTAACACCTCTCAACAGTCAGATCGTCCTCCTTCACCAATTACATAGTTTATATTTATAATATTTAGGTATTGGTACTAATTTTGAGTTGTATTTCTATATATTTGTTTCTATGGATTCTAATGTATTATTTAGGTATCGATACTGATTTTATGTTATGTTTCTATGGATTCTTACTTTACAGTAGACTATGTTTAAGAATTTTTATAGTCGTACATTATAATCAAGTAAATTGCATTATGTTTATTTGATGACTAATCAATTTAGATTGAAATTAAAATCTTATTCACATCCTAAAAATTTTGATAATTTCAATTGCTATATTTAGTAACGACAATTATAGATGAAAAATTATGTATCATTGCTAATTTTGACTTTTGGTTCCTAAAATTAGCAATGAAAAAGGCAAATTTCGTTGCTAAAATTTATCAATTCACCGAAAATTGAGTTAGTTGAATTTATCAATGAAATTCATTTTTCGTTGCTAAATTTAGCAACGAAAATGAAATTCCGTTGCTAAAGAATAGCAACCGTTGGATTAGCAACAGAAAATAGCAATAGAACTAAATTATATTTTTATTGTAGTGGAATAATTTTAAAAGATAATATAATATTGATTCTCATCTTAGCTTATCGCTTAATTTCTTCTATGATTTCATATTTATTGTTGGTAAGGTTGATTCAGAAATTGTTGAGTAATTCTTATAATATGGCATTTACTTTATCTCAATATATGCAATTAAAATAAATTGTTTTTTTACCAGCACTTAAAAAGTTTTAAATACTCTATTCACCTCCTTTAGAGTATATTTGGAACTAACAATAGTTGGAATCTGAATTTTTTTTTCAATCTTCAAATTTGAGCTTCTTTTTTACATTTTTTTTTTATCATAAAAAGCTTCTTCTTTTTTTTTTCTTTCCTTTTTTTTAATTGTCATGGGTGTAGTCGGGTTCCATAATTTCATTTGATGTGTCCCTATTTAATTTACTGAAAATAAGATCGTGTAATGCTCTTATCTAAGATTAACTAGGCATTTCTGTATATTGTGTAGAAACTTATAACCCTCAATGCCCTTGTGGCTTATAATTTTTTATGCACATCTAACCTATTATAGAAAGATAAAAGGGCTTTCTTTGTGTCAGAATAATCTAACTACTTGTAAAAAAGAAAAAAAGATATGAAGCTCAAAAATAAAATCTTTAGTATCTTCCATAGTTATTAAAATTGAACCGAATCGGCCGGTTTAACCGCAAACCGATAGGCCAGTCGATTGGTTCAACTACTAAAAATTGAATTGGCAAAAAATTGTATTGAACCAAAAAAAATCGAATAAAACCGGAAAATCGGGTTTTTTGCTAAAAAATGTAAAAAATCAATTTTTTTTGAATATTTTCACCCCCCCCCCCCCCCCCACACACACACACACACATATATATATATATATATTACATTTTAAGTATATCACTTAATAATTTAATATACTTATTATATTTTTGATTCATTGTAATCATATATTGTAATAGTATATTAAATTATTAAGTAATATCTTTACAATTTAAAAAATTATTTTTTTCCAAATAAATAAATAATGAAAATTTAATATATATATATATATATTAAATTTTTATTATTTATTTATTTAAAAATTTAGTATTTTAAATTCTAAAAATGTCACTTAATAATTTAATATACTTATTATCTATTGAATTTATTGTAATTAAATATAATTATACTCATATATGCAAGGTTAATATTTTTTTTACTTTATTAGTACTCCATCTAAACATGAAATTATTTTCATGATATGATTGTATTTTTATGTTTCTAACATATGATATTTAAAAATCCATAATTAATCACTTGTAATGATAAAATTAAAAATATATTTTGTAATTTATTATTAGAATATTTTTGACATATATTTAATATTTGATGAATATTTTTTTAATTTTTATACAATAGTATTCCAAAAATTATAATAATTATAATATTTTAAAAATAGAAAAAAATCCAATTGAACCCGGTCAAACCGGTCGAACCACTAACCCCAAGCCTTGCTGGTTCTTTACCCGGTCCGGTTTTAATAACATTGATATCTTCTGCCACTAAAATATCCCCTTAGAGATTATTATTATTATTATTATTATTATTATTATTATTATTATTATTATTATTATTTGCATTTCAATAATAATTGAATTATATTCCTGTTCGAAATCTATTATAGCCATATGCAAGTTGTTGGCGAGAATTACATATGGGATAATTTAAGGGAATGCTAAGAGCTTATGATTAGAGATGTTTATGTAACCTCCTTATATATATATATATATATATATATATATATATATATATATATATATATATATATATATATATATATATATATATATATATATATATATTAACAGTATAATCGTTCTTGAAATAATATCATAGTAAAACTTTAAGTGAAATAATATAAGCTTATAATCATAAGTGAGACAACAATAAAATAGTTTAAATTATTATTTTAACTAAGCAATTGAAAAGTTACAACTAGCAAATTTATTTAATTATGTTCAATACATGCAATATAATTTTGAATCTCTAAGAGAAACAAAGCACATATCTAATTATGTCATTCTTATTTATAGTAACAGAACACAAATCTAAATAGATAATATAAAAAGCACGTCCATTCTAAATGCCTTGATGATCATTTGGAAACTCCACTTGATCCCCTATACATAGAGAAAAGAAAATTAAATTAATAAACCAGTAATTAAAAAATAAAATGCTACATTAAATTAAAACTGATAAAAATAAGATAGACAATACTTTAAAACTTCAGCGTAGGTCTTAGTGTTTTTCTGGATAACAGGTGATTCTTGAAATGCGAGTTGAGGTCGTAATCGTTGAATTTCATCTTCAAGTATTTTTCCAAAAGATGTCTGAAGCCGACGCTGGATGCTGCTTGGGGCTGCCTCTTTACATGGTTCAGAAGTTTGTTTGAAGATATCATATTCAAGTATTTCCCGAAGTTTGAGTCGTACTGTACTTTTCAACTCCATCTCAAGTTCAGTGCTTAGTGTTTCTGAATAATATGTGCAATCCTTGAAGGACAGGAAAAAAAAAAAGAAAAAGAATAATAAGAATAATGCATAATATTGATGAAGCGATAGAGTAGTATAGCACTTACTGGAGGACAAAAACGAAATTGAAAGTATGTTTAGCACTTACTGGAGGTGGAGGTGGAGTTGGAGGTGGAGGTGGAGGTGGAGTTGGAGGTGGAGGAATAGGCTTGGTACAGGTGTGACAACACAGACCAGACTCTCCATCTCCTTCTTCCTTTGAGGGGTTCTCTGATGATATATCAATGTTTAACCATTCTGGGTTTTGATTATCAGCTTGCGAGTTCCTGCACCTTATATTCCACCTCCCTGATCCTTGAACTTTCTCGCATTTTAAGCTCATCTCGCCCATCTCTGATTCTTGCGAGTCCAGCCACTGGCTGAACCATTGTGGTAGCGGTATTGGCTCCGCCACCGCCTGCGCTTCTTTCTCCGACTTTACTACCCCCCCTGAAACAAAGTATAGGAAAGCTAACAACATTACCAGAAAGCTTTTACGTCTCACCCACATGTTTGTTTTTGAAAGGGTTGTTTTTGTTGTTCGCTCCTTTTCTTTTGTTTCTTGAACAACTGTTGTTCGATCCTTCTCAGCAGTCATTTTGGTTTTTCTTTTTTCTCTTTTTTCTGACTTGTTATGCTTAAGTCCTTCTCTTGCAGTTTGGATGCGAAAGGAGGAAATAATAGCAGCATTATATAGATGGCGTTTCATTGTGGCTACAGTTGCTAAAATTATTGTTTTGCCGTTGACGAAGACTTGATAATTTAAGTTTACTGCTACTAATTAATTCTGTTAATATAAATGCAAATATCCTTCCCTTCCATTTCATCGCGGCGATTTTTAGAGATTTTTATTAAATATATTCATATAAAGGCAAAAAGGAAAAAATATCATAATAAACAACTTTTCAAAATAGATTTGATGTAATTATTAAACTGATAGACACTGTTTCATTTTGTTAGGAAAAATTAATATGCTCCTATTGATAATTGGCCCCTCCAAAAAATTAAAATTGTACTCTGAACTTTACTGATGTATTCAAAATTAAAGGAATCTATTTAATAAATTATTAATTCAAACTGGAAATATATTTTATTGACCATTTTCTGGCGATATATTTCACAATTCATTAAAAAATAGATTGAGAAGTAAAATATTTTAATAGTAGAGACAAATTAGCGACAAATATAAATCGCTATCACAAATGTGTCCTACAGCAATATACAAAAACCGTTGTAATATGTACTAATTAAATTGCAGTTTGGATGCAACAGGAGAAAATAATAGCACCATTATTGGTGGGGTTGCATTGGGCGTACAGGTGCTAAAATTATCGTTTTACCGTTGACAGTGGTGACATGATAATTTAAGTTGAAATACTCAATTATGAATCAGAATTATTATTTTTAGAAGATTAGGTATAGTTGTTAACAATGTAATCATTTTTGAAATGAATTTCACATTAAAATTTTAAGTGAAATAATATAAGCTTATAATCATAAGTGGGGCGACAATAAAATATTTTAAATTTTTATTTATAACTAAGAAATTAGAATTTACAACTATCAAAATTATTTAATTTTGACCAAATAATTTTAGATGTCAAATTTCGATCATTTGAATGTTAATTTCAGTCTTCTTTTTTTTTTAATCTTTATTGGAACTAAATAATAATTGAATTATATTTCAGTTAGAAATTGATTAAACTGGGGGTTCTATAGTCAGTGAAGTTATAGATAAATAACAGCTAAAATTAGGGCTGAGGAAAAAAGCCCTAAAAAATCTGTTAACCAAAAAACTAGTCTGAAATCAAACTGGTTTTTTAGTTAACATAAACGGTTAATCAGTTTTGGTTCTAAAATTTTGATTTTTTTTATTGCGGTTTCAATTCATGATCTGAAAAAAAATAGACAGTATATGTTAACTGACTGGTTTACTATTTTTGGTTTCTATTTGACTTTGGATTTTCGGTTTTGTAATTTTTATACTGATTAACTGTTAGGCCATGATTAACCAGTAAATAACGATGAACTGATTCCCATAAATATGTTATATTTTTATTTTTATATCTTAAATTTTTTATTTTTTATTTCTCTCTAAAATTTACATAAAATAATATTTTCAAGTATATTTAAATTATATTTTTATTTTTATACCTTAATTTTTTTGTATTTTTTTTATAAAATTTATATAATCCTTTAAATTATATCATTCTTTTTAATCATATAGGGTAATATTCATATGAAGTAATCGTTTATATATATATATATATATATATATATATATATATATATATATATATATATTATTTTAATCATATATAGTGTTATCCATATTTTACTTAATAATATTTAATTATATTTTCTTTTATTTTAGAATATATTTTTTAATATTTAATATTGTCAATTTTTTTACTTAGAATTAAGCATACTATTTTCCAAAAAATATAAAATCCATTTTATCACTTTATGATATTAGGTATTAATTTGTTGAACATGAATTTTGAATTATTTTGTAATTTTTATTCTGAATTATTTTGTACATTTGAAATTGAATTAAATTTTATCTATTTTTTTATAATTGCATGTTATAAAGTTTAATGGTTAAACGAAATATATTGATTGAAGCAAATATAAAAAACGAAAATCAATAAATTGGTTAACTGAATATAACAAACTAATTAATGATTAATAATTTTAAAAAAAATTATATTAAATGACATATTAATTTTTTTTTTCTTATCATAAACCGATTAACCGATCTATACTCACACTAAAATAAACATTGAATTCAAAAATAAACTAAACCTCAATTCCAATTCTTTAAGAGAAACAAAGCAGGTTTCTAATTATGTCATTCTTATTTTAAGAAAAAAAATAGAGTACAAATCTAAGTAGAAAATATAAAAATAATGTCCAAACACATGCTAAATGCCTTTATGATCATTTGGAAACTCTGAGGATTAGACATGCGATTCCCTGTATATAGAGAAAAGAAAATTAAATTAATAAACCAGTAATTAAAAAACGAATTCCACATTAAATTCAAACTGATAAAAATAAGATAATTATAACGTTAAAATAATCATAATCTATTGCAATTTAACTTGCTTGTATATTTATCTATGACTCTTCCGCTTTTGAGATTCAAATTGAAGGAATTTGGGATACGCTTATAACTCACGAGATGATAAGTTGATCACGATATAAATGTGCT
The DNA here is from genome assembly GCA_037975025.1 of Excoecaria agallocha. NCBI lineage: Eukaryota > Viridiplantae > Streptophyta > Magnoliopsida > Malpighiales > Euphorbiaceae > Excoecaria > Excoecaria agallocha. The sequence goes on along the minus strand of CM075813.1, from coordinate 31,764,942 downwards.
AAAATCGAAATAAGAAATAATACATATGGAATTGGTTTCATATTGGATTTTCCCTTAATTAGGGAATCTGCCATTTATATGTGAATTAATATGGGAAAATACCTATTTTAAATTAAGTACTGACATATTAATAATAGATATTATTTCATTTACTTAATTTGCATAATTGCCAATTTAATTCATCATTATTAAGGTAATTTATGTTACCTTAATTGGAGCCCTATATAAAGGCTAAATTTCTTCATTTGGAAGGAAGGGAAAAATTTGAGAAATCAAAACTTTGTCGGTTTGTCTCCATGAGTATTCTCTCTTTATCTAAGGAGCTTTTAGTTCGTGGATCTATGCTTCATCCTATAGTTCGTGACACTGGGTAAAAGGCTAGCCGGTAACATGAAATATACGATTTTTGTTTCAATGACCTGCACTTTGAGAGATATTTATGTTTACTTCTCTTAATATATCGTGATATATTTTCTTTTCATTGGTATCGATCAGAGCCCAAATTTTTAAGTTGCGGCTTGTTTTTTAGATACGTATTTTTATGAAAATTCAGATAAAATTTAAACTGTATGATATGCATATTAATAGTGTTGATGTATGTATGTATATTTTTTTGTCTGTATATTTTATTTATGTATTTGTACATGAAAAAATTAATTTAAAAATCAATAATTAAAATTTCAAGTTGAAATTTTTTTATTTTTGACCACACAATTGGACTTAGAGACCCTGAAAACCCCACCTTAGAAACAATCCGATGGTTTGAAACATCAGGAAGGCGGCGCTTGGCATGCATGCGCCACTAGTGTTGGACGCGTGCTAGAGGACACATCCTAGGCATGCACCAAGGTCGCATGCTTGAGTGACATGTCACTCAGCAATGTGACCCAACTATAGTGTGGCACGTGGCCTAATAATGAGGTGTTATATGTTAGATGACATGGCAAAAGGGTCCACTTAGGTGCAACATGGCACCACAAGAAACAACCAGGTGATGCCTTATGGCAGCCTGTTACGCTGACACGTGGCACGTAGGTAAGTAATGTGGTTTGATGAGCTATACCATATTGCAGTCTATGGCGCTAACACATGGCATATGGGTCTATGGTGACACGGGGGCCAATGGACGATTGCCATATGGCAGACTATGGTTATACCACTTGTCACTTGTCAGTCCATTAAGAGCCATATAGGATCCATACGGACCAATAGGTGTCTACGTTATCTGATCAGTTGGTGTTTGATGTGGCAACATGTGCCCCACTAAGGTCACACCACGTGGCATAGAACCACAGCTAGCACGTGGTGTGCCTATCACGGTGTGGTGCATGAGGTCCACCCTCGCCGGTGCATTAGGGCGCATGGTGTAATACCTTTATAATGTTGTACTATAAGTATGGTGACCATTTAACTTAGATGTCACATCAGAGCTACAGTCACCCAATGCACTATACCAAACAGTCCCGTAAAATTTTTTTCCAAACATCATCAGCAATTAAGCACTATAATAACAAAACAGTTTATGTACAATACTAAATACTGATTATACTTATACATATGCATAACCATAATTTTAACACTAACATTTCTATTCCTTATGATAACATACATGCCATGTCTATACTATCCATCATCCTTCTTGCCTATTTACAAAATTTTTTGAATCTTTTTGTTTTCAAAATATGCGCGCAGTCACAAAACTATGCATTGAGCATTAAAAATACCTAGTGGTAAAATGCAAATCCCAAACTCTCCAATCCAATCATATGTAGGTATACACAAGCTTATTTTTTTCTCATTTATACCATCATTAACTCTTTTGATATCATTTCCTCGATTATCCTTCACTTACTGAAATTAGCTATTACTATGCTTAAATTCTTATTCATTAACATTTAAATGTTAGGGTCTTTCTAGCAATACTATCACTTACTTTAATGACCAACTTTTCTATCATTTCTTTCATTACTACTATGATCTAGCTGTTCTTTACTAATCCCTTTTGATTAATTCTTTAACATTATAGTAGCTTTGTAATTAACATTACTATTACTATTCTTATAATTAATGCTAACATCATTGACTTATGCATCAACACTATCTATAATTTTCTCATCCTTAATGGCTCTAACCTTTTTAGACTTATTTCACTTACTGATTACATTCAAATCCAGCTTGTAGACTAATCTTCCTTTAATCTTGTTTGGACCAATTCCCAATTAAGTCTGCCTTTTTAAATTTTATAAATTTATAATTTACCTTTCACTTGCCAACTATTAGTATTTTTTCATTTTTTAAATAATATTCACTATACTTTTAAATTACACTAATGGACCATACTATTTCTGAATATCCCTTTTATTCATTTCCTTACCATTATTAATGGTAAATTACAATGTAGTCCCTAAATTTGAACCTTTGCAAAATTTACCTTACATTTCACTATTCACTCTTATAGCTCATTTTTTCTATCTTTTACTCTTAATACAAGTTATGATATGTAAAATTACAATTTACTCCTTACTTTTTACTTAAGGGTGAGAATTACACTTTTGGTCCCATTTCACCGTATAATAGGGTTCATTTATAATTTTACCCATCAATTAATATTTCATTTGCTAAATTATAATTTAACCCTTGCACTTTCACTAAATTACGAAAATGCCCTCTTTTTATCATATATTTACAATTATGCCACTACTCATCTTTACTTTCAATTTAATTTCCTATTTAATATTCAATCTATCTTTTAATCATAGATATATTATTTTTATGGCAAATTATATATTGATCCCTACTGGGTCATTAACTTACACATTAAACCACTCATTTACACTCTTCATTTACTGTTCATTATACAAATTGCAATCTTAATTCTTAACATATTATTTTCTTGTCACATTACATTTTATTATTAATTATTCTCATATTTTACAATTAAGTTCACTTATATTCCATTTCCACTTGGGAAACAACCTTCATAATTTATTCATTACACAATTGCCATTTTAATCCTTGAATTTATCAATTCCTTTCAATTAATTACAAAATTGTCATTTTTATGCCTTATTTACAATTTTGTCATTAGTTCACTCATTTTCACTCTAAACTCATTAATTGGTATACAAATTATGAATTAGTCTCTATTTTAATATTTTCACATAAATTTTCATTTTGTCCTTCAAATTTATAAAAGTTCATTTTTAAGCTGTTTACTCACTAATTTACCCTTTTACCCTTTACATTCACTATGTTGTCATTTTTATCCATTAAACTTATCATTTAGGAAAATTACAATTTTGATCCTAAACTTTTCATTTTCTTTCATTTAGCTCTTTTTTCATTCAAATCTTCATTTTTCACTTTAATTTTTGCATTTTCAGTCATTTTTACCATTATATCCCTAGTACAATACTGGTAGAAATCTTCAGATTGGATATATGGGATGTTGAGCCAAAGGATCCATAGTACAAACTGAGAAATAACCTAGAAGGACCATTTCATCACATAACAGAATAGAGCAAAACAAATAATACAGATACTATGGGAGATCATTAAAATCCTACCATAGCAAAACAAGTCACCATGACTTGCACCGCAGTATGGGTATCCCAATTATTAGCTAATCATATCCTAAAGTATATTTTGACCGCCTGATCACTACTAAGGGCAAAATTCACTTTTCACATATTAACATTTTCATTTGTTTTCTCATTTTAGTGGATCAGTCACTTAACTTTTTCATTACTTTTGTACAGTTTATGAATTATCTCGTATTAATTCATTATTTCCACTCAAATTATGAATCACTGCACAATTCATCATTTTGTCATTAAACATAATCCAATTTCACACTTGAAAATATTCATACATATTCCATAAATTCTCAATAAATTTATAGACAAGTCTTTTCATGTCTAAATTCATTTTAAAAGCCCCTAATCATCATCAATTTTTTTCTAGGCTTATATTAAATAAAATACAAGTATTATTCCATAACTATTCATTCACTTTTTAGGATTATTAATAATTCATATTTGCTTGGTTATCAGACTTTAACACAAGATATCCTTAACTCTATGCATTTACAATTTTGTTTACGTAATCACTTGCCATTCATATCATCTTTAGGTTAGTAAATTACATAACCATCGTTACAATTTCATTTTAAAGTATTATGTCTCACTACTCTTTATTTAATCAATTATTTTATTAAATTATATACTAGCCAACATTAAAAGGTGCAATATTAAATTCTAGTCTACTATTCGACCAAACTAGAATTTTCATTCTAAATTAATCATTTCCTCTCTTATCACTAATTCTATTATATAATAAACTAATTAGCTTATTTTCTACACTTACCTTTCAATAAACACTAAGTTATCCTTTAACAAATTACATTATACACATAATGTATATACAACTTAAAAAATGTACTCAAATAAGTTCTAACAAATCACATTTAAAGTCATCAATCAATTATAACTCATTTCTTTTTTATACTTCATTCGGCCTACTTAATTTCTCTACTCTTCAACATTCTTTTTCCTTGATTGATTATGTAGCAAGCTTTATTATAACTTCATTTATCTAATTACATACTTAATTCACTTTTATTATTTATTAAACCTTATTATACCTTAGCTCACTCATTTATATAATTAATTTACATAAATTTCTCTTATTATACCTGATTCGGCCACCCTATCTCATCTTTATCTTCTTATTTTCATTTCATTTTAATCACTTAAATTGCCATTTTTAACCTCCTCTAACATACTTATAACATTAATTTCAATTAAGCATGAAATATATATACACCAAATTTCATAAAAAACATAACCTTATATCCACATCAAACTTATGAAAATTAAGGGATATTGAATCCTCTTACCTCATAAGCTTAATTTTCACTTTTAAAATCTTCATTTCTTTTACTTTAAGCCATAACAATCTGCTCCTCATAAGGTACCAAAGTGGCCAACATACACATCAAGAAAATATCCATCAAAATGCTTTCTGAATTCAATAAAATCACATAATCATAATCTTTAATCTTAGATCTACCCATAAAATCAATTAAATCAAATTATGGGACCCAATTTTACTTACTTTACTTTTGATCCATAACCTTCTTTATCCATCTTTTTCCACTTCTTCCACTTCCAATGGAGTCTAAAGGTTGCCATAAGTGGAAAGAGGGGTAAGCTTTGCTTAGGAGGCTTGATTTGGTGAAAACCATAAAAGAAAAATGAAGAAAACCTATGGAATTTCTTAAGGATGAAGCTCACTGCAAAGAGGGAGAAGCTTAGTGAAGTCTCTAGAAATTTGCAGATGTTTAGGCTACTTAAAAGGCTAATTTGGGCTGGACTTGGTTCAACCAAAGTGGTTGGACCTAATGTAAGCCCAATTTTGTTTTTAATCCCATTTAATGCACTGTAAATTATTTCTCTCTCTTTCCAAGCTAAAATTCACTCAAAATCAATTCCATAATCTATAAAATATATAGCATAGCTTACATACAAAATTTTAACCCAATCGAAATCCATTTTCGATCTGATTCACTCAACTAGTCCGGTTAGCAAAATTTTGATATTATCGTAAAATTACCTTTTCACTATCCAATAATTATAAATGCCAATTAGAGCCTAACTAGAACTTCCTATAATTTTTAAAGATCATTTTCTATTTTTAAAACCTTGATCAAATCCAAGGTTAACTAGTTACTATTTAAACCAAAATCATTATTTTTTTTCGCACTTTCTGGGTTCAAACCTTCCTAAAAATTCTTTCATAATCCTTAAAATATATTCATTAGGCTCCTTGAATATTTTTGAGCCAATTAGAGACTGTTTTCCGATCTAGTTCATTTTTACGAGTCCGATAACCTGATTTTTTTCAAAATTATCGAAAAATTAATTTTTTTATCATGTAATTATACTTCTTATTTAATGTTGATCTAGAAATTCTAGTAATTTTTAGAATTTAATTGCTATTTTTAAAGTTTCTTTAAAATATTAATTAGCTCGGGCACTATTTGAACCGAAACCATTAAATTTTCTTAATTTTAGCTTTTGGAGATCCATTTGACCTCATTTTGATTCTAAATTTCACCATTGGAGTAGTTGTAATATTACTTTCCAATGATGATGTAAAATATTTTTCAACTTCGAAACATACTATTCACCTCGATATCGCTATTCATCATCGGAATACTATTCTTGACTAATCAGGTAATTAGGCCATTACATGAGCTCTTCTCCAACCTCCAAATCGGCTTAAATTTTTTTAAAATCAATTTTCTCAAATTTTTTAATTTTTTGCTTATTTTTTAAAAATTTTTTAAGGACTAAAAAATATTTTTTATTTTATTCCAATTAAAATTATTTAAAATAGTGATAAATTTGAGAAAATTAATTTTTTTCCTTCTTAAATTTTCAAATTAGCTTAAAAATTATATTATGTGGAAATTTTTTATTTGTTGATTGAAATGAGTTTATTTATATTATTTTATGAGTAACACTTTATATGTGCTTGTACATGAGTGTACTGACTGTTTATATTCTATTATGAGTAACACTTTATCCTTTTTTAAAATTGAAATGAGTTTTAGTCATACATATTTATGCATAAGTGTACTTATTATTTAATTTTTTTTATTATGTGTGATTGAAATGGTGATGATAAGAACTCTGAGATGTCCATGGATTTCTTGAGGAATTGTAGAAATCGAAGCAAAAATGTAAATAGTTTGCAAAATAAGGATGCATAATAAGGTTTGAGCTAGTCACATTGATGCAATAGTGCATCATATTCGATATATGCATGAAAAGATGCAAGAGTGCATTTGTACTGGTGGCCTAAATCAAAGATGTAATGACAGGACCTTATTTAAAGTGATGAAAGACTCTTTTGATCACCATCCGGATATAAGAAACTTGATGATTGATGATTAGATAATGGAAAAATGGAATTTATAGGAAATTCATTATCTAATTTTTGTACTTGGTAACCAAAATAGGAGTGTTGAAAAGCAACACTAAATTTGAGATGGTGGTCAGAAGTGGACGTTGAGTGTATCATCCATGGCTTCATAATTGATTTTATAGCATACCTCTCAATTTGCAAATTGAGATCAGAAAATCAATACCAGTGATGAGATTAGTATTATCATATTCTAGATTCCCTAAGTTATTGACATCAATGTCAAGTTATTATTGGTTAGCGAATTTTTGGTTAAAATTTATGTTTCTTATTACTAGATTAAAGGCAAGTGTATCTTTTCTTATTTTTATAAGTTTTTTAGGATTGTTGGATATTTAATGCTTGATTAAATAAATGAGTTTATTTATCTTTTGGATATTATATTAGCATTTAGCATTTATTATGAATGTATTTATTTTATTGTTAATTGCTTAACAATATTTTATGAGTAAAATAATTGCATGATAATTGTAAGACTTAGATTATCTTATGTATAATATCCTGAATTAGATTTAAAAACTTAATGCCCAATAATTGACATTTAATATGCATGAAATTTTAACATGTAAGGTTAGACATTAGAATTTAGAGAGTAATTGGAAACTTTAAGTAATTTTTTTGAATTTTGGCCTAATAGATAGCTTTATTTGATTAATTTTCCAGATGCATAGTAAATAACATATATTGCCTGATCTCTTTTAAAATTGTGGAACAATTATTCCATTAGTGATTAGATGATCTAAATGGAATATGTAATCAAATATATGCTTGAAGAGCAAGAGGCTATAGAAACCTTAAGTTTGATTATGATTGAATTTGGGCATGGCATCATAGCTTAGCATATGTAGGATCGAAGTGCCTATATGGTATGAGAAAAGAGATATTCCACTGCTCGTATCATATTGCTAAGTGAAAATTGATTTTGACATCACTAAGAAATTTCGCAAGTGTCAAAATACAATGGATCTGTGGATCGCTTTAGGGGAAAAATTTGGGGATATATCTCATATTTAGTTTCGATCATTAGTGATCAAAATTTTTGATACTTATCAGAAAAAGTTTGATTATGAAATGCGAAAATATCTCGGAGAGATGGAAAATATAATATGTAAGCTTAGTAAAGTTGGTCATAAGTTGATAATGAGCAGTAGCTCTAAGTTGTTATCCATTTCTTACCCAGATGTTGGAAGCATATGAAGATACAATTAACTAATAAGGGTTGTATAAAGATGTTTGAGGATGTCACTTGATATTTGGAACTTAAAGGTGATTAAAATCAATACTGAAGTGCATATGGCATAATCTAGTTATGGTGTAATGAGTTATAATAAGAGAAACAAAATAAGCTTCAATGGGAAGGGTAAGAAGAAGGCTCAAAAGTTTAAAAGGAAAAAGATCAAATAGAATTATATAAGGTCCAAAGGCAATAAAAGGATAAATATTTCAAGTGTGAAATATTTCTTCAAATGCCAACAAAAAGAACACTATGCAAGAGATTGCAATGTATCCTAATAGATACACCATTTTGACTCATGAGTGAGTAAAAATCTGTGTATCTAGTCATATCTTTCTACTAAATTTTATTCTTTGTGGGTGATAATTTCAGAAGTAATAGACATTGTTATAAAAAGGATCAAGATTCTTTTATCTAATTAGTTTCTATTTTTGTTTAATGAAACTTGATTTCACTTATATTTCAAGGATAACAATGTATGCTTATGTTTAGATGATGCTTAATATGGGTCTGGTTTTATTTTGAATGATTCATTATTATGGATATTGATCCTGATTATTGGAATACTACTGGTTTTTTGTTAATTGCTTCTTCTATTTCATATTGTTATGAGAATAATGTAAAATTATGGCATGCTAAATTATACCACATTGGCCCAGACTAAATGGGTCGGTTAGCCAAAGTAGGACTGATATGTGCTTTAAATTAATAAGCTTAAATTATCTCTCTATAAGCATTGCTAAAAAAGAAAACTAGTAAAAAAACTGTTTGAGAAATGGAACTAGGATCAAAACTCCATTGTAATTAATCCATTCTGATATCTGTGGTCTAATGAATATAAGGGCAAGCCATGAGGCCTATTATTTTTCATCACTTATATAGATGACTATACTAGGTATGGTCATATCTATTTGATTTCTCACAACTTCAAGACATTGAGTTACTTTAAAACTTTTATGGATCTTGTTGAAAATCAATTGGATAAGAAAATTAAAACTTTAAGAACCAAACATGGTTGAAAATATCTTTTAGATGAATTTAAAGCTTTATGTGATGAAAAAGGAATTGAAAATCAGTTGTTTATTCATAGAACTCTACAACAAAATGGTGTTATGGAAAGGAGAAATAAGACACTCCTAGATATGGTAAGATCTATGATGAATGAGAAAACTTTGCCAATCTCCAATTGGGGAGATGCACTTTTAACAATAATATATGTTATAAATCGTGTACCCTAAAGTCTGTTGCTTCCACTCCTTAAGAGTTATAAACTAATCGATAATATAACTCGAGCCATTTATAACCTTGGAGTTACACTGCTTATGTCCATAATACATTAAATAAATTTGATAAATTAGGATTAAGAGATAAAAAGAGTATCTTTATACGATATTCAAATGTATCAAAAGGGTACGTGTTCATGGGTGAGCAAGTGAGTGGCTCAGTAATAGAATTTGAATCACGAGATATTATATTTTTGGAAAATGAGTTTTCGAAATTGGACAAAGTAAGTCAAAACTTTACATTTTACAAAAATAAAAAAGATGGAATGACTGAATCTCTCCATCAGAGTGGGAGAGAAATTGATGAAGAAGGTCGAAACTTTCTTCTCAATGGTTTGGATGTTCGGGATACATTTTTTAGTAGGAGGATGAGCATGCCTAACTTCAATGAGAGTATGGATATTCAAGATTCTTATTTGAGTGGGAGTGTAGAGCATAATTCCAGTAGGAGCATTTCAAACTATGATAAATATATGAGATATGTTTATCAAGAATGCCCAACTAAAGATAAATGGATTAAGGCAATGGAAGAAAAAATGGCTTCCATGAGATCAAACCGTGTTTGAGAACTAGTTGATTTATATGAAGGATACAAACTGATTGGGAATAAGTGGATTCTCAAAATAAAGTGAAAAACTTATGGCAGTATCGAAAGATACAAGGCTCAACTAGTCGCTAAGGGGTTCACACAATAAGTAGGAATTGAGTATGAGGATATTTTTTCACTTGTTGTTAGATTTATGTCGATAAGGTTGATTCTAGCTTTGGTGGCTAGTTTGGACCTATAGCTACATCAAATGGATGTAAAGATTACTATCCTCAATGGAGGATTAAAATAAGAAATCTATATGAAGCAACTTATAGGTTTCATTAAAAAATGCAACGAATATAAGGTTTGCTGATTGATGAGATAAATCTATGGCCTAAAGCAATAGTTGAGATAATCTTATTTTAGATTTCATGAAATAATTATATCAAATAAGTTTCACATGATTGATGAAGATCATTGTATTTTTTCCAAAAGCTCGATAAACAAGTTTATCATTTTAACATTGTATATAGATGACATACTTATAGAAGAAAATGACAAAGAATATGTAAATCTAATAAAAGATTGGTTTTCATCCAAATTTGATATGAAAGATATAGGTCAAGTAGATTTATCCTCAGAGTTAAGATTTCAAGGGATCGCTCAAGAAGGTTATTATCATTACCTCAAGAGACATCTATCAATAAAGTTCTTGAACGATTTATTATGTAAAATTTAAACCCATAAGATAACCCTATTGTTAATAATCAATTTCTTAGCAAATGTATGTGTCCTAAGATGCCATATGAAATGGAATGCATGAGGAACATTCCATATGTCATTGCTGTGGGTAGTCTAATATATGTAATGTTGTGTCTAATACTTGATATATGTTATGCAGTGAGCATAACAAGTAGATATCAATCTAACCCAGATGAAGTATATTGGAAAGCAGTGAAAAAGATACTTAGATACCTCAAAGAGACTGCAGACTATTCTTTCTATTAATAAAAGAAAGGATCTGCAAATGAAAGGATACTCAGATGTTGATTGGAGAAGTGATATGGATGAGAGGAAATTCACTTTAGGTTATATATTCTTGCTTAGCAAGGGTATCATTTTGTGGAGTAGCAAGAAGCCCCATCAACATTGGAAGCTGAATTTGTTACTTCTTCCGCAGCAGTACAAAAGGCAATTTTGGCTAAAATGATTTATGAACCATTTAGGAGTAACTACCTTAGAGGAACCAGTGATAGTTATTCATCGATAGATGTATCGACATTAAATATCAATAAATTAAAGATATTGTTGCACTAGGAGAAATGAACTGACAGTACATTTTCTCATTAGATATGATTGCAGATTCATTAATAAAACTTATATTGATAGATGTATTTTGAGAGATACATTAGATCTTAGGATTTGCATAGGATTTGATTTGTACTATTTTAAGTGATCCATTAACATTATTATTTATGAATAATAATAAAGTTCATTATTTGGCATTACATGAGTGTGAATATTTACTATTATTTATTATATGATTAAGCATATCGGACAGAGAAGTAACCCACTCACATGAGTATTTAAATTAGTTTTGTTAATAATTTAACAAAATCTAATATGAGGTAATTTTTAAACAAAGTAAATTTCGAGAACCTATTCAAAATAAAAGTGCCATAGAAATTACAAGATGAGTCTTATTAACGTGCAAGATAAAGATGCACATGAGGCTGTGTGCTTTGGATTTAGATCTAAAATAGGATTAAGAATGATATGATGATATATTAAATGTAACTATCATAATCTATCTAAAAGCTAGAAGTAGTCCTGAAGGAAGTGGACTAAAGTTGAATGTTGCGGTGCATTGCAACCTTATATTTATGTGCGGTGTTAAATAATAATAAGACATGCACTCCTTTATGGTAAAAGAGAGAATACCATAACACATGCATCATACCACTTGTGCTTGAGTTGACCGAGGGAAGGGAATCTTATGTGAATGATCTCAAATTTTTTCTAGTGTAAGACCCTAATTTTCAACCTTGAGGACCCTTAACTTTTACGAGAAGTATAATTCAGTATGGCTAGCTTAGTTAGTCTCCAAAGGGTCATGAAAAAATTTCATCCTGGCAAATCTAACTAGAAAAGAGAGTTGGACTATGATGGATTTAATATAGTAAAAGGAAAAGATATTTTTCGATCATATTCGGTAGTTTCATGGTTCACCCGTATACCTATTGTATTCTTTATAAGTAGAGATACAATAGTGAACATAAAAATTATTTTTATGAGATCATAAGATACAACAACGATTGTGAGAAAATTATCTACAATTTGGCATATAATTGCAAGATCTTATTTCTCGAGATGCTATATATCTCTAACATGTGTATAATATTAGTGTTCTCGATATATGCTGATCACACGAACTATCTGCCTGTATGATAGGAGAGAATGACTGAAAATTATTTTGTCATGTACGAGTGGGAGATGAAAGAACTCAGGATACACTCACAACTCACGATATGATAAATTGGCCCCGATATAAATGTGATAATATTGGAATAAAAAATAATACATATGAAATTAGTTTCACATTGGGTTTTCCCTTAGGGAATCGTTCATTTATGTGAGAATTAATATGGGCAGTTACCTAATTTAAATTAGGTAACTAACATATTAATGATAGACATTATTTCCTTTACTTAATTTGTGTAACTACCAATTTAATTCATTATTATTAAGGTAATTTATGTTACCTTAATTGAAGCCCTATATAAGGGCTCAATTTCTTCATTTGGAAGAAAGGAAAAATCTGAGATATCGAAACTCTGTCGGTTTGTCTTCACACATATTCTTTCTTTGTCTAAAGGGCTTTTAGTTCTTGGATCTGTACTTTCATCCCATAGTTCATGACACGTGGATGAAAGGCTTGCCAGTAACGTGAAACATACAATTTTCACTTCAATGATTTGCATTTGGAGAGCTAATTATATTTACTTCTCATAATATATTGTGATATATTTTCTTTCACAAAGATTAAAAAAAAAGAAGAATTAAAAATCATTGAAGAAAATATTTTAAAATGATCCATTTGTATGAAAAATTAACTCTCTTTTATAAATAAAATCTTCACACCATGAATTTTAATTGCAATTTGGTGTATGGTTTTGAGAGAATATAAAATACAACGTTCTTGATATATAGAGAAACAAATGAAATTCACTATGAGAGAATATAAAATACAACGTTCTTGATATATAGAGAAACAAATGAAATTCACTCCAAATAGCTGATTCTTGCTAATAAGTTCATTTAAAATTCAACTTGAGTTCATCAATCAAAGCATTCACATTAGTATTTAGTAATTACAGTCATTGATAATGACTCGTTATATGTTGTATCAGAAATTGCAAATTCACAACATAAAAAAGTCTCAAAAATTTGACAAAATCGTTAGCAGTATCCCAATCTTCTCTAGTAGGAGGATCTATTTTACTATTTTACAGCTACAAATTAAAACAATATATATAGAAGAATAACAGATTGAATAAAGAGAGAATCTTACAGCTACATCTCATTGATTAATCGCAATCATGTGACCTATTAGATTAATTATAACAGTAATATATTGTGCATATCTATTAATTTGTTATCGGTACAACAGTAATATATCCTCTTGTGCTTATATACCCAAAAAAGAATATAATAATTAAATGAACAAATATAATTGAGAGATGTATTGCTATAGCATTTTGAAATCGCAATCAAATTAACAAATTACACAACAATGTAATACAAAAATGAATCAAGGCTTTGTAATATTAAAGTGATGTACACCTCAAAACAATAAAAAAATGTTAAACAACAATATTAATTTTAAAACATTCCAAAAATAAAACAATTTTGCTGTAAAATCTGGCAATTGCAAAAGCATTTTAGAAATGTAAATCAAAATGGAATAATATATAATATATACACACTAATGCTGAAAACTTTCATTAATTAGAAAATAAAAGGTACATAAGTTGAAATGTTCAAGAGAAGAAGATAGTTGCAATTTTCCATTTCTTCAAGAGAAAACCACTTGCCCACGACTTTTCCGAACCAAAAGAATCCCATTTACCCAAATATATAAACACAATATCCTTCACATTTGCACATCTAATAAAGAGCTCAACCAACATTCACATGCATTTCCACATATTATCATTTATCAATAAGAGATATATACCACAAAAATCACACACTATTTGGCATAAAAAAAAGAAGCATTAGGGATATCATTTAGCTTATAAACACGGAACAATAAATCAAACAAATGGAACATATACTAGCAAAAAGAAGAGAAATGGTATATTAAAACCATAAATTAAAAAATATTACAGCGCAGATATACATTACTCTTAAAAATATATAAAAAACTATATTTTTAAAGATAAAATAAATCAAATTCTTCGTAAGATAAAGATTCGGTAACTAGTAGAACTTAAGATTTAATTTTGCAGTAGAATAGGTATCATAAAAAAAAAGGAAGCAAAATGATTTTTTAAAAAAAATGAGAAAAGATTGTGGAATTTTAGAAGGCAAAAATGAAAAATAAACATTGGGCTGCTTACTACGTACAATACAAGTGTAGTGCTTACTACTCAGTCACATCCTGACCCAAACATTTTTAAAATCAATTTTGCATTTGGTTTCGCAACTTCGTCATCAAGTCATCTTCATCATCATCCTTTTCTTTTCTGGTAGAATTTATTCTCATCCTCATTTAATTTTTTTTTTGGTAGAAAATATTTTGCTTTCCACATTCAACTACCTTTCTGCTGTCAAATAATTTCAGTTTGCTAAAATAATTGAAAAATAAATATTGGGCTGCTTACTACGTACGATACACGTGTAGTGCTTAATATTTAGTCACATCCTGACCCAAACATTTTTAAAATTAATTTTGCATTTTGTTTCGCAACTTCGTTATCAAGTCATCTTCATCATCATCCTTTTCTTTTTTTTTTTCTGGTAGAATTTATTCTCATAGTCATTTAATTTTTTTTTGGTAGAAAATATTTTGCTTTCCACAATCAACTACCTTCTGCTTTCAATTAATTTAAGTTTGCTAAAATAATTGAATATTTCAACATTCAACTATCTTTTACCTCGCTTAAATGGTAAGCCACTAAGCCTTATGCCTCTGGTTGAAGATTGAACGCATAAATATAACGGAATATAACTACACACTCCGTTGTATTTATGACGATTGTTGTAAATAAATAAATTTATAAATATACATAAATTAAGTTTAAATTTTTATTTTATAACTTAAAATTTTCAATTTATTAATTATTTGTAACTCATATATTTATTTTATAACTCATGTATTTATTTCTAGTTATTTAATCTATATTCATAAGCCTATAAATACAGGTTTCATCTATAAAATACATAGAAAAAAAGATAGTAAGAAAATACTTATTTTCTTTCAATTTCTATTTAAACTCATTCTATTGTCTTTATTCTTATAATATGTTCTTATAATATTTTATATAGTTTTTGTATTTTATAACACGTTATCAGAATGGATTCGCTCCACGGTTCGTAGTAAAATATTTTTCTTTATTTCTTTCCAACTTGCATTATATCAAAATATTACTAAACTTGAGTTTGAGGCTCTTGATATAACTGGCAAAAATTATTTTTCATGGTTTCTCAATATTGAAATTCATCTTGATGCTAAAGGGTTTGGAAATACAATTTTAGTTGGAAATAAAGTATCCAACCAAGACAAAGCAAGGGCAATTATATTTCTTCGTCATCATCTATATAAAGGGTTAAAAGCTGAATATCTAACAGTGAAAAATCCATTTGAATTGTGAAATAATTTAAAAGAGTGATATGACCACCAACGAACGGTAATATTACCTAAAGCTCGTTATGAATGGATGCTCTTATGATTTCAAAATTTTAAAACTGTACGTGAATATAATTCTGCTATTTTTAGAATTAGTTCTCAGTTAAAATTATGTGGCAAAAGGATTATTGATGATGACTTATTAGAGAAAATATTTTTAACTTTTCATGCTTTAAATGTGCTCCTGCAGCAACAATATAGAGAAAAGGGTTTCAAAAAGTATTCTGAATTATTCTTATGCTTACTTATAGTTAAAAAAACTAATGAGCTATTAGTGACAAATCATTAGACTCATCCTACTAAATTTGCTCCATTTCCTAAAAAGAATGTTGCAATACACAATCATAGCCATGGTTACGGTTGTGGTCATGGTCGTAGTTATGATTGAGGAAGAGGAAGAGGACAAGGATGAGGACGAAACAATTACCATCATTATAGTGGCAATAATGACAATAATTTTTTGCCACTCGAAGTAGAACAATAATGGGGAAAAAGGAAAAAATAAGTTCAACCATAATAACTCTTCAAAAACTAAAGAAAATTCATGTTATCAATGTGGAATGAAAGGGCATTGATCTCATACCTATCGTGCAGTTGAATATAATAATCACATAGATGGAAGGAATGCATCACCTACCTTGAGCAAAATTTGACACAATGTGGAGATCTTTTGACAAGTGCGAACTAGTTTCTCTCCTTTAACCCTTTTTGTATAACCAAAGGCTTGATTGATAAACAAATGCATTAATTCTATATTTTATTTGTTTTCATACTTAATTAGGGTGCAGAGAACTATAGTTTATATATCAATTAACTTTAAATCTTGTACATCCATCAAGTAATAAATTAATGGTCAAAATTTAACATACTATTAAATTAAGAAAATCCTAAACCTGACTTAATATGAGCCATAACATCAAGCCATACTTCTTACATTCTCTCACTTGGCTAGATGTTTCATCATTACATTTAATAGTATAACATCATTTAATAGTATAACATAATGCTACCAAAAATTACATTTTATAAACCATTAACATCATAAACACCTTAACAAAATAAATTACAAAATATCGGTTATGGCAGTTGATAGCGGAAAATTTTTGGGATGAAATTTAGCAAGGGAATTTAAATTTCGTTGCTAAAATAGCAACGGATCTAATTTTCGTTGCTAAAATAGCAACAAAATTTAATTTTTGTTGCTAAATATAGTAGCAGTTGATAGCGAAAATTTTTTGGGATGAAATTTAGCAACGAAATTTAAATTCCTTTGATAAAATAGCAACCGAAATTGAATTCATTTGCTAAAATAGCAACTGATTTAAATTTCATTGCTAAAATAGTAACGGAATTTAAATTTCGTTGATAAAAATAGCAACGTAATTAATTTTTGTTGCTAAAAATAATGCGTTCACATAATTGAACTGTAAAATAGCAACGAAATTTAAAATTCGTTGCTATTTTTAGCAACGAAAATTAAAATCCATTGCTATTTTAGCATCAAAAATTAAATCCGTTGCAAAAAATAATGCCTTCACTTAATTCAACATAAAATAGCAACAAAATTTAAATTCTATTGCTAAAATTAGCAACGGACTTTGAAATCCAATGCAATTTTTGAAACAAAATTTAAATTTCGTTGCTAAATTTGAAATCGTTGTTAAAATAGAAACGGAATTAAATTTCGTTACTAAGAAATAATATATAAGAAAAAACCCTATTTCTTTTATTTCTGTTCTTCTCTTCACGATCTGGCATTGTTCTTCTTCTCTCCACACTCAGTCATTTTCTGTGGCCGTCTGTTCTTCCTTAGATCTGCCACTTTTTGATGACCGGTAAGTATTTTTATGCTTGATCTTTTGTGTTTCTTTGTTTCGTTGTCATTTTTCTTATTCTTTTCACGATCTAGCACTGTTCTTCTTCTCTTCACGCATTGTATTTTCTATGGCCGTCCGTTCTTCCTCAGATCTGCCATTTTCAGTGATCGATAAGTATTTTTTATACTTGATCTTTGGTGTTTTTTCCTTTCATTTTTATTTTTTATGATGTTTATGATCTGCCATTTTTCTTCTTGTCTTCACGCACTACATTTTCTCTTGCCATCCGATCTTCCTCAGATCTGGCACTTTTCGGTGATCGATAAGTCTTTCTCTGCTTGATCATTTGTGTTTCTTCAATTTTTATTTTTCTTCTTCTCTTTGACTCTCTACCATTTTCTATTATTTGGTCAGTTCTTTGGTCAGTTATTGCCATTCGATCTTTCCCAGATCTGCCTCTTTCCGGTGATCGATAAATCTTTCTTCCTTCCTCTTTCATTTTTCGTCTCTTCACCTTCTACTCTCTACTATATATTTAATTTTAATTGCTAAAATCCAGATCTACCTATTTCTTTCTTATTGTTAGAATCCAACATTTCTTGCTTATACACGATTTGATGTAATAAGCTAGATATGGAATAGTTATAGTTGGAAAATAGCAGTGACATTATGTGAAAAATATTTGCCTTTTAAATATTTTGTACTTCTTTTACTGCATATTAGAAAAAATATCTTTAAATATTATTATAATTAAAATAGATAATTACAGTACTTTTCGAGCATTTTATGGCTTCATGTATATTGGGTATTGCCAAAGATTATGTTTTGTGATATGGAATTGTCCATAGTTTTGGTATATAAAAGATAGTGGTTAGGATTTTTCATAGTTTTAATTAAAAATAATAAATAATTACATTTAAATTTATTATTAAATTATGTAATTAAGATATGAATTCCTTTCACTTGAACTAGGAAAAGAAAATAATTTATATGAGTGAAAACAAGAAAAGACCAAATGTCCCTGAAAAATCTTAAAAACTTTAAACTAAAAAATGGCAAATTAAACATTATTTTCTGGGCCTGAAAAATGTTGTTACATGAGCAAAGCTCAATATTAAATGACCGTCTCGAAATGAGCTTTCCGAAAATATATTATAATAAGAAATCTAATGCTTGTAGCAAAAGGAATGACCAATATAGTTTGTACCGTAAAAATAATCCATTTAGGCTGAATGTTAGATTTCTTCATTTCTTTTCAAATTCTAGTTTGATTTAAGATTTTTATTATCTATATTTTTGGTGATAAATTGTTGGTAATTGTTGATTTTATCCATAATCTATTGAATTATATGTGTTTGCTGCTTATTTACATATGTTTGGTGGTTTGGTTACCTTTATTTTTGCTTCAATTTGTATGAACAACTAGTGTCATCGTATGTTTGATCAAATGCCTGAATCAATTTCTATCTACCATAATTTATTTTTTCATACATTTCTTTACATTCCTTTGCTGCATCAATTTCATATCATTCTTACTTCTCCACATGAGTGGGATCATTTCATGTATATTGCACAATTTTTACACTCACTAAATTTTGTTGCTTATCTTATTTTCATGATTTCTTGGCATACTATTCTTTCATTTTGTTGCTTATGTTATTTTCGTAATTTCTTGGAAAATTATTAATTTTCCCACACTTTGTTTTTCTCCTTTATTACATTGAAGTTGACTATGACAATCTTTTATAGTTATGGCACCAAAGTGAGCAAGGAATGACCAAATCTCTTCTTCTAAGGCATCTACCTTATCTGCATATACTCCACTAGCATATGTAATGCCCATATACCCTCAGGAAAACATAAATAAGAACATAGGTTTAGTAACACCTTTATAGAAAAATCAAAACTATTTAATGATTTTCATTATAATAATTGCGTAATATATGTCTATTTAACAATGTAATTAAGTATAGAGCATTTAAACTAATTATACACATATTTAGTTTATTAAAAGATGATGTTTGATGATTATACAAAAATTTTCTTCACTTCATATTGATTATAATTCCAAAAACCAAGACTCCTAATACTAGGGGTTGCTACAAGACCCAAAGGAGACTTAAACATTAACCCTTACTTGAAATGCTTATTCTTCACCAAACATATGAAATTACCTTATTTGAATACATGTATACATTGATAACCCTTTCATATTTATTTAACCCATAAATCTAATTATGAAATTACCTTATTTGAATAATAGTTATGCAAGCATGAGTAATGTTGATAGATCTTGGACGTATAGGCGATTAACGCCAAATGGTTTCATTAATATTGAGTTTGCTGAGGGAGTTCAATCATTCATTGAATATGCAAGTTTGCAAACTGCATATATGGATGGTCCAAAAATCAGATGTCCATGTAAAAAGTGCAAACATATTCGTTTTCTCCCAACTGATGAAGTGCATCTACATTTGTTTTAAAAAAGGTTTGTTTCAAATTATTTTGAATGGACAAGACATGGAAAGTTAATAATTTGTAGCACCTCTAGGGGTATTCAAGTATATTCAACAGTAAATATAGATGATGTTGCAGGCAGAGCTAGAAGTAGACCAAATAATATGGATGCAAACGCTCAAAATCCTTACACATAAATGGTTTATGATGCAGGTGGTAATTCCTTTCAAGAAAATATGTAGAATAT
This sequence comes from Excoecaria agallocha, assembly GCA_037975025.1. Lineage (NCBI taxonomy): Eukaryota > Viridiplantae > Streptophyta > Magnoliopsida > Malpighiales > Euphorbiaceae > Excoecaria > Excoecaria agallocha. Next base: position 31,744,477 of record CM075813.1, on the reverse strand, counting down.
TGAAGAGGAACCAAATCCAAATGCAAAAATATTTTTTGACTTACTAGAGTCAGCTCACCAAGAACTATGGCCAAATTGTGAAAACATAACTCAATTATCTGCAATGGCCCGAATATTGAACATAAAGTCTGAAGGTCATATTTATGAAAGTAGTTTGAATAAAATTCTTACATGGTACAATGATTCATTACCTCTTGATCATTAAATGGTTGAAAATTTTTATGAAATGAAGAAGCTTATTCGGGATCTTGATTTTCCTATTGAACGAATAGATCGTTACAGGTTAGGATGTATGTTGTTTTGGGAAGAAGATGTTGAATTACAATAGTGTAAATTCTGTAGTCAACCTATGTTCAAACCAAGAAAGCATACTAGAAAGCCAAACTTAGTTCCTTGAAAGCGGATGTATTATTTTTTGCTAATTTCGATGCTTCAAAGACTGTATGCCTCTAATGTTACTGCATCTCACATGAGATGGCATAATGAACATGAATAGATTGATTGAAGTATGAGCCATCCATCGGATGCTCTAGCATGGAAATATTTCAACAATTTTTGGGAAGCTATAACAAAATTAAGTTTGTTTTTCAAAAGCTTAACATCATCTGAAATATAGTTGTCTGATATGGAAAGACTAGAAATGGACATTTAGTTACCTTGTGCAAATTAGAGGGTATTTTTCCTCCCAACTTCTTTGATTGTATAGAGCATCTACCAATACATTTAATACATGAGGCTAAACTTGCTGGTCCAGTCCAATATCGATTGATGTATCCATTTAAGAGTTAATTAAATACCCTTTTGAGCTAAAACTTATATAGATTTATATCAAATGAGTAAATATAATTATCCTATTTATGATGTAGGAACTTACATCACTTGAAGAAAATATTAAAAATAAGGCTAGAGTTGAAGGGTCTATATGCAATGCATATTTAGTAGATATAGTAAGTACATTTTGTTCACATTATTTTGAGCCACATGTGATCACTCAAGAAAGAAAAGTTTCTCGTAATGACGATGGGGATGCACGAATTGATGATGATCAATTATATATTTTCACATATCCTGGCCGAACACATGGACGCTCAACAAGAAGAATGTTGATAGACAAAGAAATGAAGGCTGTCTATGATTACATTTTATTGAATTGCAAAGAAATTCAACCTTTCGTACAGTGAGTTTAAGTTATATTTGAAATTGGTTAAGTTCTTATTCTCGGGGATTAGAATTTATGGCTAAGATAATTTTTAATATTTTTAGTGAATACGAGGAATTGTTAAGTGAGCTAATGTCGGGAAAACCACAGGATGACATTAAGAAAGAAGTGGAAATAAACTTTCCGCTTTGGTTTGCAAATTATGTAAGTTTTTAACTTGCAATATGAGGAATATTTTAATAAAGTACTGTTAAACTTACAAATTATTATATTTATTGATTAATATTCCTTATTTAAATTATGTAGGCTTCTGAAAATAGAATAGAAAATAGGCTCATATGTGATCCTGCGAAAGGACCTTTACGAACTGCTAAATCATAACCAGTCTATTTCATTAATGGATACAAATTTCATACAGAAAATTATGGGCATAACATGGCAACAACAAATCGTAGGGTTTGTATACAAGGGGAACTGATGGATTATTTTGGCAAAATTATTGAGATACTTTTTATATGTGAATGGTTTGACCCTACTCCTAATGTTGGAACAAAAGTACATAACTGATATAATCTCATTAAAATCAACCAACGGAGAAGATTTAAACAATTTGAACCGTTCGTGTTGGCAATGCAAGCGACGCAGGTGTATTATGTCCCTGATCCTAGTTTAAGATGGGATAAGTTAGATTGGTTGTGTCACACCCTTCATGGAACAATCCTTTCTAAAGTAAAGATAGCAAAAACGGTAAAAATTTTTTATGTATTATTTATTATTTACTATCATTTTTCACTTAAATAATCAATTATTTCACAATATTTCATAACTTGTACTATAAACATACATGTTACATATTCTCTAAAATTCCAAAATAAATTCCAATTATTCAATAAAAATTCATAAATACCAATTATCATTTCTATAATTCATTTAGGCTAACATATATTAATTCCATGCAAAATTTCCATCATTTTCCCTTAGTAAGTGTTTTGACCACCACACTAAACCCTCCTAAAAATTTTCTTTCTTCCATTTAAGCTTTCATTTCATCTTCTCTAATGTCCAATTTCATTTACCCTAAACTAATTTCATCAATTGACAACTTTCACAATTTTTAACCTAGTTACATAAATGAAATTAATTCACAATAAAAAGGAAATTAAAGGATTTTGTAGTCACTTACAATTTTTCCTTATTCAAGGGTGTTTAAAATCTCTTTTCCCTTGCTCTTCCACTTGCAAACTTGCCTTTCTCTTCCTCACCATTCATGGCTGGCCAAACAAGCTCTCATAACCTTAATTTTTTGTCCTCATATGCAAAATTTAAGCTCATAATTAGCCTCCACATCTCAAAAACTATGAGAAGATACTAAAAAACCAATTAAAATCAATTAATTTCTTAAATTCTATCTTACTTCTTTTTCTTTCTCAACTTGATTCCTTGCCTTCCTTTACTCAAATCATTTGATTGAGGCCACTAGGGTAACCTAGAGAGATAGAACTTTATCTTTTATGTTGGATTTTATGAGAGATTTGAAGTAAAATTGAAGAAAAATCAAGAGAGAGAGAGAATAGTGGTTCGGCCATATAGGGAGATGAAGGAGGCTGTGGATTTTTCTGGAGTTATCTCCAGAAATCCACCTCTTATATATCTCCTATATGGTCCCAATTTTGGGCTTGATCAATGGGCCTAACCCAAATTAAGTGACAGGCCTATTTTAGGCCATTTAAGGCCCAATCAATTTTCTCCCACTTTCAGCCTTAAAATCATTTCAAAAATAATTTTATCACTCTTATCACATCAAAAATAACTAGTATGCAAATTTTTAGCTCAATAGGAGTCCGTTATCGGTCCGAATTCTGAAGATAAGCCAGACTTTAATTCAGAATATTCTGAAAAAAATAATGATTTTGATGTGCAATTAAGTGATGAAAGCGATTAATTTGAGTATGTTTTATTTTATTATATCATAATCTAAATATGTTATTATTGCATTATTGAATTATTATTATTATATATGTTATAATTATATTGTTCTATTACAAGAAAAATGATATATTTATTTGATTTTTAGGTACAAAATATGGCACCCAAAAGAAAGAACAATATGTTGCTACCGAGGCTCAAATTAACATCGGATAGAGATGACAGTGCACAAGTGTACCCATCTCAACCTACAGGGTCTATAAGTTTAGGTTTGTATTCAGATCCTTAACAGCCATATTAGGCATCATCTTTACCTACTACAAACCCCAATGGCTCTCCTAATCTACCAAGTGATTCAGCATCCAACAATCCAGATATATTAGCACAAGCTACTCCCGCACCAGACTTTGGATCTATACCGACAAATGAACCGACGGTAGATGCTGAGGATGAAGAAGAAGAATTCTAGCCTAGTGCGAAGGGAGTTGATGGAAGAATTTACATTAACACTATCAATGATATGTGAGTATTGATCTAATTTTGTATTACAAGATAACATCAGTTTATATATGTTGCTAGGGATATCTAATTTAAAATTGATCTAATTTTTTTCATATTAATAGGTTTATTCCATCAGGTATTTGCTCAAGAAAGATTAGATTCAAGTTCAAATAAATGATAGAAATTGAGGGTTATGTATGGAAGAATCTCTTTCTGCATATAAGAGATTTTTATTATCAAGAGTTTAAGGTAAAAAAATAAATTGCATTATTTGTGATGAAATAGCTCATTTCATACATTAATGGCATATCTATTGTATTTTACATTATTAAATTATGTTATTTTTCAGAAATAATTTTTTTGGGATTCAAAATTTAATGGCGTCATTTATCAAATTTAGGAAAAATTTGCTCGTGAACGATATAAAGAATTTGTTGCTAAATTACACAAGAGTGGTGAACGACCTTCTTTTATTTCTGAAGAAATATTGAGTTATTGGCAGGAATACTGGGCATCACCTAAAGCAATTGCCATTTCGAAGATAAATTCTTCAAACAAACGGGGATGTTCAGATAGAGAGAGTTTAGCGGTGCACACTGGAGAAACTTTGAGCCATCATGAGCATGCAGATAAACTGGTAAGTATTTGAATTTTAGAAAAATATTTTTATTTATGTATTAACTTTACCCATTTACACTTCAATTTAATTCAATGTATGAATTTAGAATAATGTTTGATACTGTTGGAAAATGATGGTTTAATTTATGTCTATTTATATGTCACAGGAGGTAATGATAATGTTGGACAATGATAATGTTTGATAACGTTGGACAATGATAATGTTGGATAATGATAATATTTGATACTGATAGTGTTTGATAATTTTTGCCTAATGATAATGTTTGATAACTGTTGGATAATGATAATGTTTGATAATGTTAGATAATGATGCATTTTTTAGATAAATTTTTCATTTCACAGGAGGTAAATGTAATAAAATTAAAGGAAATTTTGCTGAATTTTTTATAAACTTGAGTTTAATTGGTTATGCAGGAAAAGTCCATGGGTAAGAGACATATATATCCTGAAGAATTTATGTACACCCATACAAAAAACCATGAAATTCAGACATTTATTAATGCCCGTTGCAGACAACTCAATGTACGTTAATTTTATATTTGTATATTAATTTTTAATGAAATATGGTTAATTAATTGTAACTATTGTAATTATAGGAGCAATTACAAGAGACTCTCAGTCAACAGCGACAAAACTCTGAAAATGCGGATGAGAATCGGATATTCCTTAAAGTGGTTAGTGGTAAGAATAACCGAGGAAGGATTTTTGGCTTAGGATCTATTGCAAATACATCCCATTTGCATTCATCTGCATCATCCACAGCTGCTTGTAGTAGGCATTCTGAACCTTCTGAGAGAGTCATTCAGCTAGAGAATACTGTCAGCATGTTACTCGATACTGTAATTCAACTAAAGAATGAGATGAAAGAGATCTAAATGAAAAGCAAGGGCAACACCTCTCAACAGCCAGATCATCCTCCTTCACCAACTACATAGTTTATATTTATAATATTTAGGTATTGGTACTGATTTTGAGTTGTGTTTCTATATATTGGTTTCTATGGATTCTACTATACTATTTAGGTATCGATAATGATTTTATATTATGTTTCTATGGATTCTTACTTTACAGTAGACTATGTTTTAAGAATTTTTATAGTCGTACATTATAATCAAGTAAATTTCATTATATATTATTTTATGACTAATCAATTTGGATCGAAATTAAAATCTTATTCACATCCTAAAAATTTTGATAATTTCAATTGCTAAATTTAGTAACGACAATTATTGATGGAAAATTATGTATCATTGCTAATTTTGACTTTTGGTTACTAAAATTAGCAACGGAAAAGGCAAATTCCAATGCTAATTTTAGCAACGAAATTAACAATTATGTTGCTAAAATTTACCAATTCACCGAAAATTGAGTTGGTTGAATTTATCAATGAAATTCATTTTCCGTTGCTAAATTTAGCAACGAAAATGAAACTTCGTTGCTAAAAAATAGCAACCGCCGGATTAGCAACGGAAATTTCCGTTCCTATTTTTTATTAGCAAAGGAAAATATCAATTTTCTATTGCTATTTTCTATTGCTAAATTGCATTTTTCTTGTAGTGGAATAATTTTGAAAGATAATATAATATTGATTCTCATCTTAGCTTATCGCTTAATTTCATCTATGATTTCATATTTATTGTTGGTAAGGTTGATTCAGAAATTGTTGAGTAATTCTTATAATATGGCATTTACTTTATCTCAATATATGCACTTAAAATAAATTTTTTTTTTTTACCAGCACTTAAAAAGTTTTAAATACTCTATTCAGCTCCTTTAGAGTATATTTGGAACTAACAATAATTGGAATCTAATTTTTTTTTTCAATCTTCAAATTTGAGCTTTATTTTTACCTTTTTTTTGGATCATAAAAAGCTTCTTCTTTTTTTTTTTCCTTTTTTTTATTGTCATGGGTGTAGTTGGGTTCCATAATTTCATTTGATGTGTCCCTATTTAATTTGCTGAAAATAAGATCGTGTAATGCTCTTATCTAAGATTAACTAGGCATTTCTGTATATTGTGTAGAAACTTATAACCCTCAATGCCCTTGTGGCTTATAATTTTTTTTTATTATTTTTTATGCACATCTAACCTATTATAGAAAGATAAAAGGGCTATCTTCGTGTCAGAAGAATCCAACTACTTGTAAAAAAGAAAAAAAGATATGAAGCTCAAAAATAAAATCTTTAGTATCTTCTGCCACTAAAATATCCCCTTAGAGATTATTATTATTATTATTATTATTATTATTATTATTATTAGTTGTTAACGATATAATCATTATTGAAATGAATATCACATTAAAACTTTAAGTGAAATAATATAAGCTTATAAGTTATAATTATAATTGAGAAAACAATAAAATAGTTTAAATTATCATTTTAACTAAGCAACCGAGAATTTACAATTATCAAATTTATTTAATTTTATTCCTATAATTCCATGCAATTTGGATCGTTTGAATGTCAGTTTCAGTCCTTTTTTTTTTAATCTTTATTTGCATTTCAATAATAATTGAATTATATTCCCTTTCGAAATCTATTATAGCCATATGCAAGTTGTTGGCGAGAATTACATATGGGATAATTTAAGGGAATGCTAAGAGCTTATGACTAGAGATGTTTATGTAACCTCCTTATATGTATATATATATTAACAGTATAATCGTTCTTGAAATAATATCATAGTAAAACTTTAAGTGAAATAATATAAGCTTATAATCATAAGTGAGACAACAATAAAATAGTTTAAATTATTATTTTAATTAAGCACCTGAAAATTTACAACTAGCAAATTTATTTAATTATGTTCAATACATGCAATATAATTTTGAATCTCTAAGAGAAACAAAGCACATATCTAATTATGTCATTCTTATTTATAGAAACAGAACACAAATCTAAATAGATAATATAAAAAGCACGTCCATTCTAAATGCCTTGATGATCATTTGGAAACTCCACTTGATCCCCTGTACATAGAGAAAAGAAAATTAAGTTAATAAACCAGTAATTAAAAAATAAAATGCTGCGTTAAATTAAAACTGATAAAAATAAGATAGATAATACTTTAAAACTTCAGCGTAGGTCTTAGTGTTTTTCTGGATAACAGATGATTCTTGAAATGCGAGTTGAATTTCATCTTCAAGTATTTTTCCAAAAGATGTCTGAAGCCGACGCTGGATGCTGCTTGGGGCTGCTTCTTTACATGGTTCAGAAGTTTGTTTGAAGATATCATATTCAAGTATTTCCCGAAGTTTGAGTCGTACTGTACTTTTCAACTCCATCTCAAGTTCAGTGCTTAGTGTTTCTGAATGATTTATGCAATCCTTGAAGGACAGGAAAAAAAAAAAAAGAATAATAAGAATAATGCATAATATTGATAAAGCGATAGAGTAGTATAGCACTTACTGGAGGACAAAAATGAAATTGAAAGTATGTTTAGCACTTACTGGAGGTGAAGGTGGAGGTGGAGTTGGAGGTGGAGGAATAGGCTTGGTACAGGTGTGACAACACAGACCAGACTCTCCATCTCCTTCTTCCTTTGAGGGGTTCTCTGATGATATATCAATGTTTAACCATTCTGGGTTTTGATTATCAGCTTGCGAGTTCCTGCACCTTATATTCCACCTCCCTAATCCTTGAACTTTCTCGCATTTTAAGCTCATCTCGCCCATCTCTGATTCTTGCGAGTCCAGCCACTGGCTGAACCATTGTGGTAGCGGTATTGGCTCCGCCACCGCCTGCGCTTCTTTCTTCAACTTTACTACCCCCCCTGAAACAAAGTATAGGAAAGCTAACAACATTACCAGAAAGCTTATACGTCTCACCCATATGTTTGTTTTTGAAAGAGTTGTTTTTGTTGTTCGCTCCTTTTCTTTTGTTTCTTGAACAACTGTTGTTCGATCCTTCTCAGCAGTCATTTTGGTTTTTCTTTTTTCTCTTTTTTCTGACTTCTTATGCTTAAGTCCTTCTCTTGCAGTTTGGATGCGAAAGGAGGAAATAATAGCAGCATTATATAGATGGCGTTTCATTGTGGCTACAGTTGATAATTTAAGTTTACTGCTACTAATTAATTCTGTTAATATAAATGCAAATATCCTTCCCTTCCATTTCATCGCGGCGATTTTTAGAGATTTTTATTAAATATATTCATATAAAGGCAAAAAGGAAAAAATATCATAATAAACAACTTTTCAAAATAGATTTAATGTAATTATTAAACTGATAGACACTGTTTCATTTTGTTAGGAAAAATTAATATGCTCCTATTGATAATTGGTCCCTCCAAAAAATTAAAATTGTACTCTGAACTTTACTGATGTATTCAAAATTAAAGGAATCTATTTAATAAATTATTAATTCAAACTGGAAATATATTTTATTGACCATTTTCTGGCGATATATTTCACAATTCATTAAAAAATAGATTGAGAAGTAAAATATTTTAATAGTAGAGACAAATTAGCGACAAATATAAATCGCTATCACAAATGTGTCCTACAGCAATATACAAAAACCGTTGTAATATGTACTAATTAAATTGCAGTTTGGATGCAACAGGAGAAAATAATAGCACCATTATTGGTGGGGTTGCATTGGGCGTACAGGTGCTAAAATTATCGTTTTATCGTTGACATTGGTGACATGATAATTTAAGTTGAAATACTCAATTATGAATCAGAATTATTATTATTAGAAGATTAGGTATAGTTGTTAACAATGTAATCATTATTGAAATGAATTTCACATTAAAATTTTAGTTAACATAAACGGTTAATCAGTTTTGGTTCTAAAATTTTGATATTTGTTTTATTTCGGTTTCGATTCATAATCTGAAAAAAATAGACAGTGTATGTTAACCGACTGGTTTACTATTTTTGGTTTCTATTTGACTTTTGATTTTCGGTTTTGTAATTTTTATACTGATTAACTGCTAGTCCATGATTAACCAGTGAATAACAATGAACTGGTTCCCATAAATATGTTATATTTTTATTTTTATATCTTAAATTTTTTATTTTTTATTTCTCTCTAAAATTTACATAAAATAATATTTTCAAGTATATTTAAATTATATTTTTATTTTTATACCTTAATTTTTTGTATTTTGTTATAAAATTTATATAATCCTTTAAATTATATTTAAATTATATCATTCTTTTTAATCATATAGAGTAATATTCATATGAAGTAATCGATTAACTTATATATATATATATATATATATATATATATATATATATATATATATATATATATATATATATATATATATATATATATATATATATTAATCATATATAGTGTTATCCATATTTTACTTAATAATATTTAATTATATTTTCTTTTTATTTTAGAATATATTTTTTAATATTTAATATTGTCAATTTTTATACTTAGAATTAAGCATACTATTTTCCAAAAAATATTAAATCCATTTTATCATTTTATGATATTAGGTATTAATTTGTTGAACATGAATTTTGGCTAGTATATTATATTTATTTTGTAATTTTTATTCTGAATTATTTTGTACATTTGAAATTTAATTAAATTTTATCTATTTTTTTTTATAATTGCATGTTATAAAGTTTATTGGTTAAATGAAATATATTGATTGAAGCAAATATAAAAGACGAAAATCAATAAATTAGTTAACCGAATATAACAAACTAATTAATGATTAATGATTTTAAAAAAATTATATTAAATGACCGATTAATTTTTTTTTTCTTATCATAAACCGATTAATCAATCTATACTCACACTAAAATAAACATTGAATTCAAAAATAAACTAAACCTCAATTCCAATTCTTTAAGAGAAACAAAGCAAGTTTCTAATTATGTCATTCTTATTTTAAGAAAAAAAAAAAGAGTACAAATCTAAGTAGAAAATATAAAAATAATGTCCAAACACATGCTAAATGCCTTTATGATCATTTGGAAACTCTGAGGATTAGACATGCGATTCCCTGTATATAGAGAAAAGAAAATTAAATTAATAAACAAGTAATTAAAAAACAAATTCCACATTAAATTCAAACTAATAAAAATAAGATAATTATAACATTAAAATAACCAGAATCTATTGCAATTTAACTTGCTTGTATATTTATCTATGACTCTTCCGCTTTTGAGATTCAAAGTGAAGGAATTTGGGATACGACTATAACTCATAAGATGATAATTTGATCACGATATATATGTGCTAAAATTGAAATAGGAAATAATATATATGGAATTAGTTTCATATTGGATTTTCCCTTAATTAGAGAATCTGCCATTTATATGTGAATTAATATGGACAAATACCTATTTTAAATTAGGTACTGACATGTTAATAATAGATATTATTTCATTTACTTAATTTGTATAACTGCCAATTTAATTCATCATTATTAAGGTAATTTATGTTACCTTAATTGGAGCCCTATATAAGGGCTAAATTTCTTCATTTGGAAGGAAGGAAAAAATTTGAGATATCGAAACTTTGTCGGTTTGTCTCCATGCATATTCTCTCTTTATCTAAGGAGCTTTTAGTTCGTGGATCTATGCTTCATCCTATAGTTCGTGACACTGGGTAAAAGGCTAGCCGGTAACATGAAATATACGATTTTCGTTTCAATGACCTGCACTTTGAGAGATATATAGGTTTACTTCTCTTAATATATCGTGATATATTTTCTTTTCATTGGTATCAGAGCCCAAATTTATAAGTTGGGGCTTGTTTTTTAGATATGTATTTATATGAAAATTTAGATAAATTTTAAACTGTATGATATGCATATTAATAGTGTTGATGTATGTATGTATATTTTTTTGTCTGTATATTTTATTTATGTATTTGTACATGAAAAAATTAATTTAAAAATCAATAATTAAAATTACAAGTTGAATTTTTTTTTTTAATTTTTGACCACACAATTGGACTTAGAGACCCTGAAAACCCCACCTTAGAAACAATCCGATGGTCTGAAACATCAGGAAGGCGGCGCGTGGCATGCATGCGCCACCAGTGTTGGACGCGTGCTAGAGGCACATCCTAGGCATGCACCAAGGTCGCATGCTTGAGTGACACGTCACTCAGCAATGTGGCCCAACCATAGTGTGACACGTGGCCTAATAGTGAGGTGTCATATGTTAGATGACATGGCAAAAGGGTCCACTTAGGTGCAACATGGCACCACAAGAAACAACCAGGTGATACCATATGGCAGCCTGTTAACTGACACGTGGCACGTAGGTAAGCAATGTAGTTTGATGAGCTATACCATATGGCAGCCTATGGTGCTAACACATGGCATATGGGTCTATGGTGACACGGGGGCCAATGGACGATTGCCATATGGAAGACTATGGTCATACCACTTGTCACTTGTCAGTCCATTAAAAGCCATATGGGATCCATACGGATCAATAGATGTCTACCTTATCTGATCAGTTGGTGTTTGATATGGCAACATGTGCCCCATTAGGGTCACACCACGTGGCATAGAACCACAGCTAGCACGTTGTGTGCCTATCACGAGTGTGGTGTGTGAGGTCCACCCTCGCCGGTGCATTAGGGCGCATGGTGTAATACCCTTATAATGCTGTACTATAAGTATGGTGACCATTTAACTTAGATGTCACATCAGAGCTACAGTCACCCAATGCACTATACCAAACAGTCCCGTAAAAATTTTTTCCAAACATCATCAGCAGTTAAGCACTATAATAACCAAACAGTTTATGTACAATACTAAATACTGTTTATACTTATACATATGCATAACCATAATTTTAACACTAACATTTCTATTCCTTATGATAACATACATGCCATGTCTATACTATCCATCATCCTCTTTGCCTATTTACAAAATTTTCTGAATCTTTTTGTTTTCAAAATCTGCGCGCAGTCACAAAACTATGCGTTGAGCATTAAAAATACCTAGTGGTAAAATGCAAATCCCAAACTCTCCAATCCAATCATATGTAGGTATACACAAGCTTATTTGTTTCTCATTTATACCATCATTAACTCTTTTGATATCATTACCTCGATTATCCTTCACTTAGTGAAATTAGCTATTACTATGCTTAAATTCTTATTCATTAACATTTAAATGTTAGGGTCTTTCTAGCAATACTATCACTTACTTTAATGACCGACTTTTCTATCATTTCTTTCATTACTACTATGATCTAGCTGTGCTTTACTAATCCCTTTTGATTAATTCTTTAACATTATAGTAGCTTTGTAATTAACATTACTATTACTATTCTTATAATTAAAGCTAACATCATTGACTTATGCATCAACACTATCTATAATGTTCTCATCCTTAATGGCTCTAACCTTTTTAGACTTATTTCACCTACTGATTACATTCAAATCCAGCTTGTAGACTAATCTTCCTTTATTGTTTGGACCAATTCCCAATTAAGTCTGCCTTTTTAAATTTTATAAATTTATAATTTACCTTTCACTTGCCAATTATTAGTATTTTTTTCATTTTTTAAATAATATTCACTATACTTTTAAATTACACTATTGGACCATACTATTTCTGAATATCCCTTTTAGTCATTTCCTTACCATTATTAATGGTAAATTACAATATAGTCCCTAAAGTTGAACCTTTGCAAATTTTACCTTACATTTCACTATTCACTCTTATAGCTCATTTTTTCTATCTTGTACTCTTAATACAAGTTATGATATGTAAAATTACAATTTACTCCTTACTTTTTACTTAAGGGTGAGAATTACACTTTTGGTCCCATTTCACCATATAATAGGGTTCATTTACAATTTTACCCATCAATTAATATTTCATTTGCTAAATTACAATTTAACCCTTGCACTTTCACTAAATTACGAAAATGCCCTCTTTTATCATGTATTTACACTTATGCCACTACTCATCTTTACTTTCACATTTAATTTCCTATTTAATATCCAATCTATCTTTTAATCATAAATATATTATTTTTATGGCAAATTACATATTGATCCCTACTGGGTCATTAACTTACACATTAAACAACTCATTTACACTCTTCATTTACTGTTCATTATACAAATTGCAATCTTAATTCTTAACATATTATTTTCTTGTCACTTTACATTTTATTATCAATTATTCTCATATTTTACAATTAAGTTCACCTATATTCCATTTCCACTCGGGAAACAACGTTCATAATTTATTCATTACACAATTGCTATTTTAATCCTTAAATTTATCAATTCCTTTCAATTAATTACAAAATTGTCATTTTTATGCCTTATTTACAATTTTGTCATTATTTCACTCATTTTCACTCTAAACTCATTAATTGGTATACAAATTATGAATTAGTCTCTATATTAATATTTTCACATAAATTTTCATTTTGTCGTTCAAATTTATAAAAGTTCATTTTTAAGCTGTTTACTCACTAATTTACCATTTTACCCTTTACATTCACTATGTTGTCATTTTTATCCATTAAACTTATCATTTAGGAAAATTACAATTTTGATCCTAAATTTTTCATTTTCTTTCATTTAGCTCTTTTTTCATTCAAATCTTCATTTTTCACTTTACTTTTTGCATTTTCAGTCATTTTGACCATTATATCCCTAGTACAATACTGGTAGAAATCTTCAGATCGGATATATGGGATGTTGAGCCCAGAGGATCCATAGTACAGACTGAGAAATAACCTAGAAGGACCATTTCATCACATAACAGAATAGAGCAAAACAAATAATACAGATACTATGGGAGATCATTACAATCCTACCATAGCAAAGCAAGTCACCATAACTTGCACCGCAGTATGGGTATTCCAATTATTAGCTAATCATATCCTAAAGTAGATTTTGACCGCCTGATCACTACTAAGGGCAAAATTCACTTTTCACGTATTAACATTTTCATTTGTTTTCTCATTTTAGTGGATCGATCACTTCACTTTTTCATTACTTTTGTACAGTTTATGAATTATCTCGTATTAATTCATTATTTCCACTCAAATTATGAATCACTGCACAATTCATCATTTTGTCATTAAACATAATCCAATTTCACACTTGAAAATATTCATACATATTCCATAAATTCTCAATAAATTTATAGACAAGTCTTTTCATGTCTAAATTCATTTTAAAAGCCCCTAATCATCATCAATTTTTTCTAGGCTTATATTAAATAAAATACAAGTATTATTTCATAACTATTCATTCACTTTTTAGGATTATTAATAATTCATATTTGCTTGGTTATCAGACTTTAACACAAGATATCCTTAACTCTATGCATTTACAATTTTGTTTACGTAATCACTTTCCATTCATATCATATTTAGGTTAGTAAATTACATAACCATCATTACAATTTCATTTTAAAGTATTATGTCCCACTACTCTTTATTTAATCAATTATTTTATTAAATTATATACTAGCCAACATATCTATTTGCATGTATACCCTTAAACATTAAAAGGTGCAATATTAAATTCTAGTCTACTATTCGACCAAACTAGAATTTTCATTCTAAATTAATCATTTCCTCTCTTATCACTAATTCTATTATCTAATAAACTAATTAACTTATTTTCTACACTTACCTTTCAATAAACACTAAGTTATCCTTTAACAAATTACATTATACACATAATGTATATACAACTTAAAAAATATACTCAAATAAGTTCCAACAAATCACATTTAAAGTCATCAATCAATTATAACTCATTTCTTTTTTATACTTCATTCGGCCTACTCAATTTCTCTACTCTTCAACATTCTTTTTCCTTCATTGATTATGTAGCAAGCTTTATTATAACTTCATTTATCTAATTACATACTTAATTCACTTTTATTATTTATTAAACCTTATTATACCCTAGCTCACTCATTTATATAATTAATTTACATAAATTTCTCTTATTATACCCGATTCGGCCACCCTATGTTATCTTTATCTTCTTATTTTCTTTTCATTTTAATCACTTAAATCGCCATTTCTAACCTCCTCTAACATACCTATAACATTAATTTCAATTAAGCATGAAATATATATACACACAATTTCATAACAAACATAACCTTATATCCACATCAAACTTATGAAAATTAAGGGATATTGAATCCTCTTACCTCATAAGCTTAATTTTCACTTTTAAAATCTTCATTTCCTTTACTTTAAGCCATAAACAATCTCCTCCTCATAAGGTACCAAAGTGGCCAACATACACATCAAGAAAATATCCATCAAAATGCTTTCTGAATTCAATCAAATCACATAATCATAATCTTTAATCTTAGATCTACCCATAAAATCAATTAAATCAAATTATGAGACCCAATTTTACTTTTGGTCCATAACCTTCTTTATCCATCTTTTTCCACTTCTTCCACTTCCAATGGAGTTTAAAGGTTGCCATAAGTGGAAAGAGGGGTAAGCTTTGCTTAGGAGGCTTGATTTGGTGAAAACCATAAAAGAAAAATGAAGAAAACCTATAGAATTTCTTAAGGATGAAGCTCACTGCAAAGAGGGAGAAGCTTAGTGAAGTCTCTAGAAATTTATAGATGTTTAGGCTACTTAAAAGGCTAATTTGGGCTGGACTTGGTTCAACCAAAGTGGTTGGACCTAATGTAAGCTCAATTTTGTTTTTAATCCCATTTAATACACTGTAAATTATTTCTCTCTCTTTCCAAGCTAAAATTCACTCAAAATCAATTTCATAATCTATAAAATATATAGCATAGCTTACATACAAAATTTTAACCCAATCGAAATCCATTTTCGATTCGATTCACTCAAACTAGTCCGGTTAGCAAATTTTTGATATTATCTTAAAATTACCTTTTCACTATCCAATAATTATAAATGCCAATTAGAGCTCAACTAGAACTTCCTATAATTTTTAAAGATCATTTTTTATTTTTAAAATCTCGATCAAATCCAAGGTTAACTAGTTACTATTTGAACCAAAATCATTAATTTTTGCGCACTTTCTGGGTTCAAACCTTCCTAAAAATTCTTCCATAATCCTTAAAATATATTCATTAGGCTCCTTGAATATTTTTGAGCCAATTAGAGACTATTTTTCGATCTGATTCATTTTTACGAGTCAGATAACCTAATTTTTTTCAAAATTATTGAAAAATTAATTTTTTTATTATCATGTAATTATACTTCTTATTTAATGTTGATCTATAAATTCTAGTAATTTTTAGAATTTAATTGCTATTTTAAAAGTTTCGTTAAAATCTTAATCAGCCCGGGTACTATTTGAACCGAAACCATTAAATTTTCTTAATTTTAGCTTTTAGAGATCCATTTGATCTCATTTTGATTCCAAATTTCACCATTGGAGTTGTCGCAACTATTACTTTCCAATGATGATGTAAAATATTTTTCGACTTCGAAGCATACTATTCACCTCGATATCACTATTCACCATCGGAATACTATTCTTGACTAATCAGGTAATTAGGCCATTACATGAGCTCTTCTCTAACCTCCAAATCAGCTTAAATTTTTCTAAAATTGATTTTCTCAAATTTTTTAATTTTTTGCTTATTTTTTAAAAATTTTTTAAGCACTAAAAATATTTTTTATTTTATTCCAATTAAAATTATTTAAAATAGTGATAAAATTGAGAAAATTAATATTTTTCCTTCTTAAATTTTCAAATTAGCTTAAAAAATATATTATGTGGAAATTTTTTATTTATTGATTGAAATGAGTTTATTTATATTTTGTTACGAGTAACACTTTATACGTGCTTGTACATGAGTGTACTGACTGTTTATATTCTATTATGAGTAACACTTTATCCTTTTTTAAAATTGAAATGAGTTTTAGTCATACATATTTATGCATAAGTGTACTTATTATTTAATTTTTTTATTATGTGTGATTGAAATGGTGATGATAAGAACTCTAAGATGTCCATGGATTTCTTGAGGAATTGTAGAAATCGAAGCAAAAGTGAAAATAGTTTGCAAAATAAGGATGCATAATAAGGTTTGAGCTAGTCACATTGATGCAATAGTGCATCATATTCGATATATGCATGAAAAGAAGCAAGAGTGCATTTAAACTGGTGGCCTAAATCAAAGATGTAATGACAGGACCTTATTTAAAGTGATGAAAGACTCTTTTGATCACCATCCGGATATAAGAAACTTGATGATTGATGCTTAGATAATGGAAAAATGGAATTTATAGGAAATTCATTATCTAATTTTTGTACTTGGTAACCAAAATAGGAGTATTGAAAAGCAACACTAAATTTGAGATCGTGGTCAGAAGTGGACGTTGAGTGTATCATCCATGGCTTCATAATTGATTTTATAGCATACCTCTCAATTTGTAAATTGAGATCAGAAAATCAATACCAGTGATGAGATTAGTATTATCATATTCTAGATTCCCTAAGTTATTGACATCAATGTCAAGTTATTATTGGTTAGCGAATTTTTGGTTAAAATTTATGTTTCTTATTACTAGATTAAAGACAAGTGTATCTTTTCTTATTTTTATAAGTTTTTTAGGATTGTTGGATATTTAATGCTTGATTAAATAAATGAGTTTATTTATCTTTTGGATATTATATTAGCATTTAGCATTTATTATGAATGTATTTATTTTATTGTTAATTGCTTAACAATATTTTATGAGTAAAATAATTGCATGATAATTGTAAGACTTAGATTATCTTATATATAATATCCTGAATTAAATTTAAAAACTTAATGCCCAATAATTGACATTTAATATGCATGAAATTTTAACCTGTAAGGTTAGACATTAGAATTTAGAGAGTAATTGGAAACTTTAAGTAATTTTTTTGAATTTTGGCCTAATAGATAGCTTTATTTGATTAATTTTCCAGATGCATAGTAAATAACATATATTGCCTGATCTCTTTTAAAATTATGGAACAATTATTCCATTAGTGATTAGAGGATCTAAATGGAATATGTAAATCAAATATATGCTTGAAGAGCAAGAGGCTATAGAAACCTTAAGTTTGATTATGATCGAATTTGAGCATGGCATCATAACTTAGCATATGTAGGATCGAAGTGCCCATATGGTTTGGGAAAAGAGATATTCCACTGCTCGTATCATATTGCTAAGTGAAAATTGATTTTGACATCACTAAGAAATTTCGTAAGTGTCAAAATACAATGGATCTGTGGATCGCTTTAGGGGAAAATTTTGGGGATATATCTCATATTTAGTTTCGATCATTAGTGATCAAAATTTTTGATACTTATCAGAAAAATTTTGATTATGAAATACGAAAATATCTCGGAGAGATGGAAAATATAATATGTAAGCATAGTAAAGCTGGTCATAAGTTGATAATGAGCAGTAGCTCTAAGTTGTTATCCATTTCTTACCTAGATGTTGGAAGTATATGAAGATACAATCAACTAATAAGGGTTGTATAAAGATATTTGAGGATGTCACTGATGGAATATGACATGGTATGATAGTCATGATAGCACAGCGGAAAAACAAAAATTTTATCATGCATACCATACATATCCAAAGCTAGAAACGAAACATGCAATTTTAGGGTTGTATTACTTACAACTTTTGATGCCTTTTGAAAATTGAATTTGATGATGTCCAGCAGCTAAGGTGACTTTATCCTCCTTAGTTCTCGATCACCAATGCCAAGGAACAGCCTTTTACGCCACTCCCTCTATTCTCACACACACACTTGCACCGACGGCTTAAAATTGAGATTGCTAGCTCTCTTTTTTGGTATTGTGTAATGGTTATAGTTTGAAGCTACAAAACTTGATTTTGTACTTCTTTAGATTGCTATTACTGCTCAATAACACAAGAGAATGAGGAACAATCCTTTCTCCTTGTGTAATGGTTACTATTCACGAGTTACTATTCATGCCACAAAAAAATTTGGTTTAGGGTTTTATTTCTTTTAATATATATGCTTATCCTTTGGCAAGTCTTTGATCTGAATTCAACCATCCTAAGATGATTAATTCAAACTCTATCACTTCCTAAAGATAAGTAATATATTTTGAATTAAACTTCTTTGAATTTAAATTCAAATTTGAAATAAAAACATAAGACATTTAATTAAATAAAATCACTTAATATAACTTAATTGCATGTGCCGAAATTCCTTGAATTCCATCTTGGAATTTCGGCCACTTCATTATATATTTAAGTGATTTGATTTAATTTAAATTCCTTTAGGCTTTAATACTCAATTAACTTAATTAATGTAACATAATTAATTAATTGAAATTAAACCTTGTGGGCTGAATTTCTCTCTCATGGACCAAAGCCCAATAGCAATATTATAACCCATTACATACATTAATTTGACTTTAATTAAAAGCCCAAATTAATGTCCAATACTTAATTTAAATATTTTAAGCCCAATGCTTTGTGTGCGATCCTATAGGTCCATTTAATGTTGGCAATGAATTAATAAATTAATTCAAAGGCTATATATATTCTCTAGCAAGATATTATAGCATTCCAAAATAAATGAAAATGCATATGGCATTTGGTGACCTAATGCAATTTCGCATAGTCCCTTACCCATAAATATCAGAATTAATATAAGGCATGGAACTAGTCATCCTTATATATATTAATTCCTTTCTTGATATTCCAGTGACACTGAACTCTCAGATAAATAATGATTACTCATTATTTCATCTCGGTATGGCCATACACTTCTCAGTTCACTGATCAAGTGGCCGGTGATATTTTTCTCTCTTATCGAGAGGGGTAATCCCTTCACTTCTCTCATGCTCTCTAACATGAATCAGTGCATACCCAATCATACCCGTACTTGTCACTCTGTTACGAGCACGTTAGGTGTATGTCAAAGTACACTGTAATTCATAAAGAGTTTCATAGAGATTTCAGGTCTAAGAACTCCGATACAAAACTTGCATATGAGAAACACTTATGACTTGTACCATGTAGTGTTCTCATGAGCGGATCGAATCCAGATACCATGTTCTTTAACATGTATCTATGATCTCTGATTGACACTCTTGTCCTAATGATCCGTAAGACAGAACTCATAAGATCAGAGAGAGCATACTAGTCTTAATTCATTTGTTATTCCCATAACAATGACTGACTAGGGATATTTAGAATGATGTCTCATTTGTTTCAAGGTCTTACAATCCATGTGCCTCACACATGATAACTTAAACCGAAACAACACTCTTGGATAGTTTTATCAATTGATATGCACAGGAATACAAAGGATAAAACAAATGCCTCATTTTATTAATTTCAAGTGTTTCGTTACAATGTATTGGGGCTAGGGCTTACACTAACAATCTCCCACTAGCACTAGTCCCAATTGGGCATATCCCTAAGACCGAACACTCTCAAATGAGCTTCGTGCAGATTTGGACGTAACTGTTTCGTCAAAAGATCTGCTACATTGTCTTCACTTGATATCTTGCTAACCTTGACGTCCCCACGATCAATGATTTCTCTGATCAGGTGGTACCTTCTGAGTATGTGTTTGGATTTCTGGTGTGACCGGGGCTCCTTAGCCTGTGCGATGGCCCCGTTATTGTCACAGAAAATTTCTAATGGATCTAGGATGCTTGGGACCACTCCTAATCCATTAATGAAATTTTTAATCCAAACAGCCTCTTTTGCAGCCTCACTTGCTGCAATATACTCAGATTCTGTAGTTGAGTCGGCAACGGTCTCTTGCTTTGAGCTTCTCCAGCTGATAGCACCACCGTTTAAAACAAAAACAAATCCAGATTGCGATCTAGAATCCTGAGTGCTGGTCTGAAAAGCAGCATCGGCATATCCTTGTATGACGAGCTCTTCTTGAGCACCATACACCAAGAAGTGATCCTTAGTCCTTCGCAGGTACTTAAGGATCCCTTTTACAGCAGACCAGTGCTTCTCACCAGGGTCTTGCTGAAACCTACTGGTTATACTCAGTGCATGAGCAACATCCAACCTAGTACATAACATAGCGTACATGATAGATCCAATAGCAGATGCATATGGGATTCTACTCATGTTGTCCCTTTCCTCCTTGGTTTTAGGGCACTATTCTTTAGTCAAAGGAACTCCCAAAGCCAAAGGTATGTACCCTTTCTTTGAGTTTCCCATACTAAAATGCTTTAGTACTTTGTCTATGTACTTTTCTTGACTTAGTCCCAAAAGCCGATTCGATCTATCTCTATAGATTCGAATACCAAGTATTGTTTCGGCTTCACCTAAGTCTTTCATTGAGAAACATTTTCCCAACCATTGCTTAACCTTTTGCAATGTTGTAATGTCATTCCCAATGAGAAGGATGTCGTCCACATATAGGACCAGAAACACTACTATGCTCCCACTAACCTTCTTGTACACACAAGGCTCATCTTCGTTCTTAATGAAGTCAAATTCTTTGACTGCCTCATCAAAGTGAAGATTCCAACTTCGGGATGCTTGCTTTAATCCATAAATGGATTTTTGAAGCTTGCATACCTTCTTAGGACGCTTTGGATTGACAAAACCTTCAGGCTGTGTCATATACACATCCTCAAGTAAATTTCCGTTAAGGAAAGCAGTTTTGACATCCATTTGCCATATCTCATAATCATGATATGCAGCTATGGCAAGCAAGATCCTAATGGACTTGAGCATGACTACAGGCGAAAAGGTCTCGTCATAGTCTATACCATGAGTTTGTCGAAAACCTTTTGCTACTAGTCTACCTTTGTAGGTCTTATCAGCTTTTAATTTGAATAACCACTTACATTCAATTACCTTAGCACCTTCTGGTGGATCAACCAAGGTCCAAACCTGGTTATCGTACATTGATTGCATCTCGGATTTCATGGCTTCAAGCCAATTATCCGTGTCTGGGCTTTCAATAGCTTCTCGGTAGGTAGTAGGATCCTCACGATCTACTAACTCAATAGTGTCACTGTCAGTGATTAGAAATCCATATCTCTCAATCTCCTGACGTACCCTACCAGACCTTCTAGGTACTTGTGTAATGGGTTTTTGTTCCACAACTGGTTGTGAACTTGATTCCATTTCCAAACCATCCTCTATAGGAGCTTGTGGCACTTGAATTTCTCCAAGTTCTACTTTACTCCCACTGTCTTTCTTGAGAAGGAACTCCTTTTCCAAGAAAACAGCCTTGCGAGCAACAAATACTTTGTTCTCGGCTTGTGAGTAAAAGTAGTATCCCTTTGTTTCTTTGGGATAGCCCACAAACAAGCAGACAGTCGATTTGGACTCTAGTTTGTCAGATGTTAATTTCTTAACATGTGCTTCACAGCCCCAAATCTTGAGAAAAGACATATTAGGTTCTTTCCCAGTCCATACCTCGTATGGTGTCTTCTCAACTGCTTTAGTTGGAGTACGGTTCAATAGAAACGCAGCAGTTTCTAATGCATAACCCCAAAAAGAGATAGGAAGATTAGCTTGACTCATCATAGATCGAACCATGTCCAACAGAGTTCGATTTCTCCTTTCGGACACACCATTCCATTGCGGTGTTCCAAGAGGAGTGAGCTGTGAAATAATACCACACTCTTTTAGATGATCATCAAACTCTTGGCTTAAGTATTCGCCACCTCGATCTGATCGAATGGCTTTTATACTTTTGCCAAGTTGGTTTTCTACTTCGTACTTAAACTCTTTGAATTTCTCAAAAGTTTCAGACTTGTACTTCATTAGATAAACATAGCCATATCTACTGAAGTCATCTGTGAATGTCACGAAGTAGCTAAAACCACCTCTAGCATGTGTACTTAAAGGTCCACATACATCGGTATGTATTAGTTCCAATAAGCCATTAGTCCTTTCACCTTTTTTATTAAAAGGACTCTTTGTCATTTTTCCATGCAAACATGGCTCGCATGTGTCATAAGGCTCTAAGTCGAATGACCCAAGCACTCCAGTTTTGTGGAGTCTTGAAATGCATTTTTCGTTTGCATGTCCTAAATGAAAATGCCAAAAGTAAGTAGGGTTCAATTCGTTTGATTTAACCCTCTTTGTATTAATGTTGTATATCGACTCTTTGTTTTGTAAATCAAGGATATAAAGGCCATTTTGCAACATGGCATTGCCATAAGAAATGCCTTGGCGACGAATATGAGCATTGCCATTTTTAATAACAAAATCAAATTCATCATTATCCAAATATGAAACTGAAATAATGTTTCTGCTCATAGCAGGAACATAATAACAATTATTCAAAACAATACAAAGTCCGGAAGGTAAAGTGAGGTGATAGTCGCCTATCTCCATGGCAGCAACTCGTGCTCCATTCCCCACACGGAGGTCCACTTCATTCTTCCCAAGTAACCGCCTATTTCTTAGCCCCTGCACATTTGAACAAATGTGAGAACCACAACCGGTATCCAATACCCAAGTGGTAGAAATAGAAAGGTTAATTTCAACAACAAAAATACCAGAACTTGACGCCTTGGCTCCATTCTTCTTTTGTTCTTCCTTGAAGAGAGCACAATTCTTCCTCTAATGCCCTATCTTGTTGCAATGGAAGCAAGTGCTCTCACTCTCTTTGAGTTTTGGCGCCTTGGGCTTGGATTGGGCATGAGGTGCACTCCCACTTGACTTGGGTTTTGCCTTTCCCTTTCCCTTTCCCTTAGCGGGTCCCTTCTTAATTCCCTTTTGAACCATTAGAATGGGATTGGTCTTTCGAATGTTCTCTTCAGCATTCTTAAGCATCCCATGAAGCTCAGTGACTGACTTGTTCATTGCATGCATGTTATAATTCATCACAAATGGATCATAAGCAGCAGGCAATGATCCTAAGATCAAGTCAGTGGCCAATTCCTTTGGCACTAGTACCTCAAGCTTCTCAAGAGTATCAAGATACCCTTTCATCTTGAGTACATGGGTACTAACAGGTGTACCCTCAGCCATCTTGCAAGATATTAATGCCTTTGTTATCACGAACCTCTCGTGACGAGCTTGCTCTTGGAACATCTCCTTGAGGTGCACCATGATCGCATAAGCCTCTTGGTCCATAAATTGCTTTTGCAAGTCAGGCACCATAGTGGCCAGCATCAGATAGGTCACATCGTTGGAGTCGCTCTTTTTGGTCTCAAAAGTTTCCTTTTGAACCGCAGAGGCGTTCCTTCCTGGTTCTTCAGGCAAGGGTGCATCCAAAACATACGACTTCTTCTCTTGCTTAAGAACTATTCTTAAGTTTCGAGACCAGTCTATGAAATTGGTGCCATTTAATTTGTCCTTTTCAAGGACCGATCGCAATGAGAAATTGTTATTTGAAGATGCCATTTTCAATCTACAATAAATTTTAGCAAGATTAAATAAGGTCTTATTTATGATCCCATAAACCGAATTAATATCCCTTTAAATAATTCGCGTTAGTGATTTAATATGGGCTCAAGATCCACTTTTTACAACAACTTATTAGTCAAGCTGAGCTTGTACACCTAACAAGTTAAGTTACTTAGGTAGGAAAACTCCAATCATGTCTCGTACATGACTCTTGGATCAAATGGGCTAACATCTTAAGATGTTATAGCACAAACCCATTTATTAGTTGCCTAGGTCCGGGCATCCCTTTCCATGATAAGTCCAACCTACATTCACAACCCATGCCTTACAAAGATAATCGGGCGCATCTAGGACTCCTAGTCTACGTGACCGATGATCGATGCCTTGACATGTTTCGAATTAGGAAGGCAACTTTGTGACTTACTATTTTTAGGGATTCATTTTATTACGGCTTATATGGCATACGCTTTGTCATCCATACATATCATGCATATATATATAATTGTATAAAGTAAAGCGTGACAAACATGGGCCCAAAAACCTACAACTAAGATTCTATACTATTACATAAGAATCTTCGAGTTGGGCTTCTCCACTCCGGTGGGCTTCGTCTTGATTTACAAAGTCTTCAAATAAATTCTATTCTAAGAAATAAATGAAACTTTTACAATAAAATATAATGGCACGCAGGCCATATTTAATTACAAAAACCCAGGGCCCATGAATGCACCATGCATATCCATTCATCACACCAAACAAGCAAATAAATATACATAGCATTCATGGATCAAACAAAAGTCCAATTTTAATTAGTTTAGCCAAGCCCATTAATGGAAATTGTGTACTTGAAACTTTAAGAGAAGACCCCGTGATGGGCCTGGGCCGAAGCCCAATGGACTAAATCCTCTTATTGAATAAGTTCTCTTAAAAGCCCAAAACACAAACTAGTTAGATTTGTGCCATAAATCAACTCTAGTATAATTTCCAATTTTTGCCATTTTTAATTTTATGTCATACAGCCCATAAACATTAAAAATACTTATAATATGTGCTAACATGAATTAAAAATAAAATCATGAAGAACACATATAATAACACACGGCATTCATGAAAAAACAAACAAACAACAAAACAAGTTGTTTAATGCTTATGTAATGCCATGAAATGCACAAACATTTAAATCAATTTTATGAGTCATTTAATAATCTAAATAAGTCCATAAATATTGATTTAATATTCTGTACCATTTTAATCTAAATGTGTTTTTACCATTTTAATCAAAACAAAACAAACAATCTTGATTAAACATGTAACAAACACAAACTAGTCATAGTTTTAAGTGATTTTAAAATTAATCAATTAAATTGTCATGGACCAGAATTAAAATCAAATTTAAAATATGTCCAGACCTGATAATTAATCTTTAAATATCACTTACAAACATGCCAAAAATGTTTTTACATTTAATTTTGAAAACTAGTTGTTAAACTAGCAATTTACATGCCAACTAGCACCTAGTTTCATAATTAACATATACCATCAGGTATAAATAATTAAATCCGACCATTACCAGCCCTAATAACATCTTAGGACAGTATATTAACATGTCATATTAATTATAATACCTATCTAATCAATTAAAATCGTTTTTACACCAAAACAATGCAAAAAACTCAAAACAGAAAATTTCAGATTTGCATGTTTTAAAATAACGATTTTTAATTAATTTTTTCATGCATTTAAAGCACTAAAATAAGCATGTCTAGGCTCTGATACCACTGATGGAATATGACATGGTATGATAGTCATGATAGCACAGCGGAAAAACAAAAATTTTATCATGCATACCATACATATCCAAAGCTAGAAACGAAACATGCAATTTTAGGGTTGTATTACTTACAACTTTTGATGCCTTTTGAAAATTGAATTTGATGATGTCCAGCAGCTAAGGTGACTTTATCCTCCTTATTTCTCGATCACCAATGCCAAGGAACAGCCTTTTACGCCACTCCCTCTATTCTCACACACACACTTGCACCGACGGCTTAAAATTGAGATTGCTAGCTCTCTTTTTTAGTATTGTGTAATGGTTATAGTTTGAAGCTACAAAACTTGATTTTGTACTTATTTAGATTGCTATTACTGCTCAATAACACAAGAGAATGAGGAACAATCCTTTCTCCTTGTGAAAAATTGAACAAAAGAATTAAGAGAGAGAGAGTCACTATTCACGAGTTACTATTCACGAGTTACTATTCATGCCACAAAAAAATTTGGTTTAGGGTTTTATTTCTTTTAATATATATGCTTATCCTTTGGCAAGTCTTTGATCTGAATTCAACCATCCTAAGATGATTAATTCAAACTCTATCACTTCCTAAAGATAAGTAATATATTTTGAATTAAACTCCTTTGAATTTAAATTCAAATTTGAAATAAAAACATAAGATATTTAATTAAATAAAATCACTTAATATAACTTAATTGCATGTGCCGAAATTCCTTGAATTCCATCTTGGAATTTCGGCCACTTCATTATATATTTAAGTGATTTGATTTAATTTAAATTCCTTTAGGCTTTAATACTCAATTAACTTAATTAATGTAACATAATTAATTAATTGAAATTAAACCTTGTGGGCTGAATTTTTCTCTCATGGACCAAAGCCCAATAGCAATATTATAACCCATTACATACATTAATTTGACTTTAATTAAAAGCCCAAATTAATGTCCAATACTTAATTTAAATATTTTAAACCCAATGCTTTGTGTGCGATCCTATAGGTCCATTTAATGTTGGCAATGAATTAATAAATTAATTCAAAGGCTATATATATTCTCTAGCAAGATATTATAGCATTCCAAAATAAATGAAAATGCATATGGCATTTGGTGACCTAATGCAATTTCGCATAGTCCCTTACCCATAAATATCAGAATTAATATAAGGCATGGAACTAGTCATCCTTATATATATTAATTCCTTTCTTGATATTCCAGTGACACTGAACTCTCAGATAAATAATGATTACTCATTATTTCATCTCGGTATGGCCATACACTTCTCAGTTCACTGATCAAGTGGCCAGTGATATTTTTCTCTCTTATCGAGAGGGGTAATCCCTTCACTTCTCTCATGCTCTCTAACATGAATCAGTGCATACCCAATCATACCCGTACTTGTCACTCTGTTACGAGCACGTTAGGTGTATGTCAAAGTACACTGTAATTCATAAAGAGTTTCATAGAGATTTCAGGTCTAAGAACTCCGATACAAAACTTGCATATGAGAAACACTTATGACTTGTACCATGTAGTGTTCTCATGAGCGGATCGAATCCAGATACCATGTTCTTTAACATGTATCTATGATCTCTGATTGACACTCTTGTCCTAATGATCCGTAAGACAGAACTCATAAGATCAGAGAGAGCATACTAGTCTTAATTCATTTGTTATTCCCATAACAATGACTGACTAGGGATATTTAGAATGATATCTCATTTGTTTCAAGGTCTTACAATCCATGTGCCTCACACATGATAACTTAAACCGAAACAACACTCTTGGATAGTTTTATCAATTGATATGCACAGGAATACAAAGGATAAAACAAATGCCTCATTTTATTAATTTCAAGTGTTTCGTTACAATGTATTTGGGGCTAGGGCTTACACTAATAATCTCCCACTAGCACTAGTCCCAATTGGGCATATCCCTAAGACCGAACACTCTCAAATGAGCTTCGTGCAGATTTGGACGTAACTGTTTCGTCAAAAGATCTGCTACATTGTCTTCACTTGATATCTTGCTAACCTTGACGTCCCCACGATCAATGATTTCTCTGATCAGGTGGTACCTTCTGAGTATGTGTTTGGATTTCTGGTGTGACCGGGGCTCCTTAGCCTGTGCGATGGCCCCGTTATTGTCACAGAAAATTTCTAATGGATCTAGGATGCTTGGGACCACTCCCTAATCCATTAATGAAATTTTTAATCCAAACAGCCTCTTTTGCAGCCTCACTTGCTGCAATATACTCAGATTCTGTAGTTGAGTCGGCAACGGTCTCTTGCTTTGAGCTTCTCCAGCTGACAGCACCACCGTTTAAAACAAAAACAAATCCAGATTGCGATCTAGAATCCTGAGTGCTGGTCTGAAAAGCAGCATCGGCATATCCTTGTATGACGAGCTCTTCTTGAGCACCATACACCAAGAAGTGATCCTTAGTCCTTCGCAGGTACTTAAGGATCCCTTTTACAGCAGACCAGTGCTTCTCACCAGGGTCTTGCTGAAACCTACTGGTTATACTCAGTGCATGAGCAACATCCAACCTAGTACATAACATAACGTACATGATAGATCCAATAGCAGATGCATATGGGATTCTACTCATGTTGTCCCTTTCCTCCTTGGTTTTAGGGCACTATTCTTTAGTCAAAGGAACTCCCAAAGCCAAAGGTATGTACCCTTTCTTTGAGTTTCCCATACTAAAATGCTTTAGTACTTTGTCTATGTACTTTTCTTGACTTAGTCCCAAAAGCCGATTCGATCTATCTCTATAGATTCGAATACCAAGTATTGTTTCGGCTTCACCTAAGTCTTTCATTGAGAAACATTTTCCCAACCATTGCTTAACCTTTTGCAATGTTGTAATGTCATTCCCAATGAGAAGGATGTCGTCCACATATAGGACCAGAAACACTACTATGCTCCCACTAACCTTCTTGTACACACAAGGCTTATCTTCGTTTTTGATGAAGTCAAATTCTTTGACTGCCTCATCAAAGCGAAGATTCCAACTTCGGGATGCTTGCTTTAATCCATAAATGGATTTTTGAAGCTTGCATACCTTCTTAGGACGCTTTGGATTGACAAAACCTTCAGGCTGTGTCATATACACATCCTCAAGTAAATTTCCGTTAAGGAAAGCAGTTTTGACATCCATTTGCCATATCTCATAATCATGATATGCAGCTATGGCAAGCAAGATCCTAATGGACTTGAGCATGACTACAGGCGAAAAGGTCTCGTCATAGTTATGGTGTAATGAGTTCTAATAAGAGAAACAAAATAAGCTTCAATGGGAAGGGTAAGAAAAGGCTCAAAAGTTTAAAAGGCAAAAGATCAGATAGAATTATATAAGGTCCAAAGGTAATAAAAGAATAAATATTTCAAGTGTGAAATATTTCTTCAAATGCCAACAAAAAGAATA
Organism: Excoecaria agallocha; assembly: GCA_037975025.1. Lineage (NCBI taxonomy): Eukaryota > Viridiplantae > Streptophyta > Magnoliopsida > Malpighiales > Euphorbiaceae > Excoecaria > Excoecaria agallocha. The sequence goes on along the minus strand of CM075813.1, from coordinate 31,714,744 downwards.
CTATGCAAGAGATTGCAATGTATCCTAATAGATACACTATTTTGACTCATGAGTGAGTAAAAATCTGTGTATCTAGTCATATCTTTCTACTAAATTTTATTCTTTGTGGGTGATAATTTCAGAAGTAATAGACATTGTTATAAAAAGGATCAAGATTCTTTTATCTAATTAGTTTCTATTTTTGTTTAATGAAACTTGATTTCACTTATATTTCAAGGATAATAGCGTATGCTTATGTTTAGATGATGCTTAATATGGGTCAGATTTTATTTTGAATGATTCATTATTATGGATATTGATCCTGATTATTGGAATACTACTAGTTTTTTGTTAATTGCTTCTTCTATTTCATATTGTTATGAGAATAATGTAAAATTATGGTATGCTAAATTATACCACATTGGCCCAAACTGAATGGGTCGGTTAGCCAAAGTAGGACTGATATGTGCTTTAAATTAATAAGCTTAAATTATCTCTCTATAAGCATTGCTAAAAAAGAAAACTAGTAAAAAACCTGTTTGAGAAGGGGAACTAGGATCAAAACTCCATTGTAATTAATCCATTCTGATATCTGTGGTTTAATGAATATTAGGGCAAGCCATGGGGCCTATTATTTTTCATCACTTATATAAATGACTATACTAGGTATGGTCATATCTATTTGATTTCTCACAAGTTCAAAGCATTGAGTTACTTTAAAACTTTTATGGATCTTGTTGAAATTAAATTGGATAAGAAAATTAAAACTTTAAGAACCAAACATGGTTGAAAATATCTTTTAGATGAATTTAAAGCTTTATGTGATGAAAAAGGAATTGAAAATCAGTTGTTTATTCCTAGAACTCTACAACAAAATGGTGTTATGGAAAGGAGAAATAAGACACTCCCAGATATGGTAAGATCTATGAGGAATGAGAAAACTTTGCCAATCTGAAATTGGGGAGATGCACTTTTAACAATCATATATGTTATAAATTATGTACCCTAAAGTCTGTTGCTTCCACTCCTTAAGAGTTATAAACTAATCGATAATATTACCCGAGCCATTTATAACCTTGGAGTTACACTACTTACGTCCATAATACTTTAAATAAATTTGATAAATTAGGATTAAGAGATAAAAAGAGTATCTTTATACGATATTCAAATGTATCAAAAGGGTACGTGTTCATAGGTGAGCAAGTGAGTGGCTCAGTAATAGAATTTGAATCATGAGATATTATATTTTTGGAAAATAAGTTTTCGAAATTGGGCAAAGTAAGTCAAGACTTTACTTTTTACAAAAATACAAAAGATGGAATGACTGAATCTCTCCATCAGAGTGGGAGAGAAATTGATGAAGAAGGTCAAAACTTTCTTTTCAATGGTTCGAATGTTCAAGATACATTTTTTAGTAGGAGGATGAGCATGCCTAACTTCAATGGGAGTATGGATATTCAGGATTCTTATTTGAGTGGGAGCGTAGAGCATAATTCCAGTAGGAGCATTTCAAACTATGATAAATATATGAGATATGTTTATCAAGAATGCCCAACTAAAGATAAATGAATTAAGGCAATGGAAGAAAAAATGGCTTCCATGAGATCAAACCGTGTTTGAGAACTAGTTAATCTATGTAAAGGATACAAACTGATTGGGAATAAGTGAATTCTCAAAATAAAGTGAAAAGCTTATGGTAGTATCGAAAGATACAAGGCTCAACTAGTCGCTAAGGGGTTCACACAACAAGTAGGAATTGAGTATGAGGATATTTTTTCACTTGTTATTAGATTTATGTCGATAAGGTTGATTCTAGCTTTGGTGGCTAGTTTGGACCTAAAGCTACATCAAATGGATGTAAAAGACTACTATCCTCAATGGAGGATTAAAAGAAGAAATCTATATGAAGCAACTTATAGGTTTCATTAAAAAAGGCAACGAACATAAGGTTTGTTAATTGATGAGATAGATCTATGGCCTAAAGCAATAATTGAGATAATCTTATTTTAGATTTCATGAAATAATCATATCGAATAAGTTTTACATGATTTATGAAGATCATTGTATTTTTTCCAAAAGCTCGAGAAACGAGTTTATCATTTTAACATTGTATGTAGATGACATACTTATAGAAGAAGATGAAAAAGAATATGTAAATCTAATAAAAGATTGGTTTTCATCCAACTTTGATATGAAAGATATAGGTCAAGTAGATTTATCCTTAGAGTTAAGATTTCAAGGGATCGCTCAAGAAGGTTATTATCATTACCTCAAGAGACATCTATCAATAAAGTTCTTGAACGATTTATTATGCAAAATTTAAACCCATAAGATAATCCCATTGTTAAGAATCAATTTCTTAGCAAATGTATGTGTCCTAAGATGCCATATGAAATGGAATGCATGAGGAACATTCCATATGTCATTGCTGTGGGTAGTCTAATATATGTAATGTTGTGTATAATACTTGATATATGCTATGCAGTGAGCATAACAAGTAGATATCAATCTAACCCAGATGAAGTATATTGGAAAGCAGTGAAAAAGATACTTAGATACCTCAAAGAGACTGCAGACTATTCTCTCTATTAATCAAAGAAAGGATCTGCAAATGAGAGGATACTCAGATGTTGATTGGAGAAGTGATATAGATGAGATTAAAGGTTATATATTCTTGCTTAGCAAGGGTATCATTTTGTGGAGTAGCAAGAAGCCCCATCAACATTGGAAGCTGAATTTGTTACTTCCTCTGCAGCAATACAAAAGGCAATTTTGGCTAAAATGATTTATGAACAATTTAGGAGTAACTACCTTAGAGGAACCAGTGATAGTTATTCATCGATGGATGTATCGACATTAAATATCAATAAATTAAAGATATTGTTATGCTAGGAGAACTGAACTGACAGTACATTTTCTCATTAGATATGATTGCAGATTCATTAATAAAACTTATATTGATAAATGTATTTTGAGAGATACATTAGACCTTAGGATTTTCATAGGATTTGATTTGTACAATTTTAAGTGATCAATTAGCATTATTATTTATGAATAATAATAAAGTTCATTATTTGGCATTACATGAGTGTGAATATTTACTATTATTTATAATATGATTAAGCATATCGGACAGAGAAGTAACCCACTCACATGAGTATTTAAATTAGTTTTGTTAATAATTTTACAAAATCTAATATGAGGTAATTTTTAAACAAAGTAAATTTCGAGAACCTATTCAAAATAAAAGTGTCATAGAAATTACAAGATGAGTCTTGTTAATGTGCAAGATAAAGATGCACATGAGGTTGTGTGCTTTGGATTTAGATCTAAAATAGGATGAAGAATGATCCGATGATATATTAAATGTAACTATCATAATCTATCTAAAAGATAGAATTAGTCTTGAAGGAAGTGGACTAAAGTTGAATGTTGCAGTGCATTGCAACCTTATATTTCTGTGTGGTGTTAAGTAATAATAAGACATGCACTCCTTTAAGGTAAAAGAGAGAATACCATAACACATGCATCATACCACGTGTGCTTGAGTTGACCGAGGGAAGGAAATTTTATGTGAATGATCTCAAATTTTTCCTAGTATAAGACCCTAATTTTCAACCTTAAGGACCCTTAACTTTTACTAGAAGTATAATTCAGTATGGCTAGTTTAGTTAGTCTCCAAAGGGTCATGAAAAAATTTCATCCTGGCAAATCTAACTAGAAAAGAGAGTTGGACTATGACTGATGTTATATAGTAAAAGGAAAAGATATTTTTCGATCATATTCGGTAGTTTCATGGTTCACTCGTATACCTATTGTAGTCTTTGTAAGTAGAGATACAATAGTGAACATAAAAATTATTTTTATGAGATCATAAGATACAACAACGATTGTGAGAAAACTATCTGGAATTTGGCATATAATTGCAAGATCTTATTTCTCGAGATGATATATATCTCTAACAGGTGTATAATATTAGTGTTCTCGATATATTCGATCACACAAACTATCTGCCTATATGATAGGAGAGAATGACTGAAAATTATTTTGTCATGTACGAGTGGGAGATGAAAGAGCTTAGGATACACTCATAACTCACGATATAATAAATTGACCCCGATATAAATGTGATAATATTAGAATAAAAAATAATACATATGAAATTAGTTTCACATTGGGTTTTCCCTTAGGGAATCTTTCATTTATGTGAGAATTAATATGGGCAGTTATCTAATTTAAATTAGGTAACTAACATATTAATGATAGACATTATTTCCTTTACTTAATTTGTGTAACTACCAATTTAATTCATTATTATTAAGGTAATTTATGTTACCTTAATTGAAGCCCTATATAAGGGCTCAATTTCTTCATTTTGAAGGAAGGAAAAATCTGAGATATCGAAACTCTGTCGGTTTGTCTTCACACGTATTCTTTCTTTGTCTAAAGGGCTTTTAGTTCTTGGATCTGTACTTTCATCCCATAGTTCATGACACGTGGATGAAAGGCTTGCCAGTAACGTGAAACATACAATTTCCACTTCAATGATTTGCATTTGGAGAGCTAATTACATTTACTTCTCATAATATATCGTGATATATTTTATTTCACAAAGATTAAAAAAAAAGAAGAATTAAAAATCATTGAAGAAAACATTTTAAAATGATCCATTTGTATGAAAAATTAACTCTCTTTTATAAATAAAATCTTCACACCATGAATTTTAATTGCAATTTAGTGTATGGTTATGAGAGAATATAAAATACAACGTTCTTGATATATAGAGAAACAAATGAAATTCACTCCAAATAGCTGATTCTTGCTAATAAGTTCATTTAAAATTCAACTTGAGTTCATCAATCAAAGCATTCACATTAGTATTTAGTAATTACAGTCATTGATAATGACTCGTTATATGTTGTATCAGAAATTGCAAATTCACAACATAAAAAAGTCTCAAAAATTTGACAAACTCTTTAGCAGTATCCCAATCTTCTCTAGTAGGAGGATCTATTTTACTATTTTACAGCTACAAATTAAAACAATATATATAGAGGAATAACAGATTGAATAAAGAGAGAATCTTACAGCTACATCTCATTGATTAATTGCAATCATGTGACCTATTAGATTAATTATAACAGTAATATATGCTATTGTGCATATCTATTAATTTGTTATCGGTACAACAGTAATATATCCTCTTGTGCTTATATACCCAAAAAAGAATATAATAATTAAATGAACAAATATAATTGAGAGATGTATTGCTATAGCATTTTGAAATCGCAATCAAATTAACAAATTACACAACAATGTAATACAAAAATGAATCAAGGCTTTGTAATATTAAAGTGATGTACACCTCAAAACAATAAAAAAATGTTAAACAACAATATTAATTTTAAAACATTCCAAAAATAAAACAATTTTGCTGTAAAATCTGGCAATTGCAAAAGCATTTTAGAAATGTAAATCAAAATGGAATAATATATAATATATACACACTAATGCTGAAAACTTTCATTAATTAGAAAATAAAAGGTACATAAGTTGAAATGTTCAAGAGAAGAAGATAGTTGCAATTTTCCATTTCTTCAAGAGAAAACCACTTGCCCACGACTTTTCCGAACCAAAAGAATCCCATTTACCCAAATATATAAACACAATATCCTTCACATTTGCACATCTAATAAAGAGCTCAACCAACATTCACATGCATTTCCACATATTATCATTTATCAATAAGAGATATATACCACAAAAATCACACACTATTTGGCATAAAAAAAAGAAGCATTAGGGATATCATTTAGCTTATAAACACGGAACAATAAATCAAACAAATGGAACATATACTAGCAAAAAGAAGAGAAATGGTATATTAAAACCATAAATTAAAAAATATTACAGCGCAGATATACATTACTCTTAAAAATATATAAAAAACTATATTTTTAAAGATAAAATAAATCAAATTCTTCGTAAGATAAAGATTCGGTAACTAGTAGAACTTAAGATTTAATTTTGCAGTAGAATAGGTATCATAAAAAAAAAAGGAAGCAAAATGATTTTTTAAAAAAAATGAGAAAAGATTGTGGAATTTTAGAAGGCAAAAATGAAAAATAAACATTGGGCTGCTTACTACGTATAATACAAGTGTAGTGCTTACTACTCAGTCACTTCCTGACCCAAACATTTTTAAAATCAATTTTGCATTTGGTTTCGCAACTTCGTCATCCAGTCATCTTCATCATCATTCTTTTTTTTTTTCTGGTAGAATTTATTCTCATCCTCATTTAATTTTTTTTTTGGTAGAAAATATTTTGCTTTCCACATTCAACTACCTTTCTGCTCTCAAATAATTTAAGTTTGCTAAAATAATTGAAAAATAAATATTGGGCTGCTTACTAAGTACGACACACGTGTAGTGCTTAAAATTTAGTCACATCCTGACGCAAACATTTTTAAAATTAATTTTGCATTTTGTTTCGCAACTTCGTTATCAAGTCATCTTCATCATCATCCTTTTCTTTTTTTTTTTCTGGTAGAATTTATTCTCATCGTCATTTATTTTTTTTTTGGTAGAAAATATTTTGCTTTCCACATTCAACTACCTTCTGCTTTCAATTAATTTAAGTTTGCTAAAATAATTGAATATTTCAACATTCAACTATCTTTTACCTCGCTTAAATGGTAAGCCACTAAGCCTTATGCCTCTGGTTGAAGATTGAACGCATAAATATAACGGAATATAACAACACACTCCGTTGTATTTATGATGATTGTTGTAAATAAATAAATTTATAAATATACATAAATTAAGTTTAAATTTTTATTTTATAACTTAAAATTTTCAATTTATTAATGATTTATAACTCATATATTTATTTTATAACTCATGTATTTATTTTTAGTTATTTAATCTATATTCATAAGCCTATAAATACAGGTTTCATCTATAAAATACATAGAAAAAAAGATAGTAAGAAAATACTTATTTTCTTTCAATTTCTATTTAAACTCATTCTATTGTCTTTATTCTTATAATATGTTCTTATAATATTTTATATAATTTTTGTATTTTATAACACGTTATCAGAATGGATTCGCTCCACGGTTCGTAGTAAAATATTTTTCTTTATTTCTTTCCAACTTGCATTATATCAAAATATTACTAAACTTGAGTTTGAGGCTCTTGATATAACTGGCAAAAATTATTTTCCATGGTTTCTCAATATTGAAATTCATCTTGATGCTAAAGGGTTTGGAAATACAATTTTAGTTGGAAATAAAGTATCCAACCAAGACAAAGCAAGGGCAATTATATTTCTTCGTCATCATCTATATAAAGGGTTAAAAGCTGAATATCTAACAGTGAAAAATCCATTTGAATTGTGAAATAATTTAAAAGAGTGATATGATCACCAACGAACGGTAATATTACCTAAAGCTCGTTATGAATGGATGCTCTTATGATTTCAAAATTTTAAAACCGTACGTGAATATAATTCTGCTATTTTTAGAATTAGTTCTCAGTTAAAATTATGTGGCAAAAGGATTATTGATGATGACTTATTAGAGAAAATATTTTTAACTTTTCATGCTTTAAATGTGCTCCTGCAGCAGCAATATAGAGAAAAGGGTTTCAAAAAGTATTCTGAATTATTCTTATGCTTACTTATAGTTAAAAAAACTAATGAGCTATTAGTGACAAATCATTAGACTCGTCCTACTAAATTTGCTCCATTTCCTAAAAAGAATGTTGCAATACACAATCATAGCCATGGTTACGGTTGTGGTCATGGTCGTAGTTATGATTGAGGAAGAGGAAGAGGACAAGGATGAGGACGAAACAATTACCATCATTATAGTGGCAATAATGACAATAATTTTTTGCCACTCGAAGTAGAACAATAATGGGGAAAAAGGAAAAAATAAGTTCAACCATAATAACTCTTCAAAAACTAAAGAAAATTCATGTTATCAATGTGGAATGAAATGGCATTGATCTCATACCTATCGTGCAGTTGAATATAATAATCACATAGATGGAAGGAATGCATCACCTACCTTGAGCAAAATTTGACACAATGTGGAGATCTTTTGACAAGTGCGAACTAGTTTCTCTCCTTTAACCCTTTTTGTATAACCAAAGGCTTGATTGATAAACAAATGCATTAATTCTATATTTTATTTGTTTTCATACTTAATTAGGGTGCAGAGAACTATAGTTTATATATCAATTAACTTTAAATCTTGTACATCCATCAAGTAATAAATTAATGGTCAAAATTTAACATACTATTAAATTAAGAAAATCCTAAACCTGACTTAATATGAGCCATAACATCAAGCCATACTTCTTACATTCTCTCACTTGGCTAGATGTTTCATCATTACATTTAATAGTATAACATCATTTAATAGTATAACATAATGCTACCAAAAATTACATTTTATAAACCATTAACATCATAAACACCTTAACAAAATAAATTACAAAATATCGGTTATGGCAGTTGATAGCGAAAAATTTTTGGGATGAAATTTAGCAAGGGAATTTAAATTTCGTTGCTAAAATAGCAACGAATTTTAAATTTCGTTGCTAAAATAGCAACGGATCTAATTTTCGTTGCTAAAATAGCAACAAAATTTAATTTTTGTTGCTAAATATAGCAGCAGTTGATAGCGAAAAATTTTTGGGATGAAATTTAGCAACGAAATTTAAATTCCTTTGATAAAATAGCAACCGAAATTGAATTCATTTACTAAAATAGCAACTGATTTAAATTTCATTGCTAAAATAGTAACGGAATTTAAATTTCGTTGATAAAAATAGCAACGAAATTAATTTTTGTTGCTAAAAATAATGCGTTCACATAATTGAACTGTAAAATAGCAACGAAATTTAAATTTCGTTGCTATTTTTAGCAACGAAAATTAAAATCCATTGCTATTTTAGCATCAAAAATTAAATCCGTTGCAAAAAATAATGCCTTCACTTAATTCAACATAAAATAGCAACAAAATTTAAATTCTATTGCTAAAATTAGCAACGGACTTTGAAATCCAATGCAATTTTTGAAACAAAATTTAAATTTCGTTGCTAAATTTGAAATCGTTGTTAAAATAGAAACGGAATTAAATTTCGTTGCTAAGAAATAATATATAAGAAAAAGCCCTATTTCTTTTATTTATGTTCTTCTCTTCACGATCTGGCATTGTTCTTCTTCTCTCCACACTCAGTCATTTTCTGTGGCCGTCTGTTCTTCCTTAGATCTGCCACTTTTTGATGACCGGTAAGTATTTTTATGCTTGATCTTTTGTGTTTCTTTGTTTCGTTGTCATTTTTCTTATTCTTTTCACGATCTAGCACTGTTCTTCTTCTCTTCACGCATTGTATTTTCTATGGCCGTCCGTTCTTCCTCAGATCTGCCATTTTCAGTGATCGATAAGTATTTTTATACTTGATCTTTGGTGTTTTTTCCTTTCATTTTTATTTTTTATGATGTTCATGATCTGCCATTTTTCTTCTTGTCTTCACGCACTACATTTTCTCTTGCCATCCGATCTTCCTCAGATCTGGCACTTTTCGGTGATCGATAAGTCTTTCTCTGCTTGATCATTTGTGTTTCTTCAATTTTTATTTTTCTTCTTCTCTTTGACTCTCTACCATTTTCTATTATTTGGTCAGTTCTTTGGTCAGTTATTGCCATTCGATCTTTCCCAGATCTGCCTCTTTTCGGTGATCGATAAATCTTTCTTCCTTCCTTTTTCATTTTTCGTCTCTTCACCTTCTATTCTCTACTATATATTTAATTTTAATTGCTAAAATCCAGATCTACCTATTTCTTGCTTATTGTTAGAATCCAACATTTCTTGCTTATACACGATTTGATGTAATAAGCTAGATATGGAATAGTTATAGTTGGAAAATAGCAGTGACATTATGTGAAAAATATTTGCCTTTTAAATATTTTGTACTTCTTTTACTGCATATTAGAAAAAATATCTTTAAATATTATTATAATTAAAATAGATAATTACAGTACTTTCCGAGCATTTTATGGCTTCATGTATATTGGGTATTGCCAAAGATTATGTTTTGTGATATGGAATTGTCCATAGTTTTGGTATATAAAAGATAGTGGTTAGGATTTTTCATAGTTTTAATTAAAAATAATAAATAATTACATTTAAATTTATTATTAAATTATGTAATTAAGATATGGATTCCTTTCACTTGAACTAGGGAAAGAAAATAATTTATATGAGTGAAAACAAGAAAAGACCAAATGTCCCTGAAAAATCTTAAAAACTTTAAACTAAAAAATGGCAAATTAAACATTATTTTCTGGGCCTGAAAAATGTTGTTACATGAGCAAAGCTCAATATTAAATGACCGTCTCGAAATGAGCTTTCCGAAAATATATTATAATAAGAAATCTAATGCTTGTAGCAAAAGTAATGACCAATATAGTCTGTACCGTAAAAATAATCCATTTAGGCTGAATGTTAGATTTCTTCATTTCTTTTCAAATTCTAGTTTGATTTAAGATTTTTATTATCTATATTTTTGGTGACAAATTGTTGGTAATTGTTGATTTTATCCATAATCTATTGAATTATATGTGTTTGCTGCTTATTTACATATGTTTGGTGGTTTGGTTACCTTTATTTTTGCTTCAATTTGTATGAACAACTAGTGTCATCATATGTTTGATCAAATGCCTGAATCAATTTCTATCTACCATAATTTATTTTTTCATACATTTCTTTACATTCCTTTGCTGCATCAATTTCATATCATTCTTACTTCTCCACATGAGTGGGATCATTTCATGTATATTGCACAATTTTTACACTCACTAAATTTTGTTGCTTATCTTATTTTCATGATTTCTTGGCATACTATTCTTTAATTTTGTTGCTTATGTTATTTTCGTAATTTCTTGGAAAATTATTAATTTTCCCACACTTTGTTTTTCTCCTTTATTACATTGAAGTTGACTATGACAATCTTTTATAGTTATGGCACCAAAGTGAGCAAGGAATGACCAAATCTCTTCTTCTAAGGCATCTACCTTATCTGCATATACTCCACTAGCATATGTAATACCCATATACCCTCAGGAAAACATAAATAAGAACATAGGTTTAGTAACACCTTTATAGAAAAATCAAAACTATTTAATGATTTTCATTATAATAATTGCGTAATATATGTCTATTTAACAATGTAATTAAGTACAGAGCATTTAAACTATTTATACACATATTTAGTTTATTAAAAGATGATGTTTGATGATTATACAAAAATTTTCTTCACTTCATATTGATTATAATTCCAAAAACCAAGACTCATAATACTAGGGGTTGCTACAAGACCCAAAGGAGACTTAAACATTAACCCTTACTTGAAATGCCTATTCTTCACCAAACATATGAAATTACCTTATTTGAATACATGTATACATTGATAACCCTTTCATATTTATTTAACCCATAAATCTAATTATGAAATTACCTTATTTGAATAATAGTTATGCAAGCATGAGTAATGTTGATAGATCTTGGACGTATAGGCGATTAATGCCAAATGGTTTCATTAATATTGAGTTTGCTGAGGGAGTTCAATCATTCATTGAATATGCAAGTTTGCAAACTGCATATATGGATGGTCCAAAAATCAGATGTCCATGTAAAAAGTGCAAACATATTCGTTTTCTCCCAACTGATGAAGTGCATCTACATTTGTTTAAAAAAGGGTTTGTTTCAAATTATTTTGAATGGACAAGACATGGAGAGTTAATAATTTGTAGCACCTCTAGGGGTATTCAATTATATTCAACAGTAAATATAGATGATGTTGCAGGCAGAGCTAGAAGTAGACCAAATAATATGGATGCAAACGCTCAAAATCCTTACACATAAATGGTTTATGATGCAGGTGGTAATTCCTTTCAAGAAAATATGTAGAATATTGAAGAGGAACCAAATCCAAATGCAAAAATATTTTTTGACTTACTAGAGTCAGCTCACCAAGAACTATGGCCAAATTGTGAAAACATAACTCAATTATCTGCAATGGCCCGAATATTGAACATAAAGTCTGAAGGTCATATTTATGAAAGTAGTTTGAATAAAATTCTTACATGGTACAATGATTCATTACCTCTTGATCATTAAATGGTTGAAAATTTTTATGAAATGAAGAAGTTTATTCGGGATCTTGGTTTTCCTATTGAATGAATATATTGTTACAGGTTAGGATGTATGTTGTTTTGGGAAGAAGATGTTGAATTACAATAGTGTAAATTCTGTAGTCAACCTATGTTCAAACCAAGAAAGCATACTAGAAAGCCAAACTTAGTTCCTTGAAAGTGGATGTATTATTTTCTGCTAATTCCGATGCTTCAAAGACTGTATGCCTCTAATGTTACTGCATCTCACATGAGATGGCATAATGAACATGAATAGATTGATTGAAGTATGAGCCATCCATCGGATGCTCTAGCATGGAAATATTTCAACAATTTTTGGGAAGCTATAACAGAATTAAGTTTGTTTTTCAAAAGCTTAACATCATCTGAAATATATTTGTCTGATATGGAAAGACTAGAAATGGACATTTAGTTACCTTGTGCAAATTAAAGGGTATTTTTCCTCCCAACTTCTTTGATTGTATAGAGCATCTACCAATACATTTAATACATGAGGCTAAACTTGCTGGTCCAGTCCAATATCGATTGATGTATCCATTTAAGAGTTAATTAAATACCCTTTTGAGCTAAAACTTATATAGATTTATATCAAATGAGTAAATATAATTATCCTATTTATGATGTAGGAACTTACATCACTTGAAGAAAATATTAAAAATAAGGCTAGAGTTGAAGGGTCTATATGCAATGCATATTTAGTAGATATAGTAAGTACATTTTGTTCACATTATTTTGAGCCACATGTGATCACTCAAGAAAGAAAAGTTTCTCGTAATGACGATGGGGATGCACGAATTGATGATGATCAATTATATATTTTCACATATCCTGGCCGAACACATGGACGCTCAACAAGAAGAATGTTGATAGACAAAGAAATGAAGGCTGTCTATGATTACATTTTATTGAATTGCAAAGAAATTCAACCTTTCGTACAGTGAGTTTAAGTTATATTTGAAATTGGTTAAGTTCTTATTCTCGGGGATTAGAATTTATGGCTAAGATAATTTTTAATATTTTTAGTGAATACGAGGAATTGTTAAGTGAGCTAATGTCGGGAAAACCACAGGATGACATTAAGAAAGAAGTGGAAATAAACTTTCCGCTTTGGTTTGCAAATTATGTAAGTTTTTAACTTGCAATATGAGGAATATTTTAATAAAGTACTGTTAAATTTACAAATTATTATATTTATTGATTAATATTCCTTATTTAAATTATGTAGGCTTCTGAAAATAGAATAGAAAATAGGCTCATATGTGATCCTGCGAAAGGACCTTTACGAACTGCTAAATCATAACCAGTCTATTTCATTAATGGATACAAATTTCATACAGAAAATTATGGGCATAACATGGCAACAACAAATCGTAGGGTTTGCATACAAGGGGAACTGATGGATTATTTTGGAAAAATTATTGAGATACTTTTTATATGTGAATGGTTTGACCCTACTCCTAATGTTGGAACAAAAGTACATAACTGATATAATCTCATTAAAATCAACCAACGGAGAAGATTTAAACAATTTGAACCGTTCGTGTTGGCAATGCAAGCGACGCAGGTGTATTATGTCCCTGATCCTAGTTTAAGATGGGATAAGTTAGATTGGTTGTGTCACACCCTTCATGGAACAATCCTTTCTAAAGTAAAGATAGCAAAAACGGTAAAAAATTTTTATGCATTATTTATTATTTACTATCATTTTTCACTTAAATAATCAATTATTTCACAATATTTCATAACTTGTACTATAAACATACATGTTACATATTCTCTAAAATTCCAAAATAAATTCCAATTATTCAATAAAAATTCATAAATACCAATTATCATTTCTATAATTCATTTAGGCTAACATATATTAATTCCATGCAAAATTTCCATCATTTTCCCTTAGTAAGTGTTTTGACCACCACACTAAACCCTCCTAAAAATTTTCTTTCTTCCATTTAAGCTTTCATTTCATCTTCTCTAATGTCCAATTTCATTTACCCTAAACTAATTTCATCAATTGACAACTTTCACAATTTTTAACCTAGTTACATAAATGAAATTAATTCACAATAAAAAGGAAATTAAAGGATTTTGTAGTCACTTACAATTTTTCCTTATTCAAGGGTGTTTAAAATCTCTTTTCCCTTGCTCTTCCACTTGCAAACTTGCCTTTCTCTTCCTCACCATTCATGGCTGGCCAAACAAGCTCTCATAACCTTAATTTTTTGTCCTCATATGCAAAATTTAAGCTCATAATTAGCCTCCACATCTCAAAAACTATGAGAAAATACTAAAAAACCAATTAAAATCAATTAATTTCTTAAATTCTATCTTACTTCTTTTTCTTTCTCAACTTGATTCCTTGCCTTCCTTTGCTCAAATCATTTGATTGAGGCCACTAGGGTAACCTAGAGAGATAGAACTTTATCTTTTATGTTGGATTTTATGAGAGATTTGAAGTAAAATTGAAGAAAAATCAAGAGAGAGAGAGAATAGTGGTTCGGCCATATAGGGAGATGAAGGAGGCTGTGGATTTTTCTGGAGTTATCTCCAGAAATCCACCTCTTATATATCTCCTATATGGTCCCAATTTTGGGCTTGATCAATGGGCCTAACCCAAATTAAGTGAAAGGCCTATTTTAGGCCATTTAAGGCCCAATCAATTTTCTCCCACTTTCAGCCTTAAAATCATTTCAAAAATAATTTTATCACTCTTATCACATCAAAAATAACTAGTATGCAAATTTTTAGCTCAATAGGAGTCCGTTATCGGTCCGAATTCTGAAGATAAGCCAGACTTTAATTCAGAATATTCTGAAAAAAAATAATGATTTTGATGTGCAATTAAGTGATGAAAGCGATTAATTTGAGTATGTTTTATTTTATTATATCATAATCCAAATATGTTATTATTGCATTATTGAATTATTATTATTATATATGTTATAATTATATTGTTCTATTACAAGAAAAATGATATATTTATTTGATTTTTAGGTACAAAATATGGCACCCAAAAGAAAGAACAATATGTTGCTACCGAGGCTCAAATTAACATCGAATAGAGATGACAGTGCACAAGTGTACCCATCTCAACCTACAGGGTCTATAAGTTTAGGTTTGTATTCAGATCCTTAACAGCCATATTAGGCATCATCTTTACCTACTACAAACCCCAATGGCTCTCCTAATCTACCAAGTGATTCAGCATCCAACAATCCAGATATATTAGCACAAGCTACTCCCGCACCAGACTTTGGATCTATACCGACAAATGAACCGACGGTAGATGCTGAGGATAAAGAAGAAGAATTCTAGCCTGGTGCGAAGGGAGTTGATGGAAGAATTTACATTAACACTATCAATGATATGTGAGTATTAATCTAATTTTGTATTACAAGATAACATTAGTTTATATATGTTGCTAGGGATATCTAATTTAAAATTGATCTAATTTTTTTCATATTAATAGGTTTATTCCATCAGGTATTTGCTCAAGAAAGATTAGATTCAAGTTCAAATAAATGATAGAAATTGAGGGTTATGTATGGAAGAATCTCTTTCTGCATATAAGAGATTTTTAATATCAAGAGTTTAAGGTAAAAAAATAAATTGCATTATTTGTGATGAAATAGCTCATTTCATACATTAATGGCATATCTATTGTATTTTACATTATTAAATTATGTTATTTTTCAGAAATAATTTTTTTGGGATTCAAAATTTAATGGCGTCATTTATCAAATTTAGGAAAAATTTTCTCGTGAACGATATAAAGAATTTGTTGCTAAATTACACAAGAGTGGTGAACGACCTTCTTTTATTTCTGAAGAAATATTGGGTTATTGGCAGGAATACTGGGCATCACCTAAAGCAATTGCCATTTCGAAGATAAATTCTTCAAACAGACGGGGATGTTCAGATAGAGAGAGTTTAGCGGTGCACACTGGAGGAACTTTGAGCCATCATGAGCATGCAGATAAACTGGTAAGTATTTGAATTTTAGAAAAATATTTTTATTTATGTATTAACTTTACCCATTTACACTTCAATTTAATTCAATGTATGAATTTAGAATAATATTTGATACTGTTGGAAAATGATGGTTTAATTTATGTCTATTTATATGTCACAGGAGGTAATGATAATGTTGGACAATGATAATGTTTGATAACGTTGGACAATGATAATGTTGGATAATGATAATATTTGATACTGATAGTGTTTGATAATTTTTGCCTAATGATAATGTTTGATAACTGTTGGATAATGATAATGTTTGATAATGTTAGATAATGATGCATTTTTTAGATAAATTTTTCATTTCACAGGAGGCAAATGTAATAAAATTAAAGGAAATTTTGCTGAATTTTTTATAAACTTGAGTTTAATTGGTTATGCAGGAAAAGTCCATGGGTAAGAGACATATATATCCTGAAGTATTTATGTACACCCATACAAAAAACCATGAAATTCAGACATTTATTAATGCCCGTTGCAGACAACTCAATGTACGTTAATTTTATATTTATATATTAATTTTTAATGAAATATAGTTAATTAATTGTAACTATTGTAATTATAGGAGCAATTACAAGAGACTCTCAGTCAACAGCGACAAAACTCTGAAAATGCAGATGAGAATCGGATATTCCTTAAAGTGGTTAGTGGTAAGAATAACCGAGGAAGGATTTTTGGCTTAGGATCTATTGCAAATACATCCCATTTGCATTTATCTGCATCATCCACAGCTGCTTGTAGTAGGCATTCTGAACCTTCTGAGAGAGTCATTCAGCTAGAGAATACTGTCAGCATGTTACTCGATACTGTAATTCAACTAAAGAATGAGATGAAAGAGATCTAAATGAAAAGCAAGGGCAACACCTCTCAACAGTCAGATCGTCCTCCTTCACCAACTACATAGTTTATATTTATAATATTTAGGTATTGGTACTGATTTTGAGTTGTGTTTCTATATATTGATTTATAATATAATATTGATTCTCATCTTAGCTTATCGCTTAATTTCATCTATGATTTCATATTTATTGTTGGTAAGGTTGATTCAGAAATTGTTGAGTAATTCTTATAATATGGCATTTACTTTATCTCAATATATGCACTTAAAATAAATTGTTTTTTTTTACCAGCACTTAAAAAGTTTTAAATACTCTATTCACCTCCTTTAGAGTATATTTGGAACTAACAATAATTGGAATCTGATTTTTTTTTTTCAATCTTCAAATTTGAGCTTTATTTTTACCTTTTTTTTGGATCATAAAAAGCTTCTTCTTTTTTTTTTTCCTTTTTTTTTATTGTCATGGGTGTAGTTGGGTTCCATAATTTCATTTGATGTGTCCCTATTTAATTTGCTGAAAATAAGATCGTGTAATGCTCTTATCTAAGATTAACTAGGCATTTCTGTATATTGTGTAGAAACTTATAACCCTCAATGCCCTTGTGGCTTATAATTTTTTTTTATTATTTTTTATGCACATCTAACCTATTATAGAAAGATAAAAGGGCTATCTTCGTGTCAGAAGAATCCAACTACTTGTAAAAAAGAAAAAAAGATATGAAGCTCAAAAATAAAATCTTTAGTATCTTCTGCCACTAAAATATCCCCTTAGAGATTATTATTATTATTATTATTATTAGTTGTTAACGATATAATCATTATTGAAATGAATATCACATTAAAACTTTAAGTGAAATAATATAAGCTTATAAGTTATAATTATAATTGAGAAAACAATAAAATAGTTTAAATTATCATTTTAACTAAGCAACCGAGAATTTACAATTATCAAATTTATTTAATTTTATTCCTATAATTCCATGCAATTTGGATCGTTTGAATGTCAGTTTCAGTCCTTTTTTTTTTAATCTTTATTTGCATTTCAATAATAATTGAATTATATTCCCTTTCGAAATCTATTATAGCCATATGCAAGTTGTTGGCGAGAATTACATATGGGATAATTTAAGGGAATGCTAAGAGCTTATGACTAGAGATGTTTATGTAACCTCCTTATATGTATATATATATTAACAGTATAATCGTTCTTGAAATAATATCATAGTAAAACTTTAAGTGAAATAATATAAGCTTATAATCATAAGTGAGACAACAATAAAATAGTTTAAATTATTATTTTAATTAAGCACCTGAAAATTTACAACTAGCAAATTTATTTAATTATGTTCAATACATGCAATATAATTTTGAATCTCTAAGAGAAACAAAGCACATATCTAATTATGTCATTCTTATTTATAGAAACAGAACACAAATCTAAATAGATAATATAAAAAGCACGTCCATTCTAAATGCCTTGATGATCATTTGGAAACTCCACTTGATCCCCTGTACATAGAGAAAAGAAAATTAAGTTAATAAACCAGTAATTAAAAAATAAAATGCTGCGTTAAATTAAAACTGATAAAAATAAGATAGATAATACTTTAAAACTTCAGCGTAGGTCTTAGTGTTTTTCTGGATAACAGATGATTCTTGAAATGCGAGTTGAATTTCATCTTCAAGTATTTTTCCAAAAGATGTCTGAAGCCGACGCTGGATGCTGCTTGGGGCTGCTTCTTTACATGGTTCAGAAGTTTGTTTGAAGATCTCATATTCAAGTATTTCCCGAAGTTTGATTCGTACTGTACTTTTCAACTCCATCTCAAGTTCAGTGCTTAGTGTTTCTGAATGATTTATGCAATCCTTGAAGGACAGGAAAAAAAAAAAAAAAAAGAAAGAAAAAGAATAATAAGAATAATGCATAATATTGATGAAGCGATAGAGTAGTATAGCACTTACTGGAGGACAAAAACGAAATTGAAAGTATGTTTAGCACTTACTGGAGGTGAAGGTGGAGGTGGAGTTGGAGGTGGAGGAATAGGCTTGGTACAGGTGTGACAACACAGACCAGACTCTCCATCTCCTTCTTCCTTTGAGGTGTTCTCTGATGATATATCAATGTTTAACCATTCTGGGTCTTGATTATCAGCTTGCGAGTTCCTGCACCTTATATTCCACCTCCCTGATCCTTGAACTTTCTCGCATTTTAAGCTCATCTCGCCCATCTCTGATTCTTGCGAGTCCAGCCACTGGCTGAACCATTGTGGTAGCGGTATTGGCTCCGCCACCGCCTGCGCTTCTTTCTCCGACTTTACTACCCCCCCTGAAACAAAGTATAGGAAAGCTAACAACATTACCAGAAAGCTTTTACGTCTCACCCATATGTTTGTTTTTGAAAGAGTTGTTTTTGTTGTTCGCTCCTTTTCTTTTGTTTCTTGAACAACTGTTGTTCGATCCTTCTCAGCAGTCATTTTGGTTTTTCTTTTTTCTCTCTTTTCTGACTTCTTATGCTTAAGTTTTTCTCTTGCAGTTTGGATGCGAAAGGAGGAAATAATAGCAGCATTATATAGATGGCGTTTCATTGTGGCTACAGTTGCCAAAATTATTGTTTTGCCGTTGACGAAGACTTGATAATTTAAGTTTACTAACACTAATTAATTCTGTTAATATTTCTGGTTAAAATAAAAGCAAATATCCTCCCCTTCCATTTCATCGCGGCGATTTTTGAGAGATTTTTATTAAATATATTCATATAAAGGACAAAAAGGAAAAAATATCATAATAAACAACTTTTCAAAATAGATTTAATGTAATTATTAAATTGATAGACACTGTTTCATTTTGTTAGGAAAAATTAATATGCTCCTATTGACAATTGGCCCCTCCAAAATATTAAAATCGTACTCTGAACTTTACTGATGTATTTAAAATTAAAGGAATCTATTTAATATATTATTAATTCAAACTGAAAATATATTTTAGTGACCATTTTCTAGCGATATATTTCACAGTTCATTAAAAAAATAGATTGAGAATTAAAATATTTTAATAGTAGAGACAAATTAGCGACAAATATTTATCGCTATCACAAATGTGTCCCACAGCAATATACAAAAACTGTTGCAATATGTACTAATTAAATTGCAGTTTGGATGCAACAGGAGAAAATAATAGCACCAATATATTGATGGGGTTGCATTGTGCGTACAGGTGCTAAAATTTTCGTTTTACCGTTGACAGTGGTGACATGATAATTTAAGTTGAAATACTCAATTATGAATCAGAATTATTATTTTTAGAAGATTAGGTATAGTTGTTAACAATGTAATCATTATTGAAATGAATTTCACATTAACATTTTAAGTGAAATAATATAAGCTTATAATCATAAGTGAGGCGACAATAAAATATTTTAAATTTTTATTTTTAACTAAGCAACTTTGAATTTACAACTATCAAAATTATTTAATTTTGACCAAATAATTTTAGATGTCAAATTTCGATCATTTGAATGTTAATTTCAGTCTTTTTTTTAATCTTTATTGGAACTAAATAATACTTGAATTATATTTCAGTTAGAAATTGATTAAACTGGGGGTTCTATTCATCTATAGTAAGTGAAGTTATAGATAAATAACAGATAAAATTAGGGCTGAGGAAAAATGCCCTAAAAAACCTATTAACCAAAAAACTAGTCCGAAATCAAACTGGTTTTTTAGTTAATATAAACAGTTAATCAATTTTGCTTCTTAAATTTTGATTTTTTTTATTTCGGTTTCGATTCACGATCTGAAAAAAATAGATAGTGTATGTTAACCGACTGGTTTGCTATTTTTGGTTTCTATTTGACTTTTGGCTTTCGGTTTTGTAATTTTTGTACTGATTAACAGTTAATTCATAGTTAACCAGTGAATAACGATGAACTGGTTCCCATAAATATGTTATATTTTTATTTTTATATCTTAAATTTTTTATTTTTTATTTCTTTCTAAAATTTACATAAAATAATATTTTCAAATATATTTAAATTATATTTTTATTTTTATATCTTAATTTTTGTATTTTTTTTATAAAATTTATATAATCATTTAAATTATATCATTCTTTTTAATCATATAGAGTAATACTCATATGAAGTAATTGATTAACTATTATATATATTATTTTTATCATATATAGTGTTATCCATATTTTACTTAATAATATTTAATTATATTTTCTTTTATTTTAGAATATATTTTTTAATATTTAATATTGTCAATTTTTTTACTTAGAATTAACCATACTATTTTCCAAAAAATATAAAATCCATTTTATCATTTTATGATATTAGGTATTAATTTGTTGAACATGAATTTTGACTAATATATTATATTTTTTTGTAATTTTTATTCTGAATTATTTTGTACATTTGAAATTGAATTAAATTTTATCTATTTTTTTTATAATTGCATGTTATAATGTTTAATGGTTAAACGAAATATATTGATTAAAGCAAATATAAAAAACTAAAATCAATAAATTGGTTAACCGAATATAACAAATTAATTAATGAATAATGATTTTTAAAAAATTATATTAATTGACTGATTAATTTTTTTCTTATTATAAACCGGTTAACATATCTATATACTCGCACTAAAATAAACATTGAATTCAAAAATAGACTACGCCTCAATTCCAATTCTTTAAGAGAAACAAAGCAAGTATCTAATCATGTCATTCTTATTTTAAGAAAAAAAAAATAGAGTACAAATCTAAGTAGAAAATATAAAAATAATGTCCAAACACATGCTAAATGGATGATCATTTGGAAACTCTGAGGATTAGACATGCGATTCCCCGTATATAGAGAAAAGAAAATTAAATTAATAAACCAGTAATTAAAAACCAAATTCCACATTAAATTAAAACTGATCAAAATAAGATAATTATAACCTTAAAATAACCAGAATCTATTGCAATTTAACTTGCTTGTATATTTATCTATGACTTCCGCTTTTGAGATTCAAAGTGAAGGAGTTTGGGATACGCCTATAACTCACGAGATGATAAATTAATCACGATATAAATGTACTAAGATCGAAATAGGAAATAATACATATGGAATTAGTTTCATATTGGGCTTTCTCTTAATTAGGAAATCTGCCATTTATATGGGAATTAATATGGGCAAATACCAAATTTAAATTAGGTACTAACATATTAATAATAGATATTATTTCCTTTACTTAATTTGTATAACTGCCAATTTAATTTATCATTATTAAGGTAATTTATGTTAGCTTAATTGGAGCCCTATATAAAAGCTAAATTTCTTCATTTGGAAGGAAGAAAAAAATTTGAGATACTGAAACTTTGTCGGTTTGTCTCCATGTGTATTCTCTCTTTATCTAAGGGGCTTTTAGTTCGTGGATCTATACTTTATCCAGTAGTTCGTGACACGTGGGTAAAAAGCTAGCCGGTAAAGTGAAATATACAATTTTCTTTTCAATGACCTGTACTTTGAGAGATATATATTTATGTTTACTTCTCTTAATATATCGTGATATATTTTCTTTTCATTGGTATAAGAGCCCAAATTTTTACGTTCCGGCTTATTTTTTTTAGATCTGTATTTTTACGAAAATTCAGATAAAATTTAAACTGTATGATATGCATATTAATAGTATAGATGTATGTATGTATATTTTTTTGGTCTGTATATTTTTTTATGTATTTTGTACATGAAAAAATTAATTTAAAAATCAATAATTAAAATTTCAAGTTGAAATTTTTTATTTTTGACCACACAATTGGACTTAGAGACCCTGAAAACCCTACCTTAGAAAAAATTCGATGGTCTAAAACCATCGGGAAGGCGGCGTGTGGCATGCATGCGCCACTAGTGCTAGAGGGCACATCCTAGGCATGCACCAAGGCCATGTGCCTGACTAACATGTCACTTAGCAATGTGGCCCAACCGTAGTGTGACACGTGGCTTAATAGTGAGGTGTCATATGTTAGATGACATGGCAAAGGGGTCCACCTAGGTACAACATGGCACCACAAGAACCAACCAAATGATGCCATATGGCAACCTATTACGCTGACATATGGCACGTAGGTCAGCAACGTGGTTTGATGAGCTATACCACATGGTAGCCTATGGCACTGACACGCGGCCTATGGGTCCAGCCATATGGCCTGATGAGTTATGCCACGTGGGCCAATGGATGATTGCTCTGTGGCAGACTATGGTCATACCACTTGTCACTTGTCAGTCCATTAAGAGCAATATGGGATCCATATGGACCAATGGGTGTCTACCATGTGTGATCAGTTGGTGTCTGATGGGGCAACATGTGCCCCATTAGGGCCACACCACATGGCACAGAACCACAGCTGGCACGTGATGTGCCTATCAGAGTGTGGTGCGTGAGGTCTATCCTCGTCGGTGCATTAGGGCGCATGCCGTAACACACTTATAATGTTGTACTATAAATATAGTGATCATTTACTAGACAGTCACCCAATGTACTATACCAGACAATCCAGTAAAATATTTTTCCAAATATCATCAGCAGTTAAACATTATAATAACCAAACAGTTTATATACAATACTAAATATTGTTTATACTTATACATATGCATAACCATAATTTTAACACTAACATTTCTATTCCTTATGATAACATACATGCCATGTCTATACTATCCATCATCCTTCTTGCCTATTTGCAAAATTTACAGAATCTTTTTATCTTTAAAACCTACGCGCTGTCACAAAACTATGCGTTGAGCATTAAAAATGTCCAGTGGTAGAATGTAAATCTGATATGAGCCTAAATAACTCATATTTAATCCATTTTTTATTACCAAAATAATATTTAGTTGTATTAATTTATGTTAGAATTAGGTGTGTTTAATGTATTTTGTCAAGTTTTGTTTATGTAGGATAAAAAGGAGAAAATGTGGAGAAGGAGTAAAAATAAGTTAAGGAACTCCGTGTCCTGTCGCACTCCGCGAGCGCGACAAGGGAAGCGTGTTCCGTCGCGAGCGCGACAGGTGCCGCGATTGCGACAGGAGGCGGTTAAAGGCAGTTCATGTTGAAAAGTCACTTAAAAGGACACCAAGTTTCATCAAGGGTTGCAACCATATGGAGGGGCACTTGAAGGGACTTGATGCTTGAAAAATTATATATACCCTAGAAGTTATAATCATTAGAGAATCTATCATTTTTATTTTTCTTATTTGAAAGTTTAATTAGAGAAAATAGTTGTAGGTTTTAATTTTAGTTTTATGGCTTGAAGAGAAGGAAAATACAATGAAGAAGACTACACTTGGTGAAAGGAAGAATGGTTGAGAGATCCCTTCTTTTATTTCTAATCTTTACTTCTTCTTTGTTATTATTATGAATTCTTTTTAGCAATTTGATTGTTGTTATTCATATTTATTCATTTCTCTTTATATGTAGTATTTGCCATTAAAACTTTATTAGTATCATTATAAGCTAAGGAAGACGACCTTAGATGTGCAATTCCTTCTCTGAAAATCATCATAATGGTCATAAATAAGGGAGTTAGCGAGAGCAACGTCTTATTGAAAGTTAATAGGAAATTCATTATTAAAGCATAGTTTGAGAGATCACATGTGGAGATAATTGCTATAGGTTGGTTTTTTTCTTTAAATGTGTGTTTATGTAATTCTTGTCTAAATGCGAGAGCTGCGATTTAGAACCATAAATGCATGTTTAAGGCATAATCTAGTCTAGATGCGAGAGCTGCGACATAGAACGTTATTCCAACTTGGCTTGCATGATAAAGATTGAATTATAAATAAGAGAAAAATATCAAATTCCATACTTATGTATATATTATATTCATCATACTCATAAGTCTTCTCTGATCACCATTAAAGTAGAATAATATTTAATTTAGTGTAGTGTAGTGTTAATAATAGTTTTTACTTGTAAATTAATGAGCATTGTAAACAAGATTAAAATCAAGTAGTAATAGTGTACAATGTTAATCAACATTCCTCGTGGGATCGATATCTGAAGTACTATAATTGGTACACCGTATACTTGCGGTATTTAAGCTTTTAGAAAAAGCATATCAAAATCCCAAACTCTCCAATCCAATCATATGCAGGTATACACAAGCTTATTTGTTTCTCATTTATACCATTATTAACTCTTTTGATATCATTACCTCGATTATCCTTTAATTACTAAAATTAGCTATTACTATGCTTATATTCTTATTCATTAACATTTAAATGTTAGGGTCTTTCTAGCAATACTATCACTTACTTTCATGACCAACTTTTCTATCATTTCTTTCATTACTACTATGATCTATTTGTGCTTTACTAATCCCTTTTGATTAATTCTTTAACATTAAAGTAGCTTTGCTAATTAACATTACTGTTACTATCCTTATAATTAATGTTGACATCATTGACTTATATATCAACACTATTTATAATGTTCTCATCCTTAATGGCTTTAACCTTTTTAGACTTATTTCGCTTACTGATTACATTCAAATCCAGCTTGTAGACTAATCTTCCTTTAATCTTGTTTGGACCAATTCCCAATTATGTCTGCCTTTTTAAATTCTATATATTTATAATTTACCTTTCACTTGCCAACTATTACTATTTTTTCCATTTTTTAAATAATATTCACTATACTTTTAAATTACACTAATGGACCATACTATTTCTAAATATCCCTTTTAGTCATTTTCTTACCATTATTAATGGTAAATTACAATGTAGTCCCTAAAGTTGAACCTTTACAAATTTTACCTTACATATTCACTATTCATTCTTATAGTTCATTTTTTCTATCTTTTACTCTTAATTTATGTTATGATATGTAAAATTACAATTTAGTCCTTACTTTTTACTTAAGGGTGAGAATTACACTTTTGGTCCCATTTAACCATATAATAGGGTTTATTTACAATTTTACCCATCAATTAACATTTTATTTACTAAATTACCATTTGACCCTTGCACTTTTACTAAATTACGATGATGCTCTCTTTTATCATGTATTTACACTTATTCCACTACTCATCTTTACTTTCACATTTAATTTCCTATTTAATATTCCATCTATCTTTTAATCATAAATATATTATTTTTATGAAAAATTACATATTGATCCCTACTGGGTCATTAACTTACATATTAAACCACTCATTTATACTCTTCATTTATTGTTCATTATACAAATTGCAATCTTAATTCTTAACATGTTATTTTGTTGCCACTTTACATTTTCGTATCAATTTTTTCTCATATTTTATAATTAAGTTCACTTATATTCCATTTCCACTTGGGAAACAATCTTTATATTTTATTAATTACACAATTGCCATTTTAATCCTTGAATTTATCAATTCTTTTCAATTAATTACAAAATTGTCATTTTTATGCCTTATTTACAATTTTGTCATCAGTTCACTCATTTTCACTATAAAGTCATTAATTGGTATACAAATTATGAATTAGTCCCTATTTTAATATTTTTCACATAAAATTTCATTTTTGTCCTTCAAATTTATAAAAGTTCATTTTAAGCCGTTTACTCACTAATTTATCATTTTACCATTTTCATTCACTACATTGTCATTTTTACCCATTAAACTTATCATTTAGGAAAATTACCATTTTAATCCTAAGCTTTTCATTTTCTTTCTTTTAGGTATTTTTTTCATTCGAATCTTCATTTTTCACTTTACTTTTTGCATTTTTTGTCACTTTTACCATTATATCCCTAGTACAATACTGGTAGAAATCTTCAGATTGAATATATGGGATGTTGAGCCCAAAGGATCCACAGTATAGACTGAAAAATAACCTAGAAGGACCATTTCGTCACATAATAGAATATAGCAGAACAGATAATACAGATACTATAGGAGATCATTACAATTATACCATAGCAAAGCAAGTCGCCATGACTTCCACCGCAGTATAGGTATCCCAATTGCTAGCCAATCATATCCTGAAGTAGATTTTGACCATCGAATCACTACTAAGGGGAAAATTCACTTTTCACATATTAGCATTTTCATTTGCTTTCTAATTTCAGTGAATCAGTCACTTCATTTTTTCATTACTTTTGTACAGTTTATGAATTATCTCGTATTAATTCATTATTTTCACTCAAATTATGAATTACTGCATAATAATTCATCATTTTCTCATTAAACATAATCCAATTTCACACTTGAAAATATTCATACATATTCCATAAATTCTTAATAAATTTATAGACAAGTATTTTCATGTCTAAATTCATTTTAAAAGCCCCTAATCATCATCAATTTTTTCTAGGCTTATATTAAATAAAATACAATTATTATTCCATAACTATTCATTCACTTTTTAGGATTATTAATAATTCATATTCACTTGGTTATCAGACTTTAACACAAGATATCCTTAACTCTATGCATTTACAATTTTGTTTATGTAATCACTTGCCATTTTATATCATATTTAGGTTAGTAAATTACATAACCATCATTACAATTTCATTTTAAAGTATTATGTCCCACTACTTTTTATTTAATCAATTATTTTATTAAATTATATACTAGACAACATATCTATTTGCTTGTATACCCTTAAACATTAAAAGATGCAATATTAAATTCTAGTATACTATTCGGCCAAACTAGAGTTTTCATTCTAAATTAATCATTTCCTCTTTTATTACTAATTCCATTATCTAATACACTAATTAACTCATTTTCTACAATTACCTTTTAATAAACACTAAGTTATCCTTTAACAAATTACATTATACACATAATGTATATACAACTTAAAACTCATTTCTTTTTGATACTTTATTCGACCTACTCAATTTCTCTACTCTTCAACATTCTTTTTCCTTCATTTATTATGTAGCAAGCTTTATTATAACTTCATTTATATAATTGCATACTTAATTCACTTTTATTATTTATTAAACCTTATTATACCTGGCTCACTCATTTATATAATTAATTTACACAAATTTCTCTTATTATACCCCATTCGACCACCCTATCTCATCTTTATCTTCTTATTTTTTTTCATTTTAATCACTTAAATTGCCATTTCTAACCTCCTCTAACATACCTATAACATTAATTTCAATTAAGCATGAAATATATATACACAATTTCATAACATACATAACCTTATATCCATATCAAACTTATGAAAGTTAAGGGATATTGAATCCTCTTACCTCATAAGCTTAATTTCCACTTTTAAAATCTTTATTTCCTTTACTTTAAACCATAAACAACCTCCTCCTCATAAGGTCCCAAAATGGCCAACATACACATCAAGAAAATATCCAAAATACTTTTTTAATTCAATTAAATCACATAATCATAATCTTTAATCTTAGATCTACCCATAAAATCAATTAAATCAAATTATGGAACCCAATTTTACTTACCTCACTTTTGGTCCATAACCTTATTTATCCATATTTTCCCACTTCTTCCACTTCCAATGGAGTCTAAAGGTTGCCATAAGTTGAAAGAGGGGTAAGCTTTGCTTTGGAGGCTTGATTTGGTGGAAACCATAAAAGAAAAATGAAGAAAACCTATGGAATATTTTAAGGATGAAGCTCACTAATGTCATGTAAAATGTCTACCTTTTAGTGTGTATTTTTCTCTTATTTATGTAGCTAAATATGTAATATTATATGTATTTTTATGTGTTTATGTCCAATTATGTGTCTATGTTTGTTTTTAGGATAAATTTGGTAAAGTGTGAAGAAAATGAAGAAGTTAGTGAAGTTTCGAAGCAGAAGATCATGATTCGTGAAGTGGATCACGACTAGGACAAGAATTCACGAGATGGATTGAAGCTCACGAGTGAGGCAGAGAAGAAGGTTCACGACTTGGCATCAAGTTCACGAGTCGTGAAGGGGATCCCGACTCAGATGGAGGTTTACGAGTTCAGAAGATGTGAAGGGAATCACGACTCGTGAGGAGGCTTACGAGTCGGACAAGAAACTTGTGTTCTTAAACGTTGTATCTTTTGCACCCGATCTTTCAGCCATACATCATGTCTTTTCAGAGCAACCTTTCATGACTTCTTAAGGGACACCACTCTTCACCAAATGTTGTGTACTTCTAGAGGGATACTTGAAGAGTTATATTGCTATGGAAAGGTGCTTGAAGGGTTACAATGTTTGGCAAGGAAGTTATAACTAGAAATGGTGGTTATGCAATTCAAATTTCAAAATCAAATTTTAAGAGGCATGACTTTTCACCAAGGGTTGCATACATATGGAGAGGCACTTGAAGGGACTTAATGCTTGAAATCCTATAAATACCTTGGAAGTTATAATCAAAAGAGAGGGGAATGAATGTTTAGTTTTTAGAGATACATTATTATTTTGGATAAACATTTTTACTTAGCTTTTATTAAATGATTACAAAGGGATAAAGCCAAAGGAACATGAGATTAGTTTCTTTCTCTTGTTTTGTCTTAAATTTAATTATGTATTTGGCTAGTTTTCTTTGTACATTATAACTATGCACTAGTATTTATTTAAGACATGTTTATTCTTATTATGAATGAAGTATGATTTACATCCATTTGTGTGCTTTGATTTGCTATGTATGATTGGCCACCATATTTGGCATGCTAGTCAATTTATTCGCAACAAGAGTTGGAATTCTTTGATGGAAAAACAAATGAATGTACTTAAAGCATTGAATTCCTTTTATTTGACTTAAGGAATTCACTTTGAGGGGTTAAAGAATTGGCATAGAGCTTCATAATTTTTGTTTATCTCTATAATGACATGAGAGTGCTTATAGACTCTAAATGAAAACATCTTTACTGACAACGAGAGTTGCTTTAAAGAATCTTGGCTAAATTCTCCAGTCGCTTTATTTATACAATTACCTTTACTTGTTCTTAAATGAATTACTATTTCATATTTTTAATGTATGTTTATACTATCATTTAAGTCATCTTTAATTCAAATTAATTTAATATATCCAAAGTAGTTTATATATTTAGTCAAATGCATAATCTTTATTTTATTCATTACCTATCCATCAACTCTTTGTAGTTTCAATATAAAATTTATCCCGTTCCCTTTGGAACGATACCCTACTCATCCTATACGCAGTCTAGTGAGACTAAGGGTTCAATTAAATCCCCATCACTCACTACAAACAAGGAGAAGCTTAGTGAAGTCTCTAGAAATTTGTAGATGTTTAAGCTACTTAAAAGGCTTATTTGGGCTGGATTTGGTTCAACCAAAGTGGTTGGACCTAATTTAAGCCTAATTTGGTTTTTAAGCCCATTTAATGCACTGTAAATTATTTCTCTCTCTTTCCAAACTAAAATTCACTCAAAATCAATTCCATAATCTATAAAATATATACCATAGCTTACATATAAATTTTTAACTTAATCGAAGTCCATTTTTGATCTGGTTCACTCAAATTGGAACGGTTAACAAATTTTTGATATTATATTAAAATTACTTTTTCACTATCAAATAATTATAAATGCAAATTAGAGCCCAACTAGAACTTCCTACAATTTTTAGAGATTATTTTTTATTTTTAAAATCTTGATCAAATCCAAGGTCAACTAGTTATTATTTGAACCGAAATCATTATTTTTTTTTGCACTTTCTGAGTTCAAACCTTCCTAAAAATTCTTCCATAATCCTTAAAATATATTCATTAGGCTCTTTGAATATTTTTAAGTCAATTAGAGACTATTTTTCGATCTTGTTCATTTTTGCCAGTTCAATAACCTGATTTTTTCAAAATCATCGAAAATTTAATTTTTCATTATCATGTAAGTATACTTCTTATTTAATGTTGATCTAGAAATTCTAGTAACTTTTAGAGGTCAATTGCTATTTTTAAAGTTTCGATAAAATCTTAATCAACCCTGACACTATTTGAACCGAAACCATTAATTTTTTTTATTTTTAGCTTTTTGAGACTCATTTTAATTTCAAATTTCACCATTAGAGTAGTCGTAACTAGTACTTTCCAATGATCATATAAAATATTTTTCGACTTCGAAATGTACTATTCACTTTGATATCACTATTCACCATCAGAATACTATTCCCGACTAACTAGGTAATTAGGCCATTACACGAGCTTTTCTCCAACCTCCAAATTAGCTTAAATTTTTTTAAAATTGATTTTCTCAAATTTTCTAATTTTTTTCTTTTTTTGAAAATTTTTTAAGGACTAAAAAATATTTTTTATTTTTATTCCTATTAAAATTATTTTAAATAGTGATAAAATTAAGAAAATTAATTTTTTCCTTCTTAAATTTTCAAATTAGCTTGAAAATTATATTATGTGGAAATCTTTTATTTGTTGATTGAAATGAGTTTCAATCATATGTGCTTGTACATGAGTGTACTGACTATTTATATTCTGTTATGAGTAACAATTTATCCTTTTTCTAGATTGAAATGAGTTTTAGTCATACATATTTATGCATAAGTATACTTACTATTTAATTTTTTATTATGTGTGATAGAAATGGTGATGATAAGAACTCCTAGATGTCTATGGATTTCTTAAGGAATTATATAAATCAAAGAAAAAGTGTAATCAGTTTGCAAAATGAGGATGCATAAGAAGGTTCGAGCTGATCATATTGATGCAATAGTGCATCATATTCTATATATGCATAAAAAGATGCAAGAGTACATTTGTGCTGGTGGTCTAAATCAAGGATGTAATGACAAGGCCTTGTTTAAAGCAATGAAAGACTCTTTTGATCACCATTCGAATATAAGAAACTTGATGGTTGATGCTTAGATCATGGAAAATGGAATTTATAGGAAATTCATTATCTAATTTTTGTACTTGGTAACCAAAAGAGGAGTGTTGAAAAGCAACACTAAATCTAATATGGTGCTCAGAAGTGGACGTTCTGTGTATCATCCATGGCTTTATAATCGATTTTATAGCATGCCTCTCAATTTGTAAATTGAGATTAGAAAATCAATACCAGTGACGAGATTAGTTGAGATAGATCTATGGCCTAAAGCAATAGTTGAGATAATGGTATTTTAGATTTCATGAAACAATCATATCGAATGAGTTTTACATGATTGATGAAGATTATTGTATTTTTTTCCAAAAGCTCAAGAAATGAGTTTATCATTTTAACGTTGTATGTAGATGACATACTTATAGCAGAAAATGACAAAGAATATGTAAATCTAATAAAAGATTAGTTTTCATCCAACTTTGATATGAAAGATATAGGTCAAGTAGATTTATCCTTGGAGTTAAGATTTCAAGAGATCGCTCAAGAAGGTTATTATCATTATTTCAAGAGATATATATCAACAAAGTTCTTGAATGATTTAATATGCAAAATTTAAACCCATAAGATAACCCCATTGTTAAGAATCAATTTCTTAGCAAATGTATGTCCTAAAATGCCATATGAAATGGAATGCAAGAGGAACATTCCATATGTCATTGTTGTGGGTAGTCTAATATATGCAATGTTGTGTATAATACTTGATATATGCTATGTAGTGAGCATAGCAAGTAGATATCAGTCTAACCCAGATGAAGTATATTTGAAAGCAGTGAAAAGGATACTTAGATACCTTAAAGAGACTGCAGACTATCTCTCTATTAATCAAAGAAAGGATCTGCAAATAAGAGGAT
This sequence comes from Excoecaria agallocha, assembly GCA_037975025.1. Taxonomy (NCBI): domain Eukaryota; kingdom Viridiplantae; phylum Streptophyta; class Magnoliopsida; order Malpighiales; family Euphorbiaceae; genus Excoecaria; species Excoecaria agallocha. The sequence continues at coordinate 31,681,993 of CM075813.1, read as the reverse complement.
ACTCAGATGTTGATTGGAGAAGTGATATAGATGAGAGGAAATCCACTTTAGGTTATATATTCTTGCTTGGCAAGGGTGTCATTTTGTGGAGTGGCAAGAAGCCCCATCAACATTGGAAGCTGAATTTGTTGCTTCTTTTGCAGCAGTACAAAAGGAAATTTTGGCTAAAATGATTTATGAACCATTTTGGAGTAACTACCTTAGAGGAACCAGTGATAGTTATTCATCGATGGATGTATTAACATTAAGTATCAATAAATTAAAGATATTGTTGCACTAGGAGAACTGAACTGATAGTACATTCTCTCATTGGCTATGATTGTAGATCTAGTAATAAAACTTATATTAAGAGATGTATTTTGAGAGATACATTAGATCTTAGGATTTGTATAGGATTTGATCTGTATTATTTTAAGTGATTCATTAACATTATTATTTATGAATAATAATAAAGTTCATTATTTGGCATTACATGAGTGTGAATATTTATATGTGAATATTTACTATTATTTATTATATGATTAAGCATGTTGGACAGAGAAGTAATCCACTCACATGAGTGTTTACATTAGTTTTGTTAATAAGTTAACAAAATCTAATATGAGGTAATTTTTAAACAAAGCAAATTTCGAGAACCTATTCAAAATAAAAGTGTAATCTTGCAGAAATTACAAGATGAGTCATGTTAACATGCAAGATAAAGATGCACATGAGGTTGTGTGCTTTGAATTTAGATCCAAAATAGGATTAGGAATGATCCGATGATATATTAAACGTAACTATCATATTCTGTCTAAAGGCTAAAAGTAATCCTGAAGAAAGTGGACTAAAGTTGAATGTTGCGGTGCATTGCAACCTTATACTTCTATATGGTGTTAAATAATAATAAGACATGCACTCCTTTAGGGTAAAGGAGAGAATACCATAACACATGCATCATACCATGTGTGCTTGAGTTGACCGAGGAAAGAGAATCTTATTTGAATTATCTCAAATTTTTCCTAGTGTGAGACCCTAATTTTCAACCTTGAGGACCCTTAACTTATACCAGAAGTATAGTTTAGTATGACTAGCTTAATTAGTCTCTAAAAGATCATAGAAAAATTTCATCCAGGCAGATCTAACTAGAAAAACGAGTTGGACTATGATGGATGTTATAGTAAAAGGGAAAGATATTTTTTGATTATATTTGGTGGTTTCATAGTTCACTCGTATACCTATTGTAGTCTTTATAAGTAGAGATACAATAGCGAACATAAAAATTATTTTTATGAGATCATAATATAAAACAACGATTGTGAGAAAACTATATAGGATTTGGCATATAATTGCGAGAAGATCTTATTTCTCAAGATGCTATATATCCCTAACAGGTGTATAATATTAGTGTTCTCAATATATGCCGGTCACACGAACTATCTGCATGTATGATAGGAGAAAATGGTTGAAAATTATTTTATTATGTACGAGTGGGAGATGAAAGAGCTCAAGATACCCCATGACTCACGATATGATAAATTGGCCGCGATATAAATGTAATAATATTGGAATAAAAATAATACGTATGAAATTAGTTTCACATTGGGTTTTCCCTTAATTAGGGAATCTATCATTTATGTGGGAATTAATATGGATAGTTACATAATTTAAATGAGGTAATTAACATATTAATGATAGGCATTATTTTCTTTACTTAATTTGTGTAACTACCAATTTAATTCACTATTATTAAGGTAATTTATGTTACCTTAATTGAAGCCCTATATAAGGGCTCAATTTCATCATTTAGAAGGAAGGAAAAATCTAAGATATCGAAACTCTATCGGTTTGTCTTCATGCGTATTCTCTCTTTGTCTAAAGGGGTTTTAGTTCTTGGATCTATGCTTTCATCCCGTAGTTCATGACACGTGGATGAAAGGCTTGCCGGTAACGTGAAACATACGATTTCCGCTTTAACAATTTGCATTTTAAGAGCTAATTACATTTACTTCTCATAATATATCGTGATATATTTTCTTTCACAAAGATTAAAAAAAAATTAAAAATCTTTGAGCAAAATATTTTAAAATGATCCATTTGTATGAAAAATTAACTTTCTCTTTTATAAATAAAATCTTCACACCATGAATTTTAATTGCAATTTAGTGTTTTTCATGCATTAGATTATACCCTTAAATGAATAGCATAAAAATATATAAAAAAACTATATTTTTAAAGATAAAATAAATCAAATTCGTCGTAAGATAAAGATTCGGTAACTAGAAGAACTTAAGATTTAATTTTGCAGTAGAATAGGTATCCTAAAAAAAATAAGGAAGCAAAATGATTTTTCAAAAATATGAAAAAAGATTGTGGAATTTTAGAAGGCAAAAATGAAAAATAAACATTGGGCTGCTTACTACGTACAATACAAGTGTAATGCTTACTACTTAGTCACATCCTGACCCAAACATTTTTAAAATTAATTTTGCATTTGGCTTCGTAACTTCGTCATCAAGTCATCTTCATCATCATTCTTTTTTTTTTCTGGTAGAATTTATTCTCATCCTCATTTAAATTTTTTTTGGTAGAAAATATTATGCTTTCCACATTCAACTACCTTTCTGCTCTCAAATAATTTAAGTTTGCTAAAATAATTGAAAATTAAATATTGGGCTGCTTATTACGTACAATACGCGTGTAGTGCTTACTACTTAGTCACATCCTGACCCAAATATTTTTAAAATTAATTTTGCATTTGGTTTCGCAACTTCGTTATCAAGTCATCTTCATCATCATCCTCTTTTTTTTGTTTTTTTTTCTGGTAGAATTTATTCTCATCGTCATTTAATTTTTTGTTTGGTAGAAAATATTTTGCTTTCCACGTTCAACTTCCTTCTGTTTTCAATTAATTTTAATTTGCTAAAATAATTGCATATTTCAACATTCAACTAACTTTTACCTCGCTTAAATGGTAAGCCACTAAGCCTTATGCCTCTGGTTGAAGATTGAACGCGTAAATATAACTACACACTCCGTTATATTTATGGCGATTGTTGTAAATAAGTAAATTTATAAATGTATATAAATTAAGCTTAAATTTTTATTTTATAACTTAAAACTTTTAACTTATTAATTATTTATAACTCATGTATTTTCATTGTAATTTAGGTATTTATTTTGTAACTCATGTATTTATTTCTAGTTATTTAATCCATATCCATAAGCCTATAAATACAGAATTTTTCCATATAATACATCGAAGAAAAGATAGTAAGAAAGTACTTATTTTTTCTCTATTCATCATTGAACTCATTCTATTGTCTTTATTCTTATAATATGTTCTTATAATATTTTATATAGTTTTCGTATTTTATAACATGTTACCAATACGAGTTCGCTCTATGGTTCGTAATAAAATATATTTTTTTATTTATTTCCAACTTGCATTATATCAAATATTACTAAACTTGAGTTTGAGGCTCTTGACATAACTGGCAAAAATTATTTGCCATGGGTTCTTGACACCGAAATTTATCTTAATGCTAAAGGGTTTGGAAATAAAATTTTAGTTGAAAATAAAGTATCCAACCAAGACAAAGCAAGGGCAATTATATTTCTTCGTCATCATCTATATGAAGGGTTAAAACTTGAATATCTAACAGTGAAAGATCCGTTTGAATTGTGAAATTATTTAAAAGAGTTATATAACCACCAACGAACAGTAATATTACCTAAAGCTCGTTATGAATGGATGCTCTTACAATTTCAAAATTTTAAAACTGTAAGTGAATATAATTATGCTATTTTTAGAATTAGTTCTCAGTTAAAGTTATGTGGTAAAAGGATTACTGATGAGGACTTATTAGAGAAAATTTTTTCAACTTTTTATGCTTTAAATGTGCTCCTGTAGCAGAAATATAGAGAAAAGGGTTTCGAAAAGTATTCTGAATTATTCTTATTCTTACTTATAGCTAAAAAAAATAATGAGCTATTAATGACAAATCACGAGACTTGTCCTACTAAATCTGTTCCATTCCCTAAAATGAATGTTGCCATATACAATCATAGCCATGGCTACGATTATGGTCATGGTCGTAGTCATGGTTAAGGAAGAGGAAGAGGATAAGGATGAGGATGAGGATGAAACAATTACCATCATTATAGTGGCCATAATGACAATAATTTTTCCACCACTCGAAGTGGTATAGTAATGGGGAAAAAGGGAAAAATAAGTTCAATCATAATAGCTCTTCAAAAACTAAAGAAAATTCACGTTATCAATGTGGAATGAAAAGGCATTGATCTCATACTTATCGTACGGTTAAATATAATAATCACATAGATGGAGGGAATGCATCACTTACCTTGAGCAAAATTCGACACGATGTGGAGATCTTTTGACAAGTGCGGACTAGTTTCTCTCCTTTAACCGTTTTCCTATAACCGAAGGCTTGATTGATAAACAAATGCATTCATTCTATATTTTATTTGTTTTCATACTTAATTAGGGTGATGAGAACTATAGTTTATAATCAATTAATTTTAAATCTTGTACGCCCATTAAGTAATAAATTAATGGTCAAAATTTAACATACTATTAAATTAAGAAAATCATAAACCTGACTTAATATGAGCCATAACATCAAGCCATACTTCTTACATTCTCTCACTTGACTAGATGTTTCATCATTACATTTAATAGTATAACATCATTTAATAGTATAACATAATGCTACCAAAAATTACATCTTATAAACCATTAACATCATAAACACCTTAACAAAATAAATTACAAAATATCGGTTATAGCAGTCATATACATTACAATTGTATACACCGTTTCATATACCACTACATAAAAAGCTTATTAAGTTAGGTTTAAAGGTTGCATATAAACAACAAACAATCCATATACTTGTTATGAAAATACATATAAATTTTTTATTCAAACAATCTTGTATACATAAACATAATGAATCAAAAATATAAGAAAATAGAAACATATTATTATTAAGCTCAATAGTGTTAAAACATCATCATCAAATATCATTTTCAATTATCAATACAATAAAGACCCATCCTAAGCATATGTTATTTGAATGTCTTTGGTTGTAAATCCTTAGTTAGAGGATTTGCAACCATGATATCTGTCCTAATATGTTGTATATACATTAATTTTTTTGAATCTCCTTTTTAATAATAAATACTTTAATTCCATATGTTTTGCCCATTTGGAGTATTTGTCACTTTTAGAAAAGAAAACTGATATAGAATTATCACAATAATTTTTAGTAGCTTACTTAGTGTGTTGATAACTTTAAGCCTTGAAATAATATTTCGTAGCCATAATTCATGCGTCGTAGCCTTATAATTGCTACAAATCGTGCTTCCATAATAGATAAAGCAATGATAGATTGTTTGATAGTTTTCTATGAGATTGTTTATTCAACTAATAAGAACAAATAGCCAAATATTTATTTTTTACTATTAATACACCCAGCAAAATCTAAATCCGAATATCCAATCACTTCTAAATGATCAAGTCTCTTATAATTTAGCATGCAATTCTTCATTCCTTGAAGGTATCTTAACACTTTTTTTTGTAGCTTTCCAATGATCAATATTATGATTACTTTGATATTTTAACTAAACATTGCTACTGCAAACTTGTTGTTGGGTCTAGTAACTATTTATAGGCATTAAACTACCCACAACAAAAGCATATGAAATTGTTTCCATTTCCTTACATTCTCTATCATTCTTTGGGCATTGCATAAGACTAAATTTCTCTCCCTTTTGAACAGGAATTACACATGCTGAGCACTTGCTTGGGTAAAATTTCTCAATATAAGCTTTCTGAGACAATCCTAATAAGCCTTCTAATCTTTTATGAAATATTAAAATTCAAAGTACATAGGATGCCTCTCTTATATCTTTCATTTCAAATTACTTAGAAAGAAATTCTTTAGCCTTATGTAATAAACCCAAGTAATTAGTAGCAAGTAAAATGTTATTGATATATAAAACAAGAAATATAAACGTACTCTTATTTATCTTTCTATAAATAAATTAATCAACAATCATTTCCTCAAAATCGAAAGAGGTAGTGGAATTATTGAACCTAATATACCATTGCTTGGAAGTTTGTTTAAGTCTATATATTGACTTTTTCAATTTACAAACCATACTTTATTTGTCTTTGATACAAAAACATTTATGTTGATTCATATAAACTTCCTCCTTAAGATTCTTATTAAAAATGTTATTTTCACATCCATCTAATGTAGCTCTAAATCAAATTAAGCCACTAATTTTGAAATTATTCTCAATGAATCTTTCTTTGAGATAGGTGAAAAAGTCTCTTTATAATCCATGCTATCTTTTTAAATGTAACTTTTGGCAACAAGTTTAAGTTTTTGGTCTTAAAGACCCATTTACGAACAACTCGTTTAGAACCTTTTGGCAAGTTCATAAGTTCCTAGATATTATTTTGAGCTATTGATTTCAACTCTTTTTCATAGCATCAATCTATTTTTGAAACTTATCACCACCTATGGCTTATGAAAATAAAGCATGATCACTATCAATGCCACAATCAAAATATGACTTTTAGAAATAAACCACATAATTATTAGAAAATAGCTTACCTTCTAACCCTTGCAGGTTTATTTAAAGCTATACCAACTGGTTATTTACATGAATTGTTGGTAAGTTAGGTTTTTAATTCATTGGATGCTTCTTCATTATCCAAATATTATTTTTGATTAGTTTGATCATCTAAAATAGATTTAAAATTTGTTATGGTTTTGGATTTAAGAACCTTTATAGGTAATGGAACATTAACCCTTATTTTTTAAATATCTATAACTTGATTTGTAGCACTCCTATTAACCTTAACATTCTCTAAAAATTTGGCATTAGTTATTTCATAATTCTAAAAATATGGTTTGGATAGTAAAATCTGACTGGTGTCTAGCATGTATACTAGATCAACTAGTAATATAGAAAAATAAGATTACAATCCTGAATATCATATCCAAAGGAACATGGATTGCTAAGCAAAATATCTATATGTGAATTAAATTTATCTGAGATTATTTTTCAAGTTTTTTTATTTAAAGGCAAGAACTAAACTAAAATAAAATAAAATAAAAGCTAAAATTAAACCAACATGAATTTAAAATAAAGCAATAATTGAAATTCTTCTGCTAAAGGAACTATCTACCTTAACTTCCATTGCAATGACTCAATAACAAAAGTAACACAAGTGATTATGGAAAAACTAGATAAAGAAAGCTAGATATCTCATGCAAGACTATCATTATAAGCATCAAATTCTCTTATTTAGGGACAATTTAATACTTAATAGAAAGATTAATAAGTGTGAATTTGACTATATTATTAATGTATGTTTAGTGTATTTTTGTGTTATCTTTATAATAATTTAGTTAATTTAATTCTTAATTGATTAAGTTGATGTTTTAGTTATTTAATTGTGTAATTTGATGTTTTTAGATGTTTAATTAAAGAAAAAGAAGAAAATATAAGGGCTAAAATGAAGAATTCAGCTTTGTGAAGATTTTAAAGAGTTAAGCTTTTGTTCGTGAGTTTTAGAGGCATGCCACTCCATGGAGTGACTTTTCACTCTACCAAGTAGGTTATAAGGGAAGATAGAAGGCAGTGGCTCAATGCATGATGGAGTGAAATATCACTTTATTGAGCAGTTCTAAGAAGAATTCTAATATAAGCTTACACGGTGGAGTAAAATTACACTCTACCAAGTCAAAGAATTCAGTTTGTGATTGAATTTCTCTTCTCTGCTAAATAGGAAGTCATTTGTTGGAATTAAAATTCATGTGCAAAATAGGAAGTTAAAGGCTTTTAAACTTATTTTTTTCAATCTATAAAAGGGACGAAAAAACACCAAGTTAAGAGAGCTTTTTAATTACATAATTTGTAGTCTTTTGTTTTAATTTTTAACTTAGAATTTAGAGGTTAGGATTGAAGAATTTTGAGGTTAATAATAACTAAAGGGTTTTATGTGTATCATTCTTTTATTTTGCTTTTGTTTAATTTTTAAGATAATGAGTGAGTAGTTCTTTTGCTTTTGCTGAGGTAATTTGAATCCTTATATTTCTTTATGTAATGACTTAGTCTGTTTTTTAATCGAATGTAGTTTGGTTATTTCTTAATTCCTAAGCAGAAATCCTTATCTTGAGTTATATTTATTTTGATTGTTGATTTATTTAGAAATGGTTAAAAATTAAATGTAATATTGACTTAAGGTATGCATGTTCATAGTTTAACTCATTTAATTTGATGGATGGTTATTTTCTAAAACATGTGGTAACTGTGTATTAACTTTAGGTGAATTAAGGCTATAAAGAAGTGAATTAAGAATGAATTGAAGTAAGATTTCTTGAGAAATGGTATAACAAATATTTAGAAGTTCGTGAATTGGATTTTTATGTTGATTATTAAATTGTTCTGAGTAAGAAAATTTGATACTTAGAAAGATATTCTAATAAGTTATATGAATTTATTGCCCGTTTTTCATATTCAATTGCATCATTTTAACTAAGTTATATGCATTAAAAATTGACGTGGAAAGTCCTTTGGCAAAAGCTTGAGCTTCTTAAGAGAATTGTAAACTAAGAAAATAATAAAACTAATATAAAACTAAACTAAATTTAAAGCATAATAAATAAAGAAAACTAAGCTAAAAAATAAGAAAATTCCTAATTAAGAGGCTCTCTCGCTATCTCCCTTGCTTTAGTATCTTGAGCATTTTTTATAGGCTTCAAATAAGAAGTTTTGACCTTAATACACTTCCTAAACCAAGTTGAATAAGATTTCCACCCAAATAGGAAGTTAAAATTCATGTTTCTCTTTGCTCACTCAGAATAGTGATAATAATCACTCAGGAGAGTGATGAATGGCTAAAGAAAAGAAGCATCTGATTTGGGTAAGTGACCTTTTTACTTTGGGTGAGTGATCTGGTCACTTAATAGAGTGAACTGGGAACTCAGCCGAGTGACCAACTTCACTTAGCCGAGTGATAAGCTTTTTGACTCATAAATTTCTTATTCTTATTTTATGAAATTATGGTTTTGCCCCTTTCTTCAATTAAGACCTTTTTTCATTCAAATAAGCCCTAAAAAATACCAAAACTCACATTTAAACCTTAAAACATAAATTTTAAATATTTAAACATAAATTAACTACATAACACTAAACTAACTCAAATAAACCCATAAAACATGCTTAAAATATAGTATAATTCACAATTATCAAATGCTTCACGCTTAGACTTTACTCGCCCTCGAGCAATTTTGAACAAAACAACTCCTCAAAGAAATCAAAATTTAACAAAGAATTATGCATTTTAAAATCTTTTTTAGCAATTAACAAGAACATTTAACAAAATTCTAACTAGAATAAATTCAAACAAGATAATATGAGGTAGTTTCCTTATGTGTGTGTAAGACAAAAATATTTTTAGCAATTTTCAAAAACAAAACACAAATGCAAATACATAGTGAAGCTTAGAATGAATGCACACTTAAGTATACAAATGGTTTCGTACTTGAAACTCTATAAACGCTATAAGTCTCTCCTTTAGCATCGAAACCTAAAGGTCATCTTCGCTAAACAATTCAAAAAATAAACTTAGAATCACTTAGGTCTTTAATGGTTGTAATAGGGTTTAGGTGTTGGTTATCAAATAATAGACAATAGATAAACAAAAACAATAGCCATTCGAAAATAAAATAGGCTAACGATTTTAAAATTTTATCCCACTAACTTAAAATTTACATTACTTAGCCAAACTTGCTCAACTCTAGAAATATTGAACCTCTCTTAAATTCATAATTCATCCCATTTTTAGAAGTCACAATTGCTTTCCCTTGCAAATATCCCACACTTAAGATTTTTCCATATATGCTAGCTTTATTTCAATAGTTCTTTCTTTATTTCTTTCTTTTTTTTTTCACACTAGCTTCATTGTTGGAAATAAAATAATAAAGATAGATAATTACAAGGTAAATTTTCACTATTCACTTGACTTCATCAATAACCCTTGACAATAAAACAAAAATTATCTTACTACACCTTTTACAATACCCAATTTTTATTAATCAATCTAATCTTAGAGTGGCCAATTCTAGAAGGAAAGATAAAATTTTTTTAGGCTATATGGTTAATATAAATAAGTATAACAAGAAAAGTTAATATGGTACACTTGAAGCATACCTCATTAGGCTCAAAGTAGCTAACAAAAGACAAATGTATCATAAACAGTAGGAAAATAAGTTAAAATATGGCTCAATAATAAAATTATTACCTATATCACTTTTTAGCTTGTTTTGAGTTGCTTTTATGCTTTGAAGGATGACAAAAAGGTTCTAATATTCTAAAATTCCTTGTTCAACTATTTTAGTGCATTCTTTTTTTTTATATTTGAAAAAACTGGTCTTAAGTGCTCAAAAAGTAGAAACTAACAAATATAAGCCAAGTTGAATGTTAAAGTAGCTAAAAATTCATTAAACAACATACTTGTCTTGCTACTAAACTAAAGTTTTAAACACTACACATTCTAAGTTCAAGTTCAACTAGTTTGTAAGGCTCCAACCTTGGCCCTAACTGAATTATCGAAGATTCATGAGGATTATGGTTAAATAAGATGAAATTAGATTATTTCTACATTTACTGGAGTTAAGTCCCATAAGGGTTATTTTGATAATTATGCATGTATATTTTATGGGTATGGTTAAATTATGATGTTAAGAAAGGTTGTAATTTAATTAAGTTAGAATTATGGGGTTAAATTTTAATTATTATAAGTTATTGGGGGTTAAAATGTATAAGGAAAAAATGGGAAATTCCATTATTGAGATATTTACTGCATTATCTCATCCTTTAAAAGCTTATTGGTTGGTGTGTTGGAGATTGGTTCTTGAAGAAGGAAATGTAACCATATATTCTTTCTCTTTTTTTCTTCTCTCTGGATTTGGATTAGAGAGGTGCTTGACTTAGGGTTTGATAAGTTAATCTCTTTAAGTTGATGATGTCTCCTCATTTTATAGATCTTTCTCCTTTTCTTTTTTTTGATTTAATTTCTAGACTTAAGGAATTAAGGAGATTATGTTTGTTAACCTTACTTGTGTAAAGAAAGGAAGAGATCAATACTAAAGAGCTAGATTAAGAGTTGTGAAGGAAAATTTAAAGCTTTAATACTATGTATGGGAACTAGATCTTAATTAAGTAGTATGTTATAGGATTGTTATGGAATCCATGTTCTCTTTTTGTATGTGATTTCCTTGAGGTGTTTAAAGGCTTAGAGTTGACTTTGTATATAAGTAGCTGGTTTAATCTCTTGTATATGAATGATTGAGTTTTAATGGCTTAATGAGTGAATTCGTGGCTCAAGGATTTGTAAAAAGTTAAGAAATGCTTGAGATGAGGAATGAATAGATAATTTAACTACTTAAATTATAGATTTGTTTACTTGTGTTATTACCTTGGTTTTGTTATAATGATAGAATGAATTATTGACAATAGTATGAGAATTATTAGTGAATTTTAATTATCCAGTTAGAGTTATTATTAGATTAAGGAACTATCATTTACTAGAGGGTTTAATATGCTGTTAATAAGCTGCTTATAGTTGCATTTTAGTTGAAATTAATAAAATAAAGTTGAAAGTTTAATGGGTTAAACTTTAAAGACTTGAGTGAAGATGTTGAATGATAAGATAATGTCCAGATAATGGAGGTTCAATGCTGGAAAATGAGTAATTGTAAATTTTCGTGCATGCCTGATGGTTGTGAGAAAGGAAGGAGAACCGGTTGATTTCAATTCTTTAGCTATACAATAGGCAAACACTCCATTGATTACTAAAGCACTTCATTAAGTGCCATAGTTGCTCCATCGAGTACTGTAGCTACTCCACCAGGTGCTAAAGCACTCCGTCGAGTATCATAGCTGCTCCATCGAGTGCTAGAGCACTCAACCGAGTGCTATGGATACTCCACCGAGTGGTTATATCTGGCTTTTCCCAGTCCTTCCTTCCTAAGGCCTTATGAACTCTAACTATAATTTATATTCATAGGGATTTATTTTGATATACTTGTTAATAATCATAAGTAATATAGCTTCTTAATTTACTCAAGTATGATGGCTAATGATATATCAAGATAAGGATTTGGAGTGAGGGAATGGTAAAGATAAACAAGGTTAGTTGCAATATAATCTTTAAAGTCTGAAAAGTGGGGTTACCCTAAGCTTTGATATAGTATTATTTCAATTCCTGTTTATATAATTTGTCAAGTTATTTGTAAGAATCCACTTGGTTATTTTATTTGGGAAATGGTACTGAATAGCTATCTTTTAAGTTATTAATGATCAATAGGATCAAATAGACTATAAAGAGAATTATAATGCTATAAAATGAAGTAGGTGGAAAGGGTAGTAGCAACTGTTAATATAATGTTACAATATTATGTAAATGAATGGAACACCTTAAGGTATGTTGTATTGAAGAATAGTGAGAAATACTTGCTTTCTCTTATGATTTCTTGTTAATATTTGAATAGCTAATATTAATATCATTGTTATAAATGGAATAGATATTGATCTCAGAATTGGAACACCTTCATTCATTGTAATACAATGAGTGTATGTATCTGATGTATTGTATAAGTTTGAATGTTGATGATTAAATTGAGAATGTTAAGCAAAGAAGATGGATTGATGAATCCAAAAAGGTACATCTTGCTAAAGTGGTTATGCGTTTACATGTTATTTCATGCATTGATTGTTTAAATGATTGCATTCACATGAACCATTTTGATTAATGTAAGTATTGTCAGCATGTGATTTTATTTCATGTTGCTTATCTCTTGACAATATGATTAATGGATGGCTATGCTTATACTATATAGAATAAGAAATTCAAAGAAAATATCAAGTAAGTCTTGTACAATGTGAGTGTGTGTGTGTGCCCTTGAGTTAATAAAATATTGATTATTGAGCAAGTGTTGCGTGACACCCTAAATATTGTTATACAATGATAAACATATGATTAAATAACAAGTAAAGTATGGATTGATACTGGAAAAAGATTTTTGCCTGCATCTGTGTCTAAATTATAGATAGATAGACATACCTATAAGGTTACTTTACAGCTGCTATTGTATTGATATGGTCCCGTTTGGATCATAACAACCCCATTTGGGTTGTAGCCAACCCAATTTAGGTTCGCTGATCGGTCTAATGTATTATTTGGCCCTGATGGATCTTCTGATTTCATAACTTTGGGTATGTTTTGGTATCTTTGGATATGTTTTGATTTCATATCTTTGGATATGTTTTGGTAACTTTGGGTATATATTGATTAGCCCGTTATCCACTTCTTTAGAATAAGAAGGCTTAATGTACGATAAAAAGAAGTCGTTCTATGAAACTGAAAGAAACTAAAACTTGATAGTTTGAAATTGATGTTCATAACATTATTCTTTTGCAAATTGGAAATGAATAATAAATGGAGGTTACAATACTATTGAGTATATAATGCTTTAATATTGCATAAACATTCTAGACCTATAAATTTTGAGTATGCATTTGTATGCTAGGGATTCATCTTCGATAATTATATTGTTTCTAGGGAACACATGCTAATTCCTTAATCTGTTGTATCCATCTATATATGTGTTTGTGCCTATGACTCTTTTATAAGCCACTATATAGTATTTGGTATAATATAGTGTCATATGACATATAGTTCACCCTGCTAAGATAGTATTTATTACTACATTATTGTGAACATGAATATGCTCTTAAAATGCATCCTATAATAAAACGATGACATGTATAAAGAAATCCTACTTAAGAATATTTTTGCAAGTTAATCATTGCTAGATTATTTACAGGGTTATCCAATTTCTATTTGCCTGTGTTGATGACATGTTCCCTCTCTTGTTATATAGTTGATTATTGATTGTAAAACTTGATAATGTATGGAAATATAGATATAACAATTAAGTTATGCTATCAATACTCTCAAAGGCTAAAATTCATAGTTCATGGATGAAAAGGAATATGACTATATTGGTTAATCGAAAGAAAAACACTTTTAAACAAAAGAGATGTTAAATTGTTCAAGCAAGATGATTTCACTTAAAGCCTCGATTTACTATAATTGTTATCTCTTCTATTGGTAATTCATATAGAAAAGGTTGTGTATAGAATATATTGTTCCCCACTAAGCTTTATAGTTTAGCATGGGTTTTATTATCCGTGTAGGTATCAGGATAAGCTTCATTTTAAATAGATAGCAGTTGTAGCTCAACTAGAACAAAAGAGGAGATCTAGAAGTGTACAATTTATTATTGGGTTTCATTTTATGATGAAGGTTTATATGTAAATGTCTTATTATTTTTGGAGTATTGTATCTGTTTAGAAGCTTATATGTAGTATTGGCCTTAAGCATTATTGTTTATATGATTATCATAGGTTTAATATCTGTACGAGTGGTTTTATATATCTTGCGGATTAGGGTGTCACGTAGTTCATTTTTTAGAATAAAACTAGGGCGAACTAAGCTAAATGTATAATACATGATAAATGAACTAACTACTTAACTAACATGAAACCTAAAAACCAAACATGCAAACTAAAAGCCAAACTAAACAATCTAAAACAAAAAAAAAATAATTAACACAAAATAACAAAAATAATTCATGAGAAAGATAAGAGAATTCCCCTAAATTGGTCTCCAAACTCTAGCTTAGCTGAGCTTTATCATCCTCTTTAAAATTTTGCTGTCCTCGGGAAAGTTGCAAAAAAATCAACTCACAGCACAAATGTTGATAAACAAGTGAGTGCTCAAGAGGAATTGTGACTAAAGCAATAACACATGTGACTCAAAGTGATAGCATAGGCAAAGAACCACAATCAAGCCAAAAAAAAGGTATGAGACCAATGGAATTAAGTGAACGAGTTAAACATGCCTTTAAAATAAAAAAAAGTGCAAAGATCAAGGCTTAGGAATTATGGTAACCAAATGAAAAAATGCATCTAGGTCAAACTTTCTTAAAAGCTCAAAGCATAATATCAATATATTGCATGATTGACATCATTTGTGTGAGTGGATGATCTTAAGTCTAAGAGTGATTGGTGACTGTTTAGCTTGATAGATGAAAAAAAAACTTTTAATTGATCATGATAAGCATAAAATAAAATAAGCCAATTTAAGTACTAACTCAACCAATATCAAGCCAACAATAAAGTTTAAACTCAAATAATAAGTAGCTAAGAGTAAATGGAATACAAATAAAACATATCATAACTCAAAACTAAACTCTAAGAAAACCTATATTTAAGAACAATAAAGTCACACAAATTTATGCAAATTAATATCAACAAGTAAATTAAAGTAATTGAGTAATGCAAAATATGCTTTCTTAATGAAAAATGCCATTAAATATTCAAACTAAAAAATAAAAGCTTAAATATCATTTTTAGGGTTGAAATGGGCTATTACAAAAGGTGAAGCCCCTTGAAATTTTTTCATATTGAAATAATCTTTATGAAAACATATTATAATAGGCATTCGAACACCTATAGCAAAATTCATGATAAAAAAAGTCCTTACCATAATAATGAAACAAATAGACACCAATTATAGTTGCTAAGAAAACTAGATGAAGATAAAATACAAATGAGGCAAAACTAAATCATAGGTGTGCTTTTGAGTGAGTGCTTGGGTAAGTGAGATTTATGCTTGAGTAAGTGCAAGAATGAGTGAGAGAGTTCTTTAAGTGAGTGGGTGAGTGATTTAAAGCTAAAACTAAAGGCTTGGGTGAGTTAAAGAAAGAACTTGAGTGAGTGAGGTAAAATAATGGGTGAGTGATCCTTTAAAACTAGTCACTCGGCTAATTAAGTGATGCCACTCAGTTGAGTGATGAATTTTGGCCACAAGAGGCAAAAAGGAGGAGAAAAAGAAACAAGGTAAAGGGAGAGGCAAGGTCATCACTTGGCTAAGTGATAAATATCACTCGGCTAAGTGATGGCATTATGGAGGTTTTTTGGCCAAAATACAAAGAACACAAGGGAAGGAAACTCGTCACTTGGCTGATTGATCAAAACCACTAAGCTAAGTAACTCTAGGTTGTCCCAAAATTCATAGTTTCTAGTCCAATTGATCAGCCTCAAACCTCACTAATTGTTAGTTATGCCAAATCGTTTTAACTTCTTCATAATCCAAGCATTAAAACTCAAACTTAAATCTCACAAAACACATGAAACAATGATTAAAAACTCACTCAAATAGATTAATTCTCAATCAAAATTATGCTTAATTTGACAGCATATAAACCATGTATAGAAGTGGAATACATATAAACCAGTTATAGCATAAATATGACATGAATCATATTCACTCAAATAAACCTTAACCTTGAACAATCTATCTAAATTCTCTTTGATGCGGAACCCCAGCCTATATGCCAAACTAGAACGCCAACATACCATGAATATTGAACATAAATAAGATAATAAACCCCCAATCTAAAGAACCCCCAAACAAGATTGATTGGAAACGCTTATGATAGATTGATTTAGAAAACAAGAAGAAGAAGAATCAAGCATACATTAATCATGCAAATAGCCTAAGTCTAATTCTTCATGCAATAGCAAGAATCAATAATAAATTAACTCTCACAAATTCGGCCAAGCCAAAGAAAATTCTCATTAATCAAAATTCAAGTGCCTTACAAATGAAGAATTCAGCCCTTTATATAGGCTAGGCAGCCACCCCTCCCTAGATGAATTAAAATCAAATACTAACTCTAAGAGATAAATAATAAAATAAATAACAAAGATAATTCCTAACCTTTATCTACATGTATTTGGCCATAATATGGACTAAGTACATGAAGAAATAAAGATAAATACAATTTGAGATTAATCCTAACAGAAAGTGATAAATATGCTTATTATCCTAAGAAAATGAATGAATGAATGTAGACTTAATGTTGGCTACAAGTGAATTTCGGCCAGCCCTTTAAAGATATGGTCAAGCTATTATTTCTCCCTCAAACTCTACTTAATAATATCCCAAAATAATAAGTATTTATCAAGGAAGATCCATTCCTAAAATTTAGGACCCTAAGTTCACCAATGTAGGCCTAAACCTAAATCTGACCCAAACCCATTAAAATTCAATTCTCCCATGTAAAATTCGGCCCCCTTAGGTATTCTAAGCCTCAAATAGTTATTTTGGCCCAACTCTTTAGAAGAGATAAGCCCAACTTTAGCCTACCCACTTAAACTACCCAAAACAGTAAAATAAGCCCAAAATAAAGCAAACCTATTCTAACAAAGCCCAATTCGTTTTCCTAGGTTCTAGGCTGCCCAAATATACTTAATTAAATGTTACATAAAGAATAGAAACTAAATAAAGTAGCTTGAAGGCCCATTGCACCATTCAGCCTACACTTGTCTTCATAGTCCAATTTAGCTTCTTTCTTTTCTTGAACTTGCATCTTCTCCACATAAGGTTTCATGAATGCTTGTAGGACTTCTTTAAGCTTCTTTGACCTTGCTCTTGTTATTGGTCCTTGAGGAAATGCTAGTTCATCTTTCTTGTTGCCATTGTGCTTGGTCGTGCTCATATAATCCCCTCCCCCTTCGAAAGGATTCGACCTCGAATCTGAATCACAGTCAAATGGAGATAAGTCAGAAATATTAAAAGTTGCACTTACACCATACTCACCTGGCAAATCAATCTTGTATGCATTGTCATTGATCCGTTTCAGCACTTGAAATGGTCCATCTCCTCTTGCATCAAGTTTAGACTTCCTTTGATTAGGAAACCTCTCTTTACGCATATGGATCCAAACCCAATCTCCTGGTTCGAATATCACTTGCTTACGGCCTTTGTTAGCCTGCTTTGCATACATTCTGTTCTTCTTCTCAATATGCTCACGTGCTTTCGTGTGTATTGTCTTAACCAAATCAGCCTTAGCCTTACCATCTAAGTTAGAAAGTTCATTCAAAGGTAAAGGCATCAAATCCAAAACAGTCAATGGATTAAAACCATACACAATTTCAAAAGGTGAAAAACCTGTAGAAGTATGAATTGCACGATTATAAGCGAACTCAACAAATGGTAAACATTCTTCCCAAGTTTTAATATTCTTACCAATTATAGCACGCAACATAGTTCCTAAAGTTCTATTAACAACTTCGGTTTGGCCATCTGTTTGTGGATGACAAGTAGTGGAAAACACAAGTTTAGTACCAAGTTTACCCCACAGAACACGCCAAAAGTGACTTAGGAACTTAGAATCCCGATCTGAGACAATAGTCCTAGGTATACCATGCAATCGAACTACTTCCCTAAAAAATAAATCAGCTATGTTTGTTGCATCATCAGTTTTATGACAGGCAATAAAATGTGCCATTTTACTAAATCGGTCCACTACAACAAACACACTATCCCTTCCCCTTTTTGTCCTAGGTAAACCTACAATGAAGTCCATAGAAATGTCAGTCCAAGGTTCAGTAGGAACAGGCAAAGGAGTATACAAACCATGATTTAAGGACTTAGACTTAGCCTGTTTACATGCAAAACATTGAGCACACACTTTTTCAACACTTTTTCGCATATTAGGCCAATAAAAATGTTCATTAAGCATGTCTAAAGTCTTTTTCACGCCAAAGTGTCCCATTAATCCCCCACTATGCGATTCCTTCACAAGCAACTCTCGAAGAGAACATGCAGGTATACATAGTTGTTTTCCTCTAAAAAGAAACCCATCATGTCTATAGAACTTATTAAATGCATAATGTACACATGCCTTGTACACTTCACCAAAATCAGAATCATGATCATACATTTCTTTCAAATGCTCAAAACCTAACAATTTAGAACTAAGCATAGAAATCAATGCATATCTCCTAGAAAGTGCATCGGCAACAACATTATCTTTACCTTGCTTATACTTAATTACATATGGAAAAGTATCAAGGTACTCTACCCACTTACCATGCCTTCTATTCAACTTACCTTGTCCCTTCAGATATTTGAGAGACTGGTGATCTGTGTGTATCACGAATTCTTTAGGCAAAAGGTAGTGTTCCCAAACCTCAAGAGCTCTCACCAATGCATAGAACTCTTTATCATAGGTAGAGTAATTCAGCTGTGGTCCACTCAACTTCTCACTAAAGTATGCTATTGGGCGATTTTCCTGCATCAAAACAACACCTATACCAATCCCAGAAGCATCACATTCAACCTCAAAAGTCTTAGAAAAATCAGGTAATTTCAAAACAGGAGCAGTACACAATTTATCTTTCAAAACATTAAAAGCATCTTCCTGCTCTTTACCCCATTTAAAACCAACAGACTTTTTAATGATTTCATTTAGAGGTGCAGCAATAGTAGAAAAATCCTTAACAAATCTCCTATAGAAACTTGCTAAACCATGAAAGCTCCTCACCTCACTTGCATTCTCAGGTGTTGGCCATTCTTGGATAGCCTTAACCTTTTCATTATCTACCTCAACACCACGTGCACTAACAACAAATCCTAAGAAAACAACACTATCAACACAAAATGTGCATTTCTTCAAATTAGCATACAATTGTTGTTCTCTCAAAACAGTTAACACAAGTTCAACATGCCTTAAATGCTCTTTTAGGTTTTTGCTGTAAATCAAGATATCATCAAAATACACAACAACAAATTTACCTAAGAATTCACGCAAAACATGGTTCATGAGTCTCATAAATGTGCTAGGCGCATTAGTTAAGCCAAAAGGCATAACCAACCATTCATACAAACCATATTTTGTTTTAAAGGCAGTTTTCCATTCATCACCTAATTTCATCCTAATTTGATGATAACCACTTTTCAAGTCAATTTTAGTGAATATTATAGCACCATTTAACTCTTCAAGCATATCATCTAACCTAGGAATGGGATGGCGATACTTTACAGTGATTTTGTTAACTGCTCGACAATCAACACACATGCGCATGGTTCCATCCTTTTTAGGTACCAAAAGAACAGGTACAGCACAAGGACTTAGGCTTTCTCTCACGTGTCCTTTTGCTAAAAGTTCCTCCACTTGTCTTTGCAACTCCTTTGTTTCCTCTGGATTGCTTCGATAAGCTGGACGATTTGGAATTTGTGCACCAGGAACAAAGTCGATTTGATGTTCAATCCCTCTAATTGGTGGCAACCCAGGTGGTATCTCCTCGGGGAAGACATCTTTATAATCCTGCAATAACTTAGAAAAAGAACTAGGCAAATTTGGGTCAAGGTTAGTTTCAGAGAAATAATTGTCCTTAAACCTCAAAAGTACTAAAGCTCTCATGCCTAAGTATGCATTCCTCAACTCTCTTTCTTTTGCATAAAAGGAGTATTTGCTAAATTTTTCACTCGGCTCACTCTGCTCTCCTTTTACCTCAGCACACATTAACTTCTTCTCTCCTGCACTTCTCTCTTTCTTTTTCTCACTAGTGCAGTCTCTCACAGTTGGGCCTTTACTTTTATTATTTTCACTACTGGCCTCTTTTCTCTCATTTTTCTTTTCTTTCTCACTTCCCTTTACCTCTTTTGCAGATTGATGTATCTTTACTTGATCTGCATATACCTCTTTAGGTGCCAATGGGGCAAGTGTGTGTTTACATCCTTTAAATGCAAAAGTGTACCTATTTCTAAATCCATCATGTAATACACGCCTATCAAATTGCCAAGGCCTTCCTAGCAAAATATGACTAGCATGCATAGGTACAACATCACAAATGACTTTATCTTCATATTTACCGATGGAAAATAATACAGTTACACGTTTGGTCACCTTTACTTCCCCACTATCATTCAACCACTGAAGTCTGTATGGGTTAGGGTGTTTCTCAGTTTTAAGTCCTAATTTATCAACTAAGACTGTACTAGCAACATTAACACAACTACCCCCATCAATTATCATACTACAGACTTTTCCTCCTATTAAACACCTAGTATGAAAGATGTTTTCCCTCTGTTCTAGTCCTTCTTCTTTCACATTTACATTCAATGCACGCAATACAACTAAGGACTCCCCTTGAACAGGATATTCTACATTTTCATCTAGATCAGAACAATCCTCCAAAGGTGGCATATCATCACAATTCTCATCAGATTCAGAATCAGAAATAATTTCATCCCCCCTTATTATCATGGTCTTTTTATTCCCACATTCATTAGCATAATGACCACGACCCTTGCATTTGAAACATTGAATGTCCCTATGTCTATTAGTTTTAAGGGTTGTTTCAGAAGTACCTTTTTGTGCAGTGACCATTTTCTCTTTGGAATTGGACTGGTACTTGGTAGTGGATTCCTTCTTTGAGTCTCCCTTGTTCCACTTTGAATTCCATTTGTTGTTATTGGAATTTGAATAGGACTTGGATGTCCCACGTCTACTTCGTTGTCTCTCCACTTTAATTGCGATGTTCACCAAATCATCCATATCCACATAATGCTGTAATTCAACAATATCAGCAAGTTCTCTATTCATACCTCCCAAAAAGCGTGACATCGTTTGATATTCATCCTCCACAATGCTTGCTTTAATCATGAGCATCTCCATTTCTTTGTAGTAATCCTCCACAGAACTAGATCCTTGTGTAAGTCTTTGTAACTGATTGTGGAGTTCCGTATGATAGTAACTAGGCACATACTTCTTTCTCATGATTCTTTTCATTTCCTCCCAAGAAGTGATAGGGAGTTCCCCATTTCTCCTCCTATTTTTCAATAACTCATCCCACCAAATTAGTGCATAATCAGAAAATTCAATGGTTGCAAGTTTTACCTTTTTCTCATCCGAATAGTGGTGGCATGAAAAGATCATCTCCACCTTTCTTTCCCAATCAAGGTAGGCATCCACATCATTTTTACCTTTGAATGGTGGAATCTTCATCTTGATAGCACTCAAATTGTTGTCTTGGCTCTCCATTCGGTTGTCATACCTCTTTGCTCTTCTTGGAAAAGAATGAGCCTCCTCTTCCTCATCATCGTTGTACAACTGGTCTACCTCTTCCTCCCTTGTAGACTTAACCTTGAAACCTTTAAGGCTATCTTCCAGACTGTCTATCCTGAGATTTAGCTTTTGCAAACTATCCATAAAAGCTTTGTACATAAACTTATTATCAGGCACAATCTCAGTTTCCTCTTTACTATTGATTCCGGACATCTTTAAACTTTAAATAAACAAATAAAGGAAAGAATTCACTCAACCTCACGTGTTTGTCTCTCAACTCACAAATTGATATCTCACAATTGCACTTCAGAAACAAACTCAAACAAATATGCACAATTAAGTAATTTGATAAAGGGAACAATGAAAAACCTAACAAGAGCAGCAAAGATACTAATTCTAGAGGCAAATTGACCTATTTGAACAAAAATCAGAAATTAGTACACAAGAAGAAGATTTCGTGCACTATAATATATATAGATGTTCAACAACGTGCAATATGTCAAACTAGTGTAATTGGAACCAAAAATAGCTTAGACACACAAATTGAAAACTTAGAATGAAGAAAATGGACACGACGGATGCACTTAAATGCGATGTTTAACTAAACCTAAAGATTAGTTTAAAAAGATTTGATGTAAGACTCAACAAAAAAAATCAAAGAAAGCATGCAATAAACACAACCCAAATCCAAAATTAGGAGTACTAACCTGGTCTTGAAGAAATCAAACCAATTGTGAAAGTTCTAACTCCAATTCTTGCTTGATTGATCAAAACTTACTCCAAGTGGTGCAAGGCACTTTGTAGATCAAAATTATATCCAAACCAAGTTCAACAACTCAAAGATTGCAAATTATATGCTTGATATATTCAATGGCAAATTCGGATTCAACAAGAAAACAAGATTCATCAATTGATCAAATATGAAACTTAACAAGATAGTAAATCCGAATTGATAACAAGGCTATTTCTAATTGAATTTTTTTTCTTTTTTTTATAACTTTAACCAAACTAATGATCCTATTCGGCTAAAATAGAAAATTGAAGTTTAAAAGCAAAATTAAAGGATAGTTAAGAATTTACCCCTTAGCCTATGCTCTGATACCAATTGATGCGGAACCCCAGCCTATATGACAAACTAGAACGCCAACATACCATGAATATTGAACATAAATAAGATAATAAACCCCCAATCTTAAGAACCCCCAAACAAGATTGATTGGAAACGCTTATGATAGATTGATTTAGAAAACAAGAAGAAGAAGAATCAAGCATACATTAATCATGCAAATAGCCTAAGTCTAATTCTTCATGCAATAGCAAGAATCAATAATAAATTAACTCTCACAAATTCGGCCAAGCCAAAGAAAATTCTCATTAATCAAAATTCAAGTGCCTTACAAATGAAGAATTCAGCCCTTTATATAGGCTAGGCAGCCACCCCTCCCTAGATGAATTAAAATCAAATACTAACTCTAAGAGATAAATAATAAAATAAATAACAAAGATAATTCCTAACCTTTATCTACATGTATTTGGCCATAATATGGACTAAGTACATGAAGAAATAAAGATAAATACAATTTGAGATTAATCCTAACAGAAAGTGATAAATATGCTTATTATCCTAAGAAAATGAATGAATGAATGTAGACTTAATGTTGGCTACAAGTGAATTTCGGCCAGCCCTTTAAAGATATGGTCAAGCTATTATTTCTCCCTCAAACTCTACTTAATAATATCCCAAAATAATAAGTATTTATCAAGGAAGATCCATTCCTAAAATTTAGGACCCTAAGTTCACCAATGTAGGCCTAAACCTAAATCTGACCCAAACCCATTAAAATTCAATTCTCCCATGTAAAATTCGGCCCCCTTAGGTATTCTAAGCCTCAAATAGTTATTTTGGCCCAACTCTTTAGAAGAGATAAGCCCAACTTTAGCCTACCCACTTAAACTACCCAAAACAGTAAAATAAGCCCAAAATAAAGCAAATCTATTCTAACAAAGCCCAATTCGTTTTCCTAGGTTCTAGGCTGCCCAAATATACTTAATTAAATGTTACATAAAGAATAGAAACTAAATAAAGTAGCTTGAAGGCCCATTGCACCATTCAGCCTACACTTGTCTTCATAGTCCAATTTAGCTTCTTTCTTTTCTTGAACTTGCATCTTCTCCACATAAGGTTTCATGAATGCTTGTAGGACTTCTTTAAGCTTCTTTGACCTTGCTCTTGTTATTGGTCCTTGAGGAAATGCTAGTTCATCTTTCTTGTTGCCATTGTGCTTGGTCGTGCTCATATCACTCTTAAAGCACAATTAATCCATGCCATATCAAGTCCAAAGCCATATGCAAACTCAAAAACTAGTTGAATTACAAACCAAGTCTACTATTTTACTTTAGAGAATGAATAATTCTTCCTTAAGTTCATAAAGCATCAAGCAAATAAGATCAAACTCACACTTAAACAATGAAAACAACTCAATAAAAATAAATCTTATATTAAGTTAATCTAAGTTGTGATTCACTTACCTCAAAAAATATATGATATCTTTAATTACCTTAGAAGCACTTACTAATTTAAAGATGATAATTAAGCACAAATATTATTAGAAATAGCTTTTTTTTCAAATCCAAATCTTAAACTCATGAATTAAAAAATAAAAACACAATAAACATAAGAAAATAGGAATTTAACTATAAAATCCCATGAAATTAAACTAAAGACAAGATAACAACTAATTGAAAATAATAAACAAAACTCAAATCATAAAAAAATTTGATGAAAATTTAAAGATAAGAGTTAGAGATGTTTTGGTTTATCGAGTCTCAGCTTAACTTATGTTACTCTCTGAAGGTCGAGCCTGTGATCCAACTGTAGGTCTTTTCGAACTTTTCTCCTCATTCACTCCTATAAGAAGAAGAAACTTATCATAGTTTATCAAAGCTGAAAATTTCATGTTTTGAATAAAGAATGATTCCTCTTTTGGCTCTTCATATACAAACTCTACTAGCTCTTCTAGCTTAAAAAAAATTCTTCAAATAGACTGAATTCAGTGCTGCCACTTGAGAATTAAACACTTCTTGCTCCTTTGGTGATAAATCCTTCACCAGAGGTTCAAAAATACCTTCCAAATAAACACATGACTTGTCTTCAATATGAATTATTCTTTTTCTTTTTCATGCATCTCAAAACCAGTTACTTCTTTATCCATCATTAATGAATGAATTGTTTCCTCCTCCTTACCACCATCACCTTGAAATTGCATGGAAACACTTAAAAGTTCTAGTTCAGATTCCAATCTTTCATTTATTTCTTCTTTATCCCTTAGAAAATTCTCTTGACCTTCTCCTCTTGAGTCCTTAACTACTCTTTTTTGAATTCTAAACTTTTCCTCTTGTGTTCTTAACTTCTGCTCTTGAATTTTTAACTTATCCTCTTAAACTCTAAACTTTTCCTCTTAAATTCTTAATGCAGCCTCCCACGCTTCTCTTTCAGCCTAAAATTTATTATCCTTACTCATAAGCAAGTCAAGAAAAACTTAATTTTTGGAGTTACTAAACTCTTATAAATATTGCGGTTCTTCATTCTTTCTCCTTGATTCTTCCATTTGTACTTCAAAACCTATGGAGAATAAGACTCTTCATTAAAGAATAGTTGTGAATAAGGAATTAGTGAATGTGTATACTGATAAGTGTGAATTATGCATAGTTTTTAGTATGTTTTAAGTGTTGTTATTTAGTTAATTTGGTTTAATTTTGGTTAATTTAGAGTTAAAATGTTAATTTGTATGTTATTAAAGAAAATCCAAAGTTTTGGAGCTTTCCAAGGATATTTTGTTAAAAAAAGGGTTGAATTGTATAAAGACAAGCTATTGTGGGCCAAAACTATAAATTTGGAAAAGTTATTCAAAAAAATAAGCGTGAAGTCCAGAAGGCTTTCACATGGCCACGTGAAAGTTAAGAAGTAAAATACACGTGACCATGTGAATGATATGAAGAGAAGACCCATGGCCATGCGAAAGTGTATGAAGAGAAAACCCATGGCCACGTGAGAATAAATGAAGAAGAGGCATAAGGAGGAGGCGTGACCATGTGAAGATGGACTAAGGAGTTCATGTGGCTGTGTGTTCTTCTTGCTGAAGGATGCATGCCCATGTGAGATTTTACAAGGAAATAACCGTGTCCATGTGCAGGCTTCTCCAATTCGATGAAGGATTTTTCCAAGCTCCCGTTTACGGAGGATTTGCTTCCTATTTTATTTTTGGAGTTTGAGAAGGATTCTACCACTACTTTGGCCTATAAAAAGGAGCCTGAAGCACCAAAGGAATCAATCTTTGATGAAGAAAATTAGCAACATTAGTTTCACATAGTTTTTATTTTTGTTGGTTTTATTATTTTCTTTAAAGCTTGGTTTGATTTTAAGCATGTCTAGTGAGTAGTTTTTTTTTACTTTTGCTAAAAGATACTTAAATCCTTAACTTTTATTGTTATGACTTAAGCTTGTGCTTTAATTTAATGCAAGTTTGATTATTTCTTAGTTCTTAAACATAGTCTTATCTTTATTCAATTAAAAAATTGTTGTTTACTTGATTAAACATTGGTTAGTAATTGGTTTGAATTGATTATTGATATGCATGTTCTAGGGTTAATTTATTCAGGTTGATACATGATTATAATCTGAATAAGCTATAATTTTGTGTTGATTGAAGTAGATTAAGATTGAGAAAGGTGTAACTAAGAATAGGTGGAATTTAAATTACTTGAGAAAGGATTTAATAGACATCTAGGAGAATTAATTCAGATCTTTATGCTAAGTATTGCATTTATCTGAATAAGAGAATTTTAATGCTTGGAATGATAATCTTGAGTAAAGTTATTCGGTTTTATTAATCTGAATTCTTCATAATCACTTGTGTGTTTTTATTTTGATTAAGTCATAATAATATTGGTTAAGGTGGATAGTCCTTTAGTAAAAGTTATTTTTTATTGATTTTTACCTTAATCACTTGCTTGTTTTTGTTTTATCTTTATTTATTTCAACGCTTTTAACTACTTTATTTTATCTTTAGTTTTAAAAGTCTGTTTTTAGTTTTTAATATTAATCATCACAAATTTTGGGATTTCTCTTCTTCCTTCTTCACACAAATATGGTTTTAAAATTGGAATTACTCACACAAACACAAGTTTCCCTTGAATTCGATATTTTGGGTCATAATTATATTTCCATATATTACTCAGCCGATCTAGTATACTTACTAGCATCCAGTCAAGTTATTGGCACCTTTGTCGGGCAATATATTGGCGTTTATTTATTTATTTTGATTTTAAAGTGATTTTGTGTGTTTTTTTCTTTTCTTCACCTATTTTTTGATTTTTCTTTTCATTTTTAGGTGCTATTGGTTTATGGTGAGAAACAACCCCATTTTACTCGTAGACCCTAAGATTGAGAGGACATTCCATAGGATTAGAAGGCTTAGAGGTAACATGAATGACCCAAAAATAGAACAACCTATGAATGATCCTCCACCACCTAGGATCGAAGAGCAAGAAATACCCCACCAAGCTCTCGAAAATGGGTATAGACCAAAGACCATTAAGGATTATGCTATTCCTAGGTGGAATGAAGAACATAAAACCATTTGGATTCCTCACCACCAGCCTTTTGAGAATAAACCCGCTACCATCACAATGGTACAAAGAAACCAATTTTTAGGTTCGGACAATAAAAGAAAAAGCTAAAAGTGGATGCCAAGCACTACCTTTGGGATGATCCGTATCTCATCAAAATCTGTTCAGATCAAGTGCTAAGATGGTGTGTACCGAAATCGAAACAAGAAGCCATCATGCAACAATGCCATGGAGGTGAGGTTGAAGGCCATCATGGACCTAATCAAACCATACAAAAAGTCCTCCAATCAGGTTTTTTTTTTGCCAACTTTGTTTCAGGATGTCAAAGCTTTCATTGAAATATGTGATAAATGTCAATGGGTTGGGAATATTTCTAAAAGGGATGAAATGCCTATGAATAATGTGCTTGAAGTAGAAATTTTTAATGTTTAGGGAATAGATTTTACGGGACCATTTCCTAATTCTTTTGGTTTTGAATATATTCTAGTAGCTGTGGATTATGTTAGTAAATGGGTTGAAGCCATACCTACTAGAACTTATGATGCCCGTATAGTGCTTGAATTTATTAGAAAGAATATTTTCACCAGGTTTGGAGCACCAAGAGCTACAATAAGTGATGGAGGCAAACATTTTGTTAACCATCAATTCAAAACCTTGCTTAGGAAATTTGGAGTCAAACACAAGATAACTACCCCATATCATCCTCAAACCAATGGGCAAGTCGAGGTATCTAATAGGGAGCTAAAATCAATTCTAGAAAAAACAGTTAGTAACTCTAGGAAAGATTGGTCTCGAAAATTAGATGAGGCTCTATTGGCCTATCGAACTGCATTTAAGACCCTTATATGCATGTGTCCTTATAGAATTATTTTTGGAAAAGCATGTTATCTTCGAGTAGAATTAGAGCATAAGGTTTATTAGGCTACCAAATTTCTTAAATTTGATTTGAGAAATGCAGGAGAAAAGAGAAAATTGCAGCTCAACGAACTTGATGAAATTCAATAATGGTTATATGACAATGCAGCACTTTACATAGAAAGAAACCAAACGTTGGCATGATAAACATTTAAGGGTGAAAGATTTTATTCCTGGTATTCTAGTACTTCTATATAATAGTCATCTTCGTTTGTTTCTAGGAAAACTGAAATAGAAGTGGCTCGAACCATATCAAGTCATGTCAAGAAATAAATTTGGAGTAGTGACGATAAAACGTTTAAGAGATGGTTGTGAATTGACGGCAAATGATCATCGGCTCAAACCGTATCAAGTAGGATAATAAGAGGTTGTTGAAGCAACCATGGTTCTTCAAGATCCCTAAGAAACGGTTTGGACAATCTAGCTGGAGACTCTAAAAATTCAGAACTTCACTATTTTTCTCTCTTTTAGTTTTCAATTTATTTTTGTGTGTTTTTATGTTTTGGTTTATGAAATGAGTGGGTTAAAAGGTTTTTCAAAGAATAAATGTTTTTAAACGAATGGGGGTTGGTTTTTACACAAATTTTATTTTAAATGTTCAAGAGGATAAATCAAATTTTAAAAAGGCTAACCATGTTTAGTGGCATATGTGTTTCAAAATGGGAGATTTGGTTAAATTGATAAAAAAATCATGGAGGGTTTCTAGAAGTCAAGTTTTTGAAATCAATATTGCAAACAAACAGCAAGCTATTTTAGGATTAATTTTCACCCGCGGCCACGTGAGAATTCTCCTTATAAATCACGTGGCCAAGCATTTAGCTTCTGCCTCCCACAGAATTTCACATTCAGCCACGTGCATCCCTTAAGGAAATCAGGCGTGGTTGCATCTTGAAATTCTACTTCTCGCCCTTATCTCACCCATGCCCACGTGCCTTTATAGGCATTTTCACCCATGCCCATACCCAAAGCTCCTGCCTCCTCATGATTCCATTTTATGTGCCCATGTGTGGGAATGCCCACACCCACGCATGGCCACGTGATCCTTTGCCTTGCCCTTTTGTGTGCCCACGTGTGGGAAAGCCCACACCCACGCTTGGCCACGTGAATCTTTGCTGCTTTCATTATAAACACCCACGCATTATTGTTCCTTCTTTTCTTTCACATCTTCATTTTTTTTGGCTCTCACCCACACCTACGTCTCCCCAACCCACAAAATCATCCATGGCCATGCAAAACCACCCACCACCACGATTCTCTTCTCCAGCCACCATTCTCTCTCTCCTTGCCATTTTCTCTCTCGTCTCTCTATTTTCTCTTTTTTTCCATCCTTATCTTTATTTTTCTAGGGTTTTAGCACTCACACACTTTATTCACACATTGTATTCGATTGAGGCTTCACTTTCAAGTAAGAATACCCTCTTTACCTCTTAAATTATGTTTTAATGTCACTGAATGCTATGATTTGATGCCATTTTTGCTTATGCATGTCTATTTTTGAGGTCATTTTGCATATAAGATTTAGATTTTATGCTCGTTCATTTTGCAGATATGAGTGATTATGGATCAACTATGCATGTCATAGATGATTTATATTCAATTGGGTAAAGAATGCTCTTCATTATATACTTAAATTTTATGGTTAAACATATGCCCATAACATGTTCGATGAAATGTCCCAAAGAGTTTATTTTTAATTTAACTTATTTTTAACTCTTTGGTTGTCTTCTTTTTGATCATTATTAATGATTCCTCACTTCATTCACCTCTTGCATGTTTGTTTCATAACCTTATCCATGCATGTTGGGCTATATTTTTTGGTGACATTCTCTTAAATAATTGTTGTGCATAACATTGATTCCTAATCATGTACTTTTCATCCATAATCTCCTCATTATTCCTTTCATTACACATGTGCTTTCCATGTTATTTTCCATTCCCTTTCTTGCCTTAGATATATTTTAGTCCATGGGTTGTCATGTGTCCACTTACATTATTTCTTCATTTTTTCCAGTGGCACCCAAGCAGACCAAGTATCCCGATGTCGCAAGCTCTTCCGGTGTGCGTATCCCATCTTATATGGACAGGGCTAAGGTGAATAAGTTTGATTATTTCAGCAATTGTATGTATGTCCAACCTGTCTACTTAAGTTAATACTTCATAAATATTCCTGCTGGAAATCTATGGGATAATGAGGTACATCCATTGCTTCAACATATTGGATGGACACAGTTTATTGGCAAGAAACCTAAGGTGTATCCGGATATGGCACGGGACTTCTTATATTCATTTGAATGCTACTTTAAGGAAGATGCTGACATGGGTATAGTAGGCTTTAAGTTTGGAAAGAAGGGATACTCATTGACTTTTAGGCAGTTTTCAAAATTTTTAGGATTTATGCCAGATGCCCCGGGCAAATTAGCTGATGCATCTCCTGTGGACAATTGGGAAAGAATAAGAGATATTGAGCAAAATGAGTCGTGGGTAGGAGGACAATGTATGGTTCATGCTTTAAGGATCATCCATCGATTTTTGATGAAAAGTATGTGTAACAATTTGAAAAATACAAGTACTATCATTGTTTCTTAAGCCATAGTCCTCCAATGCATGGTAGATGGCATAGTTATCAATGAAGTGACAATTATAGCTCATCGAATTAAAGGCTTACAGAAAATGTCGAGAAATCTTGTCTATGGAGAACCACTTCCAGGAGATCTACCATGTATTGGCAATAAAATGCTAAAGAGGATGAAAATTTTGATTCCTAGGCCTCGTGGTCATTGGGTGACTCGAGAAGAATATTTAAGAGAAAAAAACATTAGGATTGAGGAACCATAAAAGGAGCTAAATGAAGAAGTTGCACCAGCTGAAAATCCACTTGTCAATGATCCAGTAACACCAGAATGGGAATTTCATTTTAACCAGCTAAGTCAGTGGTTGGATTTGCAGCAAATCCATTTGGATACTTTGCAAGAAACTGTTTTGGGCCTCACGAACATAGTGGAGACATTTGTGCAGCAATATTAGGAGTGAACCCACCGCCGCCTCCACCTCCATCAGCATAATTCGCCTTCATTTGCTGTGGGCAGCAAAATTTTGATGAGGGGTATCATTCTTTTAGGGAGAATGACTTTTAACTTTCCTCATCTTTTTTTTTTTCATGAATCAATTTTATTATTTTGTGTTTTATGTTTTGTTTTGTTTGGTTTATGTTTCTCTTGTTTTTCTTAAGTCTGTAAAATATATTGAAAACTTATATAGTTTACTTTTTCATTTAGTTTGCATGAGAACTTAGTTTGCCCCGGTTTCTTTCAAAACTTTGAACAAGTTGAATTTGGATATGAGAATATGCATGTTTAGAACCTTTGCTTAGCAAGAGAACAAATATGTTGTTTAATAAATCTTTAAATAGTTTAATCTTTAACTTGATAAATATTTGTTAGTTTCCATTCTCTTGAAAGCACTTAGACTAGTTTTGAACTTAGAAAAACCAATACAATGAAGTAGTGAAGTAAGAAAATTTAGAGCACTAGAACCTTTCTCATCACCCTTCAAAGCATATAAGCGACTCAAGCAAACTTAGAAAATGATCTAGGCAACAATTTTTCTTGATAAGCTTTCTAAAAGACTCTTGTCCTACCCTTGTGAAATTATATCTTTTGAAAGCTAATTTGAGCCTAAAAGGGTATGCTTAATGCGTACCATTAATATTTTCTTGTTACACTCAATGTTTTACCATATAACCTAAAAAGCTTTTATCTCACCATATGGAATTGGCCACTTTAGGATTTATTAGATTTATGTGGAGATTAATGTCTTATTGGGTGTAGTGAGAAAATCTTAGCGAAAGTCATTGATGAAGTCAAGTGAGAGATTTACCTTGTATTTACCGAGAGAATATCTTGTAATTGAAAAAACAAAAAATTAGCAATTATGAAAAAAATCTAAGTGAGGGGTAGTACAAGGAAGAAAAATTTTGGTGACTTCTTAAAAAGGGTATGGTTTGGGTACATTTTCTCTCAAAAGAAGTTTTGTATTAAGAAAGCTAAGCAAGTATGTGCAAATTATGCATTGATCAAGCTAATGGGAATAGTAATCTCTTTTGTCTTAGAGTGGCTATTCATTTTGATTATTTTTTATCCATTCTTTGATAACTATATCCTTAGCCCTATTACAACCCTTGAAAGACCTATGTGATTTTAAGTTTGTTTTGAGTTATTTAGCGGAGATGACCTTTGGGTTCCAGTGCTAAAGGAGAGGCCTATTGTGTTTCTAGAGTTTCAAGCACGAAACTGATTGTATGCATGAGCATTCATATATTTTATACTTCATTATCTAGTTGTGTTGATATTTTGATTTTTTTTAAATTGCTTTAAAATGATTTGGTCTTGCACACACTCAAGGAAATTACCTTATATTATTTTGATTGAAGTTATTCTATTTAGAGATTATGTTAAGTGCTTTTATTAAAATGCTAAGATTGGTTGTAAATGTATAGTTCTTTGTTCAAGTATGATTATTTTGAGGGTTGGATTGTTCTAATTTGCTTGAGGAAAAGCAAGGTTTAAGTGTGGGGTATTTGATAAGTGTGAATTATGTATAGTTTTTAGTATGTTTTAAGTGTTGTTATTTAGTTAATTTGGTTTAATTTTGGTTAATTTAGAGTTAAAATGTTAATTTGTATGTTGTTAAAGCTAATCCAAAGTTTTGGTGCTTTTTAGGTATATTTTGTTAAGAAAAGAGCTGAATTGCATAAAGAAAAGCTATTATGGGCAAAAACTATAAAATTGGAAAAGTTATTCAAGAAAATAAAGGTGAAGTCCATAAGGCTTTCACATGGCCACGTGAATGTTAAGAAGTAAAATACATGTGACCACGTGAATAATATAAAGAGAAGACCCATGGCCATGCAAAAGTGTATGAAGAGAAGACCCATGGCCACGTGAGAATAAATAAAGAAGAGGCATAAGGAGGAGGCATGACCACTTGAAGATGGACTAAGGAGTTCACATGGCTATGTGTTCCTCTTGCTGAAGGATGCGTGCCCATGTGAGATTTTACAAGGAAATAACCGTGGCCACGTGCAGGCTTCTCCAATTCGACGAAGGATTTTTCCAAGCTCCCGTTTAAGGAGGATTTGCTTCCTATTTTATTTCTGGAGTTTGAGAAAGATTCTACCACTACTTTGGCCTATAAAAAGGAGCCTAAAGCACCAAAGGAATCAATATTTGATGAAGCAAATTAGCAAATGTACTAGATTGGCTAGTAATGTAGGAAAATAAGATTAAGATCCTGAATATTATACCCAAAGGAATATGGATTGCTAAGCAAAATATCTATATGTGAATTAAATTAATTTGAGATTATTTTTCCAAGTTTTTTATTTATATGCAATAACTAAACTCAAATAAAACAAAACAAAAACTAAAATTAAACCAACATGAATTAAAAACCAAGCAATAACTAAAATTCTTCTGCTAAAGGAACTATCCACCTCAACTTTCATTGTAATGACTCAATAACAAAAGTAACACAAATGATTATGGAAAAACTAGATAAAGAAAGCCATATATTTCATTCAAGACTATCATTCTAAGCATCAAATTCTTTTATTTAGGGACAATCTAATGCTTAGCATAAATATAAAGTTTTAGACTCCAAAATATCCATTAAATGCTTTTACAAGCAAATTTAACTTCAACATTATTACTCTACTCTTACTAACACACAATAAAACCTAACTTAGAATATAATCATGCATCAATACTTATAAACTAATCCATGAACATGCATATCATAGATCATATTTAAATCAATTATCAACCATTAATTAAAATAAGTCTATCATTAACTAAATATAACCAAAGATAATAATTTGCTCAAGAACTAAAAAATAATGAAACTTGCATTAAATTAATGCTCAAAATAAAGCCACTACAATGAAAATATAAAGGTTCAAGTTTTCCTTAGCAAAAGTAAGGAATTACTTACCAAACATGATGAAAATTAAAGAACAATTAAAATAAAATGATACAATATTCATGAAGCTCTAATTTTTTCCTTTGATAACTTCAAAAGAAAGCTTAAGTCTCTTAAGAGAATTTTGAACTAAGAAAAAATTAAAACTAATATAAAACTAAACTAAATTTAATGCACAATAACTAAAGAAAAATAAGCTATAAACCAAGAAAATTCATAATTAAGAGGCTATATTACTATTTCCCTTTCTTTGGTGTCTTGTGCATCTTTTTATAGGCTCCAAATAAGAAGTTTTGACCTTAATAAACTTTATAAACCAAGTTGAATAGGAGTTCCACCCAAATAGAAGTTAAAATTCATGTTTTCTATTTGCTCACTTGGAAGAGTGACAATAATCACTCAGGAAAGTGATGAATGGCTAAAGAAAAGAAGCATCTGATTTGGGTGGGTGACCTTTTGCCTTAGGTGAGTGATCTGGTCACTCAGGAGAGTGAACTAGGCACTCAAATAAGTGACCAGCTTCACTCAGCCGAGTGATTAACTTCTTGACTCATGAATTTCTTATTCTTCCTTCATAAAATTATGGTTTTACCTCTTTCTTCAATTAAGGTATTTTTCATTCAAATAAGCCCTAAAAAACATCAAAACTCACATTTAAACCTCAAAACACAAACTACAAATATTTAAATATAAATAAACTACATTAACACTAAACTAACTTAAATAAACATATAAACATACTAAAAACATAGTATAATTCACACTTATCAAAACATGTACCCTTTGGATTTCTCTAGGTAACCAATTGAGTAATTACAAATTGTTCGTGAATCCAGTTTTTTTTCATATGGATTATAAATTCATAATTTTGCTAGACAACGCCAAATATATAGGTTTTTTAAACTTGACTGGAAGGAGTTTTAGAAATAGCCTTACTAGGAACCCTATTTAATAGATAAATAATAGTTCTAAATGCATACATCCATAAACTTTTGGGTAATAAGGAATTACTCGTCATACTCCTAACCATATCTATTAATATTCTATTTTTCTTTATATTACACCATTTTATTATGGTGTGCCTGCCATAGTATTCTATGCACATATGCTATGACTTTTAATGAACTTAGCAAACGAACAGGGACATCATCTAGATTTATCATACTTTCCGTAATACTCACCACCTCTATGAGATCTTATAATTTTTAGTTTTCTCTCTAATTGCCTTTTAAACTCCTATACAAACACCTTAAAGGCAAATCCAGCTTGAGATTTTTCATGCACCAAATAGATATATCCATACTATGAAAAATATTTTATAAAGTTGATGAAGTATTTTTCTTTATTAAATGATAGAGTGTTAAAGGTCTACAAATATCGATGTGTATTATTTCAAGAAGCTGATTGCTTCTTATGGCTCTTTTCTTGCTATGTTAAGTTTGCTTACCCTTAATGCATTCCACACATAAGCTAAGATATAGTAAAATCTAAATTTGGTAGAATTTCATTCTTTACTAATCTTTCTAACCTTTCTTTGGATATATAATCCAGACGTTAATGCCATAAGTAAACAAAATGTTCACTTGCCAAACTACATTTCATTCCAACATTATGATTAACAATAAATAGGGATTCAAAAAAATTATCACCAAGTTTCAATTTATATAAACCATCTATAAACATTGCATAACCAACAAAGGAATTATTTTTTTACAAATTGAAATAACTATGTCCACCCTTTAAAGTATAGTCACTTACATCAAGTCTAGAAATAGAAACTAAATTTATATAAATTAAAGGGTCAATTACAAATTTAGGTCCAAACTATAGGATGTTTTTCAATGTTAGAACTAACGTTTGAAACCTTACAATGTCAGTCCCTAACTTTACCTTCCCTTTCAATTGAGGGACTCCATCAATAATTTTATTAAATATTAACGGAACTTACTGACTCAGTGAAATAAATGAATCCTACATGCCAATTAAGCTGCCATATCACCATCTTCTTTGCCAATGAATTAGCAAAGGGCAATTTCCATTACTTTTTTGTCGTTATTCCCTAGCTAAAAATATATGATTTTATTATTATTATTATTATTATTATTATTATTATTATTATTATTATTATTATTAAAGAAATTGACTAGAAAATTATAATTTTTTTATATGGCAATTTATTACTATTTTAAC
The DNA here is from genome assembly GCA_037975025.1 of Excoecaria agallocha. NCBI lineage: Eukaryota > Viridiplantae > Streptophyta > Magnoliopsida > Malpighiales > Euphorbiaceae > Excoecaria > Excoecaria agallocha. Next base: position 31,645,271 of record CM075813.1, on the reverse strand, counting down.
TTCTGAAAAATATAAGATATAAAAAATTGTTTTAAAAGGTTTATATATTTATTTATACAGTAAATTAATTAATTGATACATTAAATTAATAATAAATGTTAACAAAATTGTTTTTTCTTCTACTTAAGATATAACAATCCCAGGAAGATGCCAATTTGCTCTTTTAAAGATTAAATCTTAGGAATTATGCAATACCGCACCATATGCAATTTTTATCATACAATCTATTTGCCAAAGGCTAAAATAAAAATTATTTATCTAGATAAATTAGGGATAAGCATGGTTAACCAAAATTTCGATTAACAAAAAAATCGGTCCAAAATCGAATTAATTTTCAGGTTAACTGAACCAAAATTTTAGTTTTATGATTTTTACTTTAAAAACCGACGGTTAACCGATCCAAAATCGAAACCGAATATATATATATATATATATATTATGAATTATATTTTAAATTTTACACTTATATTTTTCAATTTTTGTGTAATTTATAAATATTATTATATATAATTTCATAAAATATATATTTTTAGTAAATAAATATTAAAATTATGTGAATAATTAGCATTCTATTGTTAGTTTTATATTGAATATTTTTAATTTTTATAATTAATTATGGAAAATTTATTTTTATTTTTATTATTTTAATGGATATTGTATTTAATTAGTATTTTTTTCATTTTTAAAGCATTTTTAACTATTAAAATAATATTATAAATTATATAATTTATTAAATTTATATATTAAAATTTTTTAATGGTTAACCGATAAACCAATCCAAAAAATAGAGTTAAAAATCGAAATCCATATAGCGGTTAACCATAGTAATGAACTGATTTAAGAAAATTATTAATGGACCGGTTAACTGATCCTTGCTCATCTCTAAGATAAATTAATGCAATTCCTAAAATAATTAACAAAGATAAATATTGAATTTTTTTTAAAACGCACATAACACTTTAACGTAATTCGATGTAAATATATTTTATGGATGAATATGAGTAAACTTCACTAATAATAATAATAATAATAATAATAATAATAATAATAATAATAATAATAATAATAATAATAATAATAATAATAATTCAATTACATTTAAAAATATCACAGTTTTAGATATTAAATTATCCTTTATTTATATAATTATTTAAATTCCTTCTTCTTTCCAATTCTTTTAATTTTGTGCCAGAAGTATGCTTCACCTTTCTAATAGCGTGGGTTGGCAATTCATATAATACTGCAAAAAACAAATTATCAAATTTGTCATTTATTTAACATCACACTACTCACATACTTATATCCATTATGAGTTTTATTACTAATATATTTATATTACCCGATATTCAATTATCAATATTCTCTTAAAAATAAATAAAAATAATAAATTTATAATCAAATTATATATATGAATATTAAAATAAATTATATTAAATTTAAATATAAAAATAAATTAAATTAAATTCAAATAAGATGACAAAAATTAATGTCTATTAAAAAATAATTAAAAAGATTACCCAAACCCAAACAATGAGTATCTAAATGCCTAACTATTCAATTCATCCCGAAATTTGGTAAAATATAGATTATCTATGCCTAACTTATTAAATTAAAAAATTTTCCAAAAAAAAAACAATCTTTTCAAACAACTCATCAAGTTTGAAATTAATAGTATATAATAATAATAATAATAATAATAATAATAATAATAATATGGAAATAATAATAAAAATATTTTTAGCAACAAATTAGCGATAGAATAACGACGAAAATTGCCGTCGCTGATTTGCTGGGAAAGAAGAAGGTTATGTGGCAGCCTAATTGGCGTGTGGGATCCATTTATTTAGCTGAGTTAGCAAGTTTCATTAATATTTAATGGAATTGTTGACGGAATCCCTTAATTGAAAACGAAGTTGAAGTTGAGAACTGACATTGTAAGGTTTCAAACGTTAGTTCTAATATTGAAAAACATCTTATAGTTTGGATTTTAATTTGTAATTAACCCTAAATTAAAAGTACATTGAGAGTGTTCATTAGATTCAAGTGATGTCTAGTATCTAATATCAGCATGTAAGTCCCAACACCTTCAATTAAGGCCTTTATTTTGTTATTAATAAATAGAAAGTTCCTAGCTGGACTTATGGTTTGGATTGTAAGAAATTCCTTCATAATATTTGAAACATAAGTAATGGCACCATAATAAAACTATCAAATATTAGAAGGAACTTTAGATAAGTTTGATTCAAAACATATAGAAACATAATGTATATCTTTTTTCTCAATCTAAGCCTTACATTTTAGGTAATCTTTTTTATAATGCCTTTTTTTCTTGCATAAATGGCATTTATCTAACTTTTATCCCTTCCTATCACCATTAGAAACCTATGGAACTTAGTAGGTTATTTCTTTTTAAAAGTCTTGGCCTTTGGTTTGAGTTTTTTTCTAGCTTCTTGGCTCACTAGGTTTATAGAATGAACTCCTTGTTTCTTTAATCTCGCTTCTTCTTAAATAAGCTTACTAGACAATTCATCAATATTTAACTTTTCCTTTAATGTGTTGATATGTAAAGGTCCATATTCAATAGGAAGTGAGTCTACACTAAGAAGGAGTCTTCCATAGTTATATCCAGCGTCTTAAGTCTTACTGCGACATTAATCACATTAAGGATATATTGTTGCATATTTTTTAACCTATTAAATTTTATAGTCATGAGTTCATCCATAAGTATCCTTGCAAGTGCCTTATTAGTAAAGCATAACTTATCTTCCACTAGCTTAAGAAAATTTTTATCTTCTTATTTATAGTGTTAAGTAGAGTAGACATAATGTTACTGGTAATTGTTATTCATATAAAATTCAAGCATAACTTGTTAGACCTTACCCATCCCTTTTGCTGTGCCTTTTCAGCATTCGTACTAATGTCATTAAGGTCAACAAGTTTATTCTCTAATAGTGCAAAGTCAAGTTCAAAAGCACCTAAATGAAAAATGACATGTTTGCTTTGTGATGTACTCAAGAGCAGCTGCTCACTTTCGGGTTCACTTTGGAGGACTACTTTTAGGGTTCGAGACTGGAGAAGGCTCACTTAACTCATAAATTGGCTAATTTACAATAAAATGGATCAAATCCAATTTATTATTGGTAGTCAACCTATGAAGGCATCCACTAATGCGCCTAAAAAGGTAGGTATCATGTAGTTGCCATCCAATAGAACATTGAAAAATGAATCTCGACCTTTTGATGCACAAATAAAGATTGGTAATCGAGATATCATTTTTATTAAGCATCTTAATTAGGTGTTATTTTATTGTTAGGTTTTAAAATTAATCCTTTCTCCTCTCTCACACAATGCAAGCAATAGAAATAAATGCTTAAAATAAAGTCCTACTTAAAATTATTATAGGAGCAAATCATCCTAAAGAATAATAACATAAAAAATAATATCAATATCATACATAAAATGAGCTATTAATTAATTTGGGAATGTTTGTTCCCTCATGCATATTTACAAAAGACTTTTATTACATATTATGTGAACTTGGGCTAAAAAATAGACATTGGTCCACGTTTTCTGAAAAACCTAATTTATTTGATAGAAAATATTTTAAGTATCTTTTTTTCTTAATGTGCTTGAAAAAATCTTTTTATTAACTATTACATCCCCAAATAAAATAATAATACATCCAAAATAAAATAACAAATAATGGCAAGAATTAAATAATAAATAAATAAAACCACAACAAATAATAAAAGAAATAAAATAATAATAAACTGAGATAACTGGAGGGTGAGAGTGGTGACCAACTTGGGAGCATCACTTTCCATACAAAAGACCTTATAAAAACCACCAAAACCATATAGGTTAAATACCTAACAAAAAAAACCCAAAAACAAAATGAATTAGTATTCACGAATAACATAGTAAATTAATTATAGATTTATTTTAAATACAAACAGTAAGGGTTTAAATATAGAATCATATTATACAGCATTGAAATTACATAACATAATGTGCAAATATGATAAGAGATGAATAAATGGCATGATAATCACCTAAAATACATATAATGCATCAAAAATGCTAAAGAACATAGCCACAGACGGTCAAAGCTGAGTGAGGGATGTCCATAAAGAAATGAGAGATGGGATGAGGAGGCAAGCCTATGATATCCCATCAATCAGATGATAGACATACATCTATTAGGTCATCTTCCCGTTTGTCACCTCTGGATGGAACAGAAAACCAAGAAATCATAGAATAAATGTAGAAAATCGCATAAAATGAATTCCTAGCATCAAATATGCATTTATATGACCTAAATGATGTTGGAAACATTCCATAACAATGAATCATACATAAGATACATAAAAAAACTATTTACAGGATTAAAAGAACAAAATAAAATAAAAGCTTCATGTATACAATAATAGAGGAATCCAAGATTTGGAACATGCTTTTATTATGCCAAGCAGTCTAAAAACATATTATATTCACTTAAACATGTTTATTACTTAAGTATAATAATTAAAACATGTCAATATACATTAAAGAATCATTTGATCATGCTGATAAATTATAGAGAAAGTGAGAATAAGCCTAAAATATTACCCTTAGGAGATATTCTAACTTTATGATTATTATACTTCAAATCTTTACTTTGATTCATGATTTTTTTTTCTCAAAAAAAATTCTGAAATTCATTTATATGTGTGTGTGTTTCAATAATAATTGCTAGAGTATAAGGTTTAGAAATAGAAAGAAATTAATTCTTCTTCTTTAATTGTAGCTCTTAAAAAAATGATTATTTTCTAAAAAAGTGATTCTCCCTCCCTTTTAAATCCTAAATTTAAGATTTTACACCTAAGTTAGAGTTTGAGTTGAATTCAAACTCTAAAGTCTTTCAATCTGAAGATAAATCCCCCAAATTTAGAATAAAATCTTGTCAAACCAAAAACTCCTATTTTGAAAAACCAAAAAATGTAGGGAAAATTAGGTTTTAAGAAAAAGACAGGCATGCTTCAATGAGGGGTGACCATCCCTCATCACTAATCTAGAATTTCCCAAAATACCTATTTATTTGGCCTGTGCAGGAGAGAGGGACCCATAGACAAGCACGCTTCAAGCGATAGATGATCGTTTGACACCATTGAAGGTCCAAAACTAGGTTTTTATGCACATTTTGTTAAAACACTTGGCAATGTTTGAAAATACTTAAAATATCATGAAAATATTTTATAAATCCAAACATGTTTTTAATAATATGCTATTTGCTCATTATTAGGTAATCTTAATCTAGGCTGCCTTATGTTTTAGTATCTACAGCTACCCTCAATTTTGGAAAACTTATGCACTGGTGCCAAAGTGAGCCAAAATTCAAAGTGAAAGGAAAAAGATGCATACTTGAGGTAGCAAATTTCTTGGTTGGTTTATTGCTAGAAATTATTGATCAACGCTTAAGGTATGCATAATTAGGGTTTGAGACTAACTCTATTAAAGGGGGTGAGTCTCTAGTTGTATAATTAGCTCATAAGGCTTGCAGAATTGAGATAACAAAAATTTTTACTTAATTAGTGCCTAAGACATGCAGAATTATTGCTTGAGACTAACTCAATTAAAGGTTACAAGTCTCAATTTGTCTAATTAATGCCTAAAGCATGCAGAATTGAGATAAGAAAAAGATTTTTTTTTTTGCCTGATTAGAGCTTGGGACATGCAAAATTAGGTTATTTGAAGGCATCTGATTAGTGCTTGAGGCATGCAAAATTGGGACAAATTGATTAACTTTGATTAGCGCTTGGGGCATACACAGTCATGTTATTTGAATGCATCTGATTAATGTTTAAGGTATGCAGAATTGAGATGACTTTTTGTACTTTCTTGAAACTAGAGTAGACCTACAACATCAATTGAGGTGATTAGAGTAATATTTGATTGGTGTTAATTCTTGACTAACCTATTGGTTGTTATTTCTACAATTTATGGTTACTTTCTTGTATTAGTGTTCCATTGGGGAGATTTTAACAAGTATATATTTGTCCACTGGGAAGGATTTCTAACAAATATGCATCCGTAAGGAGTCATTGAAATGCTAGTAGTTATTCTAGAAAATATACATATGTGAGGTGTCATTGAGATGCTAGAAGTCATTCTGGCAAGTTTCCCTAATAACTATATAACCACATTATAGATTGACACAAATATAAGGAAAACCATCATCATTAAGGTGGCTAACCCTCCTTTTGCATCTTTCCAAAATTTACATTATCATAAAACTTTTGCCTTTTATCCACTAGTTCTTTGTTGTCAACATCAACCTTGTAACTTCTGATGTGTTCAGATCAAAACATCTCATGCTCTAATGGATGGTGAAGGTGGACCCAATTAATGATGAATGGATCCATCACAAATTATGAAAAATATTCTCTTAAAATCTAAAAATATCAATACTTCTTTTTGTTGTGCATCTCTTTTATTTTAGCCTATCCAGGTATCTTTTCATGATGAAGAAGAATGTCTGCATTCTCCTTGGAAGAATAGCCATATGCCTTTTGGTGGGGTTCTTAGTACCTATTTCAAAAAGTATTAAGAATTATTGCCTTGTTTGTTGGATCTAGCCTTTTTGGGCCTTCTTTATTAGTACTTTATTATTATTATTATTATTATTATTATTATTATCTTTTGCTTTGTTTTGTCAAGGTATGGTTATTTACAAATTATCTTATTAATCTCATGGCATTAATTTTCATTTTTCAAGCATAAAGAGTAAAAATAAAACAATATATAAAATGAAATGATAAATTATATACAACTTTTTTTATACATAAAAAATTTTAACAAGAAAACTCCCTAAATACAAAATAAATCACTATAGGGGCCCTAATCTAGGTGCTATGTGATAAGCTAGCCTTAATGGTAGTCTAGAAACTAATGGCCTAGGTGGTCGGGCTAGTGCCATAGCTTGAGGTGTTATAGGTGGCCGCTCTCCTACCTACTTGAATACAAATATGAAGCCTAACATCACTGATGTCAAAGGCTATAGGACCTATGATATCACATATGCTAGCCTCTTTGATCCTTTTCCAAACCTCAAGAGACTCCATATCTGCTCTAAAGCCATGTACCTCCATCTGTAAGGTCTGAACAGTCACTAGCAAGGTTTGAAGGGACTATATTGATGTAAATATGGTCTATAATGTATGCTTCTGGCATCTACTAGATACCTCAAGTGCTACCAACCTCATGAAGAAGTATCTGATGGAGTGGCTGAAGGTGCTTATGTAGGCTACAGTGGAACTAATGGCAGATGAGCCATCAATATTGATATCCCTAAGTGCCCATAAGGTGAATGAGCTGAAGAAGATGATGCTTCTAGATGTTTGTAAGGAGAAAACCTCACAGTTGGTGACCTCTAGTATCTGATAAGCGATATGGGATATACTAGTCTCTATGGTGACCCATCCAGGAGATCCTGTATATCAAACTGCATATTAAACTCGTATTCTGAGTTGATGCCTACCCCTATGGCTTTTATGACTCTCGAGGCTTATTTATTTGGCTACCCTACTGAGGTGGCTGCTTTGGAGGTGCCTGAGGCTCTACTGGTGTCTCGTCTGCTACCTTTACTACCTGAGCCTAGTCACCCCCTCTACTGCTGCACCTAGCATTATAGGATCAAGGCCACATCTCTATCGGGTCTATAGTATAGTGAGCAATTTGTACTCTTCCTCACGCTTGTCTATAGCCTCCACTATGCTCATTATGATCATCGCCTGCAAGTCTTTATGAATACTCTCTAGGATAAGATCGCCAAAGTCCTCTTTTTATACCCTAAGGAAAAGTAATAACCTCATGATGACTCCTCCCACACATACCTTTGGCATGATGCCTACCCTGGTCAAAGTCTCAATGATCTCATGTGTGATATCTATGTAGTGGCCCGCTTGCATCCCCTGTAAGCTGGTGATATATGCCAAATTAATGTTACCTGGACTCCCCTTGCATCTCAGGTATGATGTAACACCCTAACCATAAGACATGCAGAATCACCAATACCAACATAAGCCTAGTAAAGATCGGGCAATAATAATAATAATAATAATAATAATAATAATAATAATAATAATAATAATAATAATAATAATAATAATAATAATAATAATAATAATAATAATAATAATAATAATACATGCCACAACATAACCAAATCAAACTCCAAAATAAGGAGACATAACATAAATGGCCTTTGTTACTAAGCAAAAATCTCAAAGATAACTGCAACCTGCTAGATCTTTTCTTCAATATGGGTCGAGTCACTACAACTATCAATCCAAAGTGGAGCTTATCTTGAGATATACACGGATAAACAAACCCATGCTAAACTATAAAGCTTAGTGGGGAAACACAAATGGTATGGACAACTTTTTCAAGACATCATCAAATCATGGTAGTACTCATAACTAACCAAAACATAAGTCCTCAACTTTAATAGAAAATACCATACTTACAATAATCTATCACCTTAAGCAAATTCATTAAGTTACTGTAGACTTTTCAAATAACTTGCATTATTAAACCCCTTTTCTTGTTAAACTAGTATAATTTATGCCCCTCATAATGCATTAAATATGAATCTAGACATCATGATTACTGATAGTACAAAACATCAATCATATGCATTTAATCACATTTTTACATAAGATAGGCATTCAATGCTCAATCAAAGCATAAGGGAGTGCATATGCCATGTAACATTTATAAGAGATATTGTTAGGCATAATTACTTCACTTATATCACACAATCTTAAGTACAGAATACATTTATAATTCATAATTCTTGTTCATAATCATGTATTCCTTAATGCTATCTTAATATGGAAACAAAATATCATACAACATCATATTATGTCATACACTATCCTTTGGCTTATGTCAGAGTTATCAATATGCATATATATGTGTAAATATTTATATATGCAAACTGACAGAATTTCATGTGATTACAGAGAACAGGTATTACATATCATGATTATCCGACAAAGTCCCAATATCACACGCATACATTTCATAAAATTCAATGCACATGAATCTCATTGTGTATGTTACAGCCCATGTAGCTGCTAGTATAATATTGTATGCTTTGAGGCCCATCTATTCACCATGAAACCCATCGATTGAACCAACTCACATCAGCACTTACACAGGAACCTTAACCCTTCACGGTTGATGTGATATATCACAATTATATAGTACTAAATATAGAATTTCATTTCATTGAAATATTTTATAACCAAAAGGAATTTAAGATAAAACAATATAATAGGCCATTCATCATGCTTGCATTACATAAGTGAAGCAATCGCAACTTGAATTATGGCAATACAAGCTTTTGTTACTCATACTTGTTCATATACTAAGTAAGACTACTTATCATAGCATAGTTACATAAACTCTAAGATACTGAACTAATGTAACTCATTGATAGTTCACAATGACGTACCTTGTTACTGTTTGCTGTGAGTAGCCTCCATACAACATCATAGTTATTCACATCAATAAATAATCACTTTAAATAACACTTAAGCATCTATGATCAATATAATAAGATGAATAAGTTATTGTCATCCTAAGGTAAACTCTTGTTCCTATTTAACCCCCTAGTTCACTTTTATAGTCTATTACATTATAGACAACAGGTTATATATCCTAACATGATCATATATGCATCAATCATCTTACTTGTACTTTTCATCTTATAACATTTTATACCCAGGTAAGTTTATGTAAGATTATTCCATCTTAAATGTCAGCACACTACTTTCGGGCATGTGTTTTACATAATAAGATATAGGGTATGACCAAACAAGCAAGCATATTCATTTACATCAAGGCTAATCACTACTCTCCATTGTGACTTGAAGCATAACCAAACTTCTATAGTTTCATAACTAAACGTAAAATGTAATACGCCATCTCTTTTAACTTAGGCATGTAATATTGTAACTACCTTCTTATTGTTACTAGGCTATATCATAGTATTTTCATGCCACTGTAAACAAATATAGTGTATAACATTTTAGCAAAACAATTTACTTTGATAGGGTACATACCTTGTACCAAACTATAAAGGACATATTAAATAGCATATGAGTTTAAAGTTACTATGTTGCCTATTTACTCTCCTTATTTTTGGGCTCGATATATACTAAAACACATCCTAGCCAGAGTAATTCATATAAGCATTGCCCTATACAAGTTCCTCTAAAATCAGCTTCCAAATGAACCATATTTCTTAACTCAGTAGATTTTATTATTCTAAAACTTCTCACTCTTTATATATATATATATATATATATATATATATATATATAGGGATTTTCTAATTAAGTGACCATGCGGTATATAGCATATTGGTTATTTGGGTAATCTACCATTTAATTCAACCTACTCTTTCTTGTAATAACATTCATGTCATTCAAATTCCAATAATACCTCATCTTATAGCCATACCTTTCTAAACTTTACCATTGGGGAGACTTCACAAATCTATTATCCCACCAATAATCAAATAACATAACAACTGCAACTTTAACATACAATCATCATCAACATTATTCATTGCTAGCTTAATTCACCCCAATTATATGTCTCTCTTTATAAGCATAAAAACTATACAAATTGTGCTCATGATTTATGAGTGATTTATTGTTTGGCTGAGTGAATATAGATGAAGGAAGGAGTACATGTTATCATGCACTAGGAGAGGAAAGGTCATGCTTAGTCATCCATCATAAGACATAAAGCCTTGCATGGCCATGCATCACAAAGCATAAAGCCTTGCATGGTCGTGCATCACATACAGGAAGATACTACTTGGTCGTGCATCACAAGGCATAAAGCCTTGCATCACAAGGCATAAAGCTTTACATGGCCATGTATCATAATGCATAAAGCCTTGCATGGCCACGTATCACATACAGGGAGAAATTACTTGGCCATGCATCATAAGAAAAGATCCGATTATACAGATCAATTCATAGTGATGCTCAATGAGCCAATAAGTCTCTCTCTAAACTCATATTAAATATCGTCATCACTCAACTAGCTCAACCCTAAACTAAAGGTTTCACTCGTTTAAAGAATTGGGTTCTCAGAGAACCCTAATTTCTATCGATCATTCCATAGAGAACTTTTATACACAATGTAATCTAAATAGTAATCCCATACCTTAACATATAGACTTTTCACTCCTTCAAGATCCCCTTGCCCTCATCTTTGCTTGTCTCTGGTATTACAAATAACATAAAAACACTAAATTTTCCTTCTTGCTTTCATGAAATCTTTCATTAATAGAAGAGAGATAGAAGTAAGAGATTTCTCTTACCAAAACCTAATTCCAAATTCACAGAGAGAGAGATGGACTTTCTTTGAATAGATAGTGACATTTATCATGGTGAACATGTGAGGAAGCCTCTAAAAGACCCCCAAATTACCATTTAACCTAGTTCTTAATTTCTCTCTAAAAAACTAACCCATCCAATATGCTTTAACCCTAAATCAATCTTAAATCATAATCTTACCCCCAACATCAATTTTTATTAATCAATAAACCCCTTGCTCATTAATTTCACTAAAATTACCATATTACGCTTCATGAAACTTTAACCTAATGTGGCCATAACCATACAAAACATTAATTTAGCATATAATATCAATTAATTAAACATAATTCCTACCAGGGTTAAGATTGGGCCCTTACAATTCTCTCCCTCTTACAAGAATTTTGTCCTCAATATTCAAATTTGTAATCTTTATCTTTATTGCTACCAATTTTCCAAACTTTGCTTTAGTTTTAAGCAACTATAACCATAAGTATTCTACAACCATAACAAACTCATCCATCTATCCAGATACTCTTATGCTCATTATATTTTCTATCAATTTTCCATTATAGCTGGGCTAGAAATATGATGCAGTGTTATTCATATGTTATCAGATGATATGGGATGTTATGCAATGCATCAATGATTTCATTTATACAATTGAATACCAATGCGTATTCTCATATATTGTACATGTTTTATCCCATCTCAATACCATGAAATATATTCAATTGCCCATGCTAATTAGGAAAATTTTGACAAATATATATAGCATCTTAATAAACTCGACATCTCACATCAGTATCAATGCCAAAGAATCAAGTTCTCTCTCCAATCATATAAACTTTTCTTAAACACCTTAATAAAAAAATCTAGATGTACTTATAATTAGACTTATGCTATACTTCAATCATAGAACATTAAGGCATTTAAGCACTTTCAATATCAGAAGGTGAGATATACTGGCAATTCCTTTAATATCACCTCACAATCTCTGAACCAAAATCCTACTGGTGCTCTAATATAAATCAATCATAAGTCAATCATCTATCGTAATCATAAAAAATCTGTATCCCAATAATAATAACACATAATATGGATATTTTCCCTAGGCCAATTTGTCTAAACTTTCAAGAACAAATTCTTAACTTCTTTTTGCCCAGAAAAGACTAAACCAAGGCACTCTGATATGACTAATTGTAACACCCTAACCACAAGACATACAGAATCATCAATACCAACATAAACCTAGTAAAGATAAGGTAGAAATAATAATAATAATAATAATAATAATAATAATAATCATAATAATAATAATAATAATAATAATAATAATAATAATAATAATAATAATAATACAAGCCTCAATTACATGCCACAAAATAATCAAATAAAACTCCGAAATAAGGAGACATAACATAAATTTCCTTCAATACTAAACGAAAACCTCAAAGGCAACTGCAACCTGCCAGATGTTCTCTTCAAGGTGGGTTGAGTCATTACAACTATTGATCCAAAGTGGAGCTTATCCCCGAGACCTGCATGGATAAACAAACCTATGCTAAGCTATAAAGCTTAGTGGGAAAACTCAAATGGTATGGATAACTCTTTCAAGACATCATCAAATCATGGCAGTACTCATAACTAACAAAAATATGAGTCCTTATCTTTAACAGGAAATACCATACTTACAATATTCTATCACCTTAGGTGAATTCATCAAGTTTCTGTACACTTTTCAGATCACTTGCATTATTAAACCCCTTTTCTTATTAAACTAGTATAATTCATACCCCGCATAATGCATTAATTGTGAATCTAGACATCATGATTATTGATAGTACAAAACTTCAACCATATGCATTTAATCACATTGGTTGCATAAGATATGCATTCAATGTCCAATCAAAGCATAAGAGAGTGCATATGTCATGTAACATCTATAAGAGATACTGTTAGGCATAATTACTTGACATATATTACATAATCTTAAGTATAGAATACATTTATAATTCACAATTCCTATTCATAATCATGTATTCCTTAATGATATCTTATCATGGCAACTAAATATCATACAACATCATATTATACCATACACTATCTTTTGGCTTATGTCAAACTTATCAGTATGCATATATATGTGTAAATATTTATAAATAGAGACCAATAGATTTACATGTAATTACAAAGAACGACATTACATATCATGATTACCAGATAAGATCCCAATGTCACATGCATACATTTCATAAATTTCAAAGCACATGAAACTCATTATGTATGTTACTGCCCTGTACAACTTCTAGTATAATATTGTATGCTTTGAGGCCCATCCATTCACCGTGGAACCTATCGATGGAACTAACTCACACTGATGACCACATGGGAACCTTAACCCCTCATGGTCGATGTGAGATATCACAATTATATAGTATAAAACATAGAATTCCATTTCACTGAATTGGTTTATAGCCAAAAGGAATTTAAGATAAAATAATATAATAGGGCATTCATCATGCTTACATTACATAAGTTAAGCAATCAAGACATGTATTTCTTTATTTCATGCACATTTCATAATTCTTAATATCCTACCTTAGTACTAGTTCAAAGGGCAGATAATGAGAGCAATGGATACCAATTGGTATCAATGATGGATACTTGAAGGTATCAAACATTGGATATCTGAAGATATCAAAAGATGGATATTTGAAGAAATCAAATGATAAACCCAAAAGGGTCGAGCTATGGTTCCATTAAAGAAATAAATGATGGATCCAAATAGGGTCAACTATGGCAGCTGCAACTATATCCCTCTAGGCATGCCTATCTAATCCACAATTGAACTAAGACTTGTAGGCTTAACAATTTTTAAGAACATTTTTGATTCAACATATTCCTCTTTACTTAGTACAACATTTGCTTAAAGGCACAATTAATATAAGAATGCATATTCCATATTCTTATAATGGCATCAACATTCATTCATCCATATCATAGTAGTTGCATTGTTATACAAACAATAATAAGGTATAATCTTTCATTGATCTATCTCATCATAATTAGCATTATGCATTATTCCAATAAGGCAATATGAAAGTGTAGTTCTTGCCACTAAAAGTCTTCATAAGGTTATATGCATATCCATATATATATATATATATATATATATATATATATATATATGCAACTTGAATCATGGCAATACATGCTTTTGTTACTCATACTTGTTCACATATTGAGTCAGATAACTTATCATAGCATAGTTACATCAACTATAAGATATTGAACTTATATAACTCATTAATAGTTCTCAATGATGTACCTTGTGGCTGTTTGCCATGAGTAGCCTTCATACATCATAGTTATCCACATAAATACATAATCACTTCAAACAACACTTAAGCATCTATGATCAATATAATAATATGAATAAGTTATTTTCATCCTAAGGTCAATACTTGTTCCTATTTAACCCCTTAGTTCACTTTTATAGTTTATTAGATTGTAGACAATAAGTTTTATACCCTAACATGATCATATATGCATCAATCACCTTACTTGAACTTTTCATCTTATAACATTTTATAACTAGGTAAGTTTATGCAAGATTATTCCATCTCAAATGTCAGCACACTACTTGATGGCATGTGTTTTACATAATAAGATATAAGGCTTGAGCAAATAGGCAAGCATATTCCTTTACATCAAGGCTCATCACTACTCTCCATTATGACTTGAAGCATAACCAAACTTTTATATTTTCATTACTAAACATTAAATGTAATATCCCATCTTGTTTAACTTAGACATGTAATATTGCAACTATTTTCTTATTGTTACTAGGCTATATCATAGTATTTTCATGCCAATGTAAAGAAATATCAATGTATAACATTTGAGCAAAAAAAATTACTTTGATAGGGTACATAACTTGTACCAAACTATATGGGACACATTAAATAGCATATGATTTTAAAGTTACTATCTTGCCTCTTTACTCTTCTTAGTTATGGTCTCGATATGCACTAAAACACATTCTAGCTAAAACGATTCATATAAGCATTGCCCTATACAAGTTCCTCTAAAATCAGCTTCCAAACGAACCATATTTCTTAACTTAGTAGTTTTTATTACTCTAAAACTTCTGACTCTCTATATATATATATATATATAGGGATTCTATAATTAAGTGACCATGCCATATACAACATACTGGTTATTTGGGTAGCCTACCATTTAATTCAACCTACTCTTTCCTATAATAACATTCATGTCATTCAAATTCCGATAATACCTCATCTTATAGCCATACCTTTCTAAACTTTAGCATTGGGGAAACTTCATAAATTTATTAGCACACCAATAATCAAATAACATAACAACTGCCACTTTAATATACAATCATCATCAACATTACTTAATACTAGCTTAATTCACATCAATTATATGGCTCTCTTCATAAACATATAGACCATACAATATTGTGTTCATGATTTATGAGTGATTTATTGTTTGGGTGACTGAATACAAATGAAGGGAAGGAGTACATGTTGCCGTACACTGGGGGAGGAAAGGTCATGCTTGGCCGTGCATCAAAAACAATAGGCCATACTTGGCCGTGCATCACAAGGCATAAAGCCTCGCATGGACATGCATCACAAGGCATAAAGCCTCGCATGGACATACATCATAAGGCATAAAGCCTTGCATAGTCATGCATCACATACAAGGAGATACTACTTGTTCATTCATCATAAGGCATAAAGCATTGTATGGTCGTGCATCACAAGGCATAAAGCCTTGCATGGCCATGAATCACAAGGCATAAAGCCTTGCATTACTGTGCATCACATATAAAGAGACACTACTTGGCCGCACATTATAAGGCATAAAGCCTTGTATGGTCGTACATCACAAGAATAGATCTGATGCAGATCAATTCACAGTGATGCTCAATGAGCCAATAAGTCTCTCTCTAAAATCATTTTAAATCTCATCATCACTCAGCTAGCTCAACCCTAAACTAAGGTTTTCAATGGTTTAAAGAATTTGGTTCTCAGAGAACACTAATTTCTATCTATCTATCTATCTATCTATAGATAACTTTATACACTGTACAATTCAAACAGTATTCCCATACCTAAACAATGAGACTTCTTCACTCCCTTAAAATCCCCTTACCCTTATATTTGCTTATCTCTACTACTACAAACAACATAAAAACACTAAAATTTTCTTCTTGCTTTCATGAAATCTATCATTAAAAGAAGATAGATAAAAGTGAAAGATTTCTCTGACCAAAACCTAATTCCAGATTCACATAGAGAGAGAGAGAGAGAGAGAGATAGACTTCCTTTGAATAGATGGTGATATTTATCATCGTGAACATGTGAGGAAGCTTTTAGAAGATCCCCAATATTATGATTTAACCCCTTTCTCAATTTCTCTCTAAAAAACTAACCTATCCAATCTTTTAATTTATGATTTGACCCAAAATCAATCGTAAATCATAATCTTACCCCCCAACATTAATTTTTATCAATCAATTAACCCCTTACTCAATAATTTCACTAAAATTACCATATTACCCTTCATGAAACTTTAACCCAATGTGGCTATAACCATACAAAACATTAATTTAGCATATAGTATCAATTAATTAAACATAATTCCTATGCAGATCAAGATTGGACCCTCACATATGAGATAGATAAAACTCTCAGAAGGTACTTATATATCTAAAGAGCCAACATCGTGCTCTTCACCTTATCTGAGTCTTAGATAACTTTTGGTGATGTCAAAGCCCTCCATCTATCCCTATCCATCAACTAAGGTGGTGTGACTATACCTAACTCATTAGGGAGTCCTATAGCCTCTGTGAATCTGCACCTCATAATGCTACAGTGAATGTCCAAAGCCCAAAACTAGATGACCCCCTCCTAGGTGTTTGAACACTGGTATCCTCCATAGCACAGAGTGGTAAAGACCTCTCTAGTCACATTTGGATAATTTTTAAAAGCTGGAGAAAAGAAATCTATCCAGCCTACTCTAGCTAGGAGTCTTTTAACCTTTTGAGGCAATCCAAAGTCCTTGAGGAATTATCTGGATACGAATTTGCTCGACATATACTGAACCCGGCCTAGAGCTCAATATCTCATAGCCTGTTTGGGCATCGATTGGGATGTTTGGGGATTTACTATCCAATAAGGTATCCTGTAAGAAATATTACATGTTATCTTGAAGTTGACTTGAGTTGCAAGCTAGTCAAATACATAAAAATAATACATGTATCTCAATAGTAAATCATGATGCATAGTACACATTTTATGATAATTTCAAATAAAATTTTGGCAACATTCCAACTAGGAATGTGATTGCCCTCTACAAAAAAAAAGACAAATAAGCAACACACTAGTTATTAAGGCGAATATATTTATAATATTGACACAAATTATATTTTACACTTTTTGAGAAATTTTTGCAAAATTTCAGTAGCATTCCAGCGAGGAATGTGACTACCCGCTCTACAAAAATATACATTTAAAGAAAACAACAAGTCTCAAGCCATCATGGCCACTAAAGAACATAAATCCAAGCTATTTGTCAATATGATATGAAAATGCCTATAAAAATTCAATGGCCACATGCATTATTGCCTAAAAAGATAATATTATGGATTTACGTGCTCATACATAAGGTATTTTATTATCCACAGTGCCATGAAAAAAAGGTTTAGTAGTTACACTATATTACTTAAACTACAAGGTATTATTTATTTTTAATCAATAAAAATAAAAAAACACAAATGAAATAAAGGGTGCTCGCACCTATCATGCCTAAAACTAAAGTTTTCTAGCCTATCTATGTTTTAACTAAAAAATAAAGTAACAAAATAAAGAGAAAATGAAAAGAATTAAATGTTACTTACTTATGAAAGAAGAAAAGAAAAAAAAAGAATAAAATAAAAGGATTCTCCCTAAAGTGCACCTCACTCACAGGAGGCTGTAGGCACCAATGGCTCAAAAAATGAAGGTCGAATGGAGGAGAAAGGCTTAAAAAATCGAAGAGCAAGCTTAAAGGTCGGAAGTTATGGAGGTACTGCTGGAAAAATGAAGAAGACAGCCTTATATTCCAAAAATCAAATGAGGGATGGGAAGCCCATCCATTGCTAGCGCTAGATAGGATGGAGGAACATCTCGTCCTACAAGCCAAAATGACTAAAATGCCCCTCTTTCATTAATTAAGCCTAATTTTCTCATTTTAACTCCGTTTTCTTGGATTTTTTACTATTTTAATCAATTCTTCATCCTCTATGCATCTAAAATTGATTTACAACATTATTTTGATCCTTTTAATGAGTTATAAGTTTTAATTACATTTTACTACATACAGGTGTCCAAATGTTCGAAATACTCCTTAAAATTTGTCATGTCTCTATAGATAAATAATTCTTATATTCATGACCTTTCAAGGTTAAATATTTGGGTCCTCAAGCTTTTATATTCCTTATAAAATAAAAATAAAGGCAAATGCAATAATACATATGTGCAATGCATGGAACTTACAAATGTGTGACTTTTGACATTCCTGAGGTGAGGGACGGGCAACCCATCGCTCGATCATGGTGAGGGATGGCCGTAGCTCATAACTTTCTATAAATAATGCCTTGGATTTCTTGATTTTTGTTCCTTTGACCTTTCATTTTCCCAGAGAAGCTTCTACCAGGTCTCTTTCTCTCTTCTTTTCCTTCCTTTTCCTTTTCTTTTCTATTTTTCTTTTAGTTATTTATTATTTTCTCTATCATTCATACACTTTAGACTGCTTAGAAATTCTATTACCATGACTAATGGACAAACAAAATTGCACCTATTAATGGATCACCTAAAAACTTGGGAGGACCCATTTTTAGCTTCTTACTCGAGTTTTTGGTTTCTGAGGAAAACATTTTCAAATAATAACTTACGGATTGCTATCTTTTGATACTAGGATTTAAGGCTTCACATATTTCAATTCACTTACCAAGAATTATGTCTTTTTCCTAAAGAGTTTACTACCATGGTGGGTATCGAATTTGATCTCGATGGTCGATCGTGCTTTCCCTCTCCTATGGTTAGCTATCCCAAAGAGGTGGCATGTGCCTTAGGTGTCATTCCTTTTGAGGCTAGGGGTTTAGTACCTTATGGTAAGATATTTCTATTAGAGTAACTAATTGATGACATTACTACCTTTTATTCTAGTGTGGCACTACTTTGTTGCCTTGCTTGGTGCCTATTGGTGCGTGCTGGTGGCCCTATAGCTGAAGATTATGGGTTGTTCAATGTTATGGATGGCATACATCGGAGGTATAACCCATTTCCCCTTATTGTAGTCGAGACCATTATCGGTTTGGATGCCTTTCACCATAGTTCTCCTACTCAGCTTGACTCTTATTCCTTCTTCATGTATAGCCCTATGCTTCTTCAACTATGTTCTTATTTTTAAAGGTAGTACAGCCCTTGTGGATTTTCATACTAGCTTTTCTAGTTGAAATGCACATCATTTTGAATTTTATGCATTTCTATAGCTTTTTTTTTACCTAAGATGGATCCAACTCACCTAGTGGCTTTTTTAGGTATGGATTTGGGAGAAGCTGCAACTATTATCAAAGCATCTTCATCTAGTTAGAGACATAGGCACCTATCCTATGAGTTATATCACATTCTGACATCTATAGCATTAGTTTTAGTTAGTCCAGGATGTAATTGATTGGCTGGGCCATTTGATAGATGATGACATTAGGTCTAGGTGTTCCTGGTTACCTATTACTTTTGTGGTCAGGGATAAAGAGTTGGGATGCATTCCTCTTTGTAGACTTCATTGAGCCACCTTTTATGTCATTACTCATTATTTTCACTAGTTTAGGGGTAAACAGGATATCATTAGGCATCCACTGGGCTTCTAAAGAGGCATTCTTATTGCTCAATTCTTGTTAGAGTATTATCGAATGATTTGGACTTAGCTTTCGATGAGGATTACCATTCTTAACCCTAGTACGTGTGATTTCATCACCTCTAACTTATATAAGTAATGGGTCACCGGTCCAGCTATCCATAACAAAATTTCCCACCTGAAACACCTAGATAGAGAGATATGTGATACTAATATACTAGATTAGGTATTTTCACAAATGATATTTTTGCTTTTATTGAACATGTGATAGAAAAATGCTATTTTCAAATACTTAAATGACATTTATGAATACATGCTTGACATTTATTTCTGATTTTAGTACATATAATCAGTATTTGACTTTATCTCAATGACACACATTTTTCAATCTCAAAATGAAACTTTACAAGCATCATAACTCCTATCATCAATAAGCTCTCTTGGGTTTTCTTAATTGATTATTTTCTCTCAATCTTTAATTTTTGCCCAAGATGTCCTTTTTATGTTTTTACCCTAACGAAGTGCCTAATTTTAGCAAGGTCACCTTTTTTTCGATTTTCGACATGCAAGGCATTTATTCTCTTCTTTTTGTCTTTTTAGCCATGGAATCTTTTCAATCTATCAACATTTTATAAGTTCTCTGAACTTATTGCCATCAATGTTTGATAAAATAGTAGTGCCTTTGGATAACATCTTGTTAAGTATAAAAGGTTTTTCTTAATGGGTTTAAATTTGCCTTGAATATCCAGGATCCCTAGCTTCATCTATTTGAACACTGGGTCTCCCTCTTTCAAACGGTGCTTTCTAACTTTCTTCCCGAATGAATAGGCTAGCCTCTTTTGATAAACTTGATTATGATAATATGCTCTCATTCGATCCCCATCAAGTAGATTAAGCTACGGTAATCTCTGTCTAGCCCATTTTGCTTATAGTAACTCATCTTTCAAAATAACCTTTAGAGTCTGATATTCAATTTTTACTAGCACTACTACTTTTGTTCTATAGACCAAAAAGAATAACATAGCCTCTGTTAAGGTTCTAGTTGTGGTCCTAAAACCCTATAATGCGAAAGGTAGCTTATCGGCCTAATCATTGTAAATTCATACCATCTCAGCTAGAATTATTTTTACATTCTTATTAGCTGCTTCGATCGCTCTGTTTGCCTAACGTCTATAAGGAGAAGACTTGTGATGCTAAACTCATACTTGATAAGCATCTATCTGGCTTCACTTGAAAACTATAGCCCATTGTCTGACACCACATGATAAGTTAATCCATATCTATATATCAGATTCTTCTTGATGAATTTAGCCATATCTCGTACATCTACCATTTTGAAAGATTTAGCCTTTACCCACTTGGTTGAATAATCAATAGCCACTATGATAAATCTAGGTCCATTTAAGGTAGATGGATGGATCATTCCCATAAGGTTTATTTCCCATATAGTGAATGTCCATGGTGATGTGAGGTTACATAATTCAAAAAATAGGCAAATGCCTTAGGTCCGTATACTACTGGCACAACAGACACTCTGTGACATACTTGGAACAATCAGTGTCCATTGTGAGCCAAAAGAAACCTTATCTCATAATCTTTTTTTCTAGGGCTAAGCCATTCATATGAGCTTCGTACACTCCCATAAGTACTTCCTCCATCACCTTTTTTTCTTCTTTTTCCTTCAAGCACCTCAGTTGGATTTTGTTAGGCTATCTCTTGTAAAGTGTTCCTTTTACTGTAATGAACTAAGTTGATAGCTTATGAATTATTCTTTGGTTCTTTTTAGTTGCTTTCTTAGGAAATAATAACTTTCCTAGGTAATTTTAGATATCATAATACCAAGGCTTTCCATTATCCACCTTGATATCCATGATTTTCTCTTTTCAAAGCATGGTTTATTAGGAATTGAGATCAGCATGGGCTTCATAATTATTCCTTTTGGATTATCCCATATGGATACCAAGGTAGCTAAAGTATCTGCCAACTAATTTTTTACTCTTGGCATATATCCAAAAGTACAAACTCGAAACTGACTGTTCAAAACCTTTAAATATCTAAGATAGGGTAACTAGCACTTTTCCTTCACTGACCATTCACCCCTTACTTGGTAAATCACTAGAGATTCCAAACACTTTTGCAAACTTCACCCCCACAACCAATAAAGCTTCTAACTCAAAATTGCAAGCTTCATACTCTACTTTATTGTTCGTGGCTTTATACCTTAATATCTTAGCTAATGGCATCCTTTCTCCCTTTAGGGTAACCAAAATCACTCCTACTCTTGCTTCTTTATTATTTACAAATCCATCAAAGTATATTTGCCATCCCTATACTCTTTTGGTTGTAATATTTTCATCAAGAAATTCATAAGTTACCTCATCTCTTTTAAAGGTTGATCAGTTAGGAACACTATTACTGCTCTATCTTTAATGGTTTTCCTAGTGATGTATTTTATGTCAAACTCCTGTAGGAGAATTAACCACCTTCTTATCTTCCCTAATAATGAAGGAGCTTCCTATAAGTATCTAAAGGGATTCAGCTTAGCCACTGCTTGGATTTTGTAAGAATGGAAGTAATGTCTTAGTTTTTTTTATACCCATATGACTGCCAGAAAAATATTTTCAACTTTAACATACTTTGCCTTATAAGGGAGAAAATGTTTACTGAGGTAGTACACTGTGTACTCAATTTTGAAATCATCCTCTTGCGCCATCATAACCCCTACTGAACTATCCTCTATTACCAAGTACAAAATTAGAGGTTTATCTATCTGAGGTGGTCTTAGTACCTTTGGATGTAACAAGTAATCCCTGATGGTATCGAAGTCTTTTTGACAATCCTTATTTCAAACTACTAGCTGGTCTTTCTTAAGTAACTTAAATATCGGTTTGCAAATTGAAGTTAACTTCGTAATAAACCTACTTATGTATTAGATCTTACCTACAAATCCTCTAACTTCTTTTTGATTCTAAGGCACTAGCATTTCTCTAATGGTCTTTACCTTATCGAGTACTTATATACCATTATAGCTCACCATATGACCTAAAAGCTTACCTGATTAACCCTAAAAATACACTTTTTCAGGTTAAGGTGGAGATTTTACTTGCTGATCCTCTAAAAAAAACTTTTCAAATACTTTGAAATAGCCTTCCCTGATATCTAACTTGATTATCAAGTCATTTATACACACCTTTACTTCTTTGTTGATCAAGTCATCTAAAATCTTAGTGGCCATTCTTTGATAGGTAGCACCTACATTCTTAATCCCAAAAGGCATGGCCCAATTGGCATATATCCCTCACTCGATTATGAAAGCCATTTTGATCCTATCCATTATTTTGTTCAAATTTTGGTTATACTTGGCATGCCTATCCATAAAATTGTACATGGCATCAGCAGTAGCACTATCAACCAAAACATTTATGTGAGGCAAGGGAAAATCATCCTTGGGATAAGCTTTGTTCAAATCTCTATAATCGACATAAACTCTTACTCTTCCATCCTTTTTTGCTCCAATGACTACTTTTGCTAACCACGTAGGGTATCAGACTTCTACTAGGAACTTAGCTTCTATTTGCTTCTTGACTTCATCTTTAACTTTCTTAACCCACTCTGGCCTAAGTCTTCTAAGCTTTCATTTAACCAGCCTATACCTCGGGGCCTGTTTGAATAACATGTTCAACAACCTCTCGATCTATTCCTAGCATGTCTTCATAGGTCTAGGCAAAGACTTTTTCATATTTTTTCAATATTCTCTTGAATTTTTATCTCTTGAGGAGTTATGTCTGATGCCAATAAAATTTCTTTTGGGTTTTCCTTAGTTTCGAGATTAAATGAACATGTCTTTGTTGAGTTAATGTCAAATATCAATGCTTTATGATCATAATAATACATATTGAAATTAGAAGAAACATCACACAAGTAAGCAAAATTATTCATCTCATTAATGTAATCAAAAGAGCAAATATTGTTCTCATCAAAAAGTTCAGGAACATAAATAATATCAATAAAAGTGTCTTCTCCAATCTTGCTAGCATCAGATGTCTCTCCAAACTCTGGATTAGCTTTAGGTGATTCTTTAGATTCTGCCTTCTCTTTTCCTTTCAATTGCATGGCAAATAGCTTCTTTATCATGACTTCCTCTGATAGTTGATATGAGCTTAAATAGCTCATATTTAATCCATGTTTTATTACCAAAATAATATTTAGTTGTATTAAATTATGTTAGAATTAGGTGTGTTTAATGTATTTTGTCAAGTTTTGTTTATGTAGGATAAAAAGGAGAAAATGTGGAGAAGGAGTAAAAATAAGTCAAGAAACTCCGTGTCCTGTCGCGAGCGCGACAGGTGTCGCGGGCGCGACAGAGAGACGTTAGTTAGTTATTTTTTTAAAAGGCACTTCAAAGGGACACCACTCTTCACCAAATGATGTGTACTTCTAGAGGGATACTTGAAGAGTTATGTTGCTATGGAAAGGTGTTTGAAGGGTCACAATGCTTGGCAAGGAAGTTATAAATATAAATAGTGGTTATGCAATTCAAATTTCAAATCAAATTTTAAAGAGGCATGACTTTTCACCAAGGGTTGCGTACCTATGGAGGGGCACTTGAAGGGACTTGATGCTTGAAAAATTATATATACCCTAGAAGTTATAATCATTAGGAGAGATCTATCATTTTATTTTTCTAATTTAAAATTATAATTGTAGGATAATAATTTTAGTTTTAGTTTTAGTTTTATGGCTTGAAGAGAATGCAAATACAATGAAGAAGACTACACTTGGTGAAAGGAAGAATGGTTGAGAGATCCCTTCTTTTATTTCTAATCTTTTCTTCTTCTTTGTAACTATTGTGAATTCTTTTTAGGAACTTGAATGTTGTTATTCATATTTAATAATTTCTCTTTCATTTATCTTTATATGTAGTATTTGCTATTAAAACTTTATTAGTATCATTATAAGTTAAGGAAGATGACCTTCGATGTGCAATTCCTTCTCTGAAAATTAACAAAATGGTCATAGATAAGGGAGTTAACGAGAGCAACGTCTTATTGAAAGTTAATAGGAAATTCATTATCAAAGCATAGTTTGAGAGATCACATGTGGAGATAGTTGTTATAGGTTGGTTTTTATTCTTTGAATGTGTGTTTATGTAATTCTTGTCTAAATGCGAGAGCTGCGATTGAGAACCATAAATGCATGTTTAAGGCATAATCTAGTCTAGATGCGAGAGCTGCGACATAGAACATTATTCCAACTTGGCTTGCATGATAAAGATTGAATTATAAATAAGAGGAAAAGATCAAATTTCATAATTATGTAAATGTTATATTCATCATATTCATAAGTCTTCTCGGATTATCATTAAAGTAGAATAATATTTAATTTAGTGTAGTATAGTGTTAATAATAGTTTTAACTTGCAAATTAATGAGCATTGTAAACAAGATTAAAATTGAGTAGTAATAGTGTATAATATTAATCAACATTCCTCGTGGGATCGATATCTGAAGTACTATAATCGGTACACCGTATACTTGCGGTATTTAAGCTTCTAGAAAAAGCATAACAAGTTTTTGGCATCGTTGCCGGGGAATGCTTGATTAAATTTATTGTCATTATGAATCTTGATTTATGATTTTGGATTACAATATTTAATTAGTTTTGTTTTGTGTTGTTTTTAGTTAATTTAGTATATTAACATAATTTATTTTTGGTTCTACATGTTATATTACTTAGTTTTTCATTATAAATTTAAAACATAAAAAAATCTAATGATTTTTCTTCATTGTCGTGGGGGCGAGATTCATCGAAAGCACGACATTGTAGGGGGGATACTTTTGCAGTGGAATGCGGAATTCTCTCCTTCCCCATTAAGTTCTCCAAGTGGAAATTTTTGAGTTTGTTTTCTCCCTTTCTTTTACATTTATTGTGATTTTGTTTTTTTTGTCTTTTGTTTGCTTTACCATTCTCACACAATGAGGACATTGTGTCCTTTAAGTGTGAGGGGGTATGTATGTATTGTTTCTATTCATATTTTTATTTATTGTTAGTATATTTATTTATTTGTATATTGTGTTGTGAATTTAATTTTGGAGTTTATGTATTTGGCACCTATTTGGATTTAATTGCATGCTTTAACTTGAATTTCTGTCATTTTTAGTCTAGTTAGGCAAATTCTTAGGCTAATCATTTTCATTTTACTTTGACAAATTAATGTACGTAATGAAGGTTATGACTTGGCAAAGCACTTTAGTGTAGGTTCTTTTTAGGTTGAGTATCTTTTCAAATGTGTAAATGGATTATTTTTGCCAATTTATTGCTTAAGGTAATTTGACTAATAGCTTAAGTGAGCTTTTGAGCCTTATACATTGATATTTTTCTTGTATGAGAGCCTTAATATGCCATTTCCTCTAGAATTTGTTCTTGGTAAATTTTGAGATTACATTTAGTATGAGATGTGCATGAAAAATGATAAGGGCATTTAGATTACACCATTTTGGCTTGATTTAAAAACTTACCTTTTTGACTTTAGGTAGCCAATTTTGAGCCTTAAACCTATTTTTGTTGAGCAACATATAATTAGCCAATATCCTTTGCTAAACAAAAAACTTATTTCTTTGTTTTACCCTTTTTGTGAAGAGAAATAAATTGTTATATCTTTAGGAGATATATATTGTTAATGTAAGCATGATGTCATTTAAAAAATGAGAGTTAAATTCCATTCTTCTCTAGGATCAATATTAGAATAAGGCTAGCTTTTAAAGAAAAAAAAAAGAGAAAAAATATATAAAAATAAATAGAAAGAAAAAAAAACAAAAAAGAAAGAAAGAAAGAACAAGAGAAACTAGTAGTAGTGTGCCATTGAGAAAGGAATATGAGAAGTAAATTACATCATGCGATGCTTAAATTCTTAAACAAATCTCCTATGATATGGTAATATTGTTTCTATTCACAATTTAAGCTACTTAAACCAAAAATTATCCTACCTTAACCTAAGCCATGCTACAACCCTTGTAAGACCCTTTTGATTTCATGTATTATTTTATACTAGTAGTGGAGATGTTTACTAATTACAAGCTTATGGTAGTCAATGGCATGTTCAAGGGATGAGAGAAACACTAACCCATAAACACATTGAGTGAATAAGTGCTTTAAGAATATAGTGTTTGAGTGAGAACTACTTTAGGCAACATTTGGTGTTACATAATGTTTACATGTGTTAAGATATTCAAGTTCTTAAGTTCATACATTCTTGTGCTTTGCTACTTCATAATTTTCTAAATGTGCATGGTTGTTTAAGTTTAATGGCGAATGGTTTTGTTTGAGACTTTGCAAACTTGGATAAAATTTGTAAAGAGATGAGAGTTTCTGCATGGTGTTTTCAAATATTTGCCAAATATAAATATGAGCTCCAAAATTATATGATTGTATTGTTTGCTTGTTTGGTAAGTTTTGCTTGGGGACAAGCAAAAGTTTAAGTGTGGGGGTCTGATATGAGCTTAAATAGCTCATATTTAATCCATGTTTTATTACCAAAATAATATTTAGTTGTATTAAATTATGTTAGAATTAGGTGTGTTTAATGTATTTTGTCAAGTTTTGTTTATGTAGGATAAAAAGGAGAAAATGTGGAGAAGGAGTAAAAATAAGTCAAGAACCTCCGTGTCCTGTCGCGAGCGCTACAGGTGTCGCGGGCGCGACAGAGAGACGTTAGTTAGTTATTTTTTTAAAAGGCACTTCAAAGGGACACCACTCTTCACCAAATGATGTGTACTTCTAGAGGGATACTTGAAGAGTTATGTTACTATGGAAAGGTGTTTGAAGGGTCACAATGCTTGGCAATGAAGTTATAAATATAAATGGTGGTTATGCAATTCAAAATTCAAATCAAATTTTAAAGAGGCATGACTTTTCACCAAGGGTTGCGTACCTATGGAGGGGCACTTGAAGGGACTTGATGCTTGAAAAATTATATATACCCTAGAAGTTATAATCATTAGGAGAGATCTATCATTTTATTTTTCTAATTTAAAATTATAATTGTAGGATAATAATTTTAGTTTTAGTTTTAGTTTTATGGCTTGAAGAGAATGCAAATACAATGAAGAAGACTACACTTGGTGAAAGGAAGAATGGTTGAGAGATCCCTTCTTTTATTTCTAATCTTTTCTTCTTCTTTGTAACTATTGTGAATTCTTTTTAGGAACTTGAATGTTGTTATTCATATTTAATAATTTCTCTTTCATTTATCTTTATATGTAGTATTTGCTATTAAAACTTTATTAGTATCATTATAAGTTAAGGAAGACGACCTTCGATGTGCAATTCCTTCTCTGAAAATTAACAAAATGGTCATAGATAAGGGAGTTAGCGAGAGCAACGTCTTATTGAAAGTTAATAGGAAATTCATTATCAAAGCATAGTTTGAGAGATCACATGTGGAGATAGTTGTTATAGGTTGGTTTTTATTCTTTGAATATGTGTTTATGTAATTCTTGTCTAAATGCGAGAGCTGCGATTTAGAACCATAAATGCATGTTTAAGGCATAATCTAGTATAGATGTGAGAGCTGCGACATAGAACATTATTCCAACTTGGCTTGCATGATAAAGATTGAATTATAAATAAGAGGAAAAGATCAAATTCCATAATTATGTAAATGTTATATTCATCATATTCATAAGTCTTCTCGGATTATCATTAAAGTATAATAATATTTAATTTAGTGTAGTATAGTGTTAATAATAGTTTTAACTTGCAAATTAATGAGCATTGTAAACAAGATTAAAATTGAGTAGTAATAGTGTACAATATTAATCAACATTCCTCGTGGGATCGATATCTGAAGTACTATAATCGGTACACCGTATACTTGCGGTATTTAAGCTTCTAGAAAAAGTATAACAATAGTTCTTTATCCCAGGCTAAATGGCGCAACATAATCTCTTTATCCCAAAAACCCTCAACTAGCTTGATGATTCCCTATTCCTAATCAAAAACATCATTGAATAGATCAAATCCTGGTACTATCTCAACTTTATCATCTGAGGCTCATTCTCTCCATAATAAAGACATAAGCCTGAAGTTGGCACAAAACTCTAAGAAATGTGAGGAATCCCTTTCATTGCTTCCTTCTTCTTACTCTTCTTATTAGAACCTGCAAAGCTTAACCCTTTCTTCTTCTTCTAACCCTTATCAGCTACAGTGGTATAAGGTCTTTAGGAGTTCTTGGCCAAACCTACACCAAGTAGAAAATTTATATTTTTAAACATATTGACTACTAGAGTGCAATTAGGGAAGCTATTCTCATTTTCTCCATCACTAATAACTGTATATGAAACCCCTTGAATGACTATTTGGCTATTTTGAGCACAGACACCTGATTCTCCCTCGCTGCTTTAATAGTGATTATATATCCATCATTAGAGATCTTAATCATCTAATGCAATGTGGATGGAACTCCTCCTAGCTTATGAAACCATTGCCTCCCAAGAAATATAAAGAAATTTGCTAGAATTACCAAACCAACAAACTCAGCTTTAGTCTTAGTAGACCCTATCTTCACTATAGCATTAAATGGCCCAACAGCCTACATTTTAGAGTTGTCATAGGCAGAAATAGTCATGCTAAACTTACTTAGCATGTTCTCATTCAATCTAAAGGTTGGGATTGCCACCAATAGATAGACATTAATTGAGGAAACATCATCTATCATCACACAAGCTATGTGCTTACCATTAACCTAAGCTTTGATGTCGAGAGAACGATTATGATTCCTTCCTTCTATAGGTAAGTAAACATCAGAGTACACCACATTCTCGCCAGTTCCTCCTCTAACAAAATCTAGCAATTCAAAGGGTGAGATGGTAATTGAAACAGTAATCTCACCTTTACTAACTTCTATCTATTCAAGAGAAACTAACACACTAAGTTCCAAATGCTTATTTGACCTTCTGTATTTTTTAGCTACTTGATAATCTGATCATCCTTAATTTCATTCTTTATAGGTACTGCAACAAGAACTGGTTGCCTTTTAATCTCTGAAGCCACCCTTTCACTCCTTGTGATTGCCTATACTTTCTTCTCTTTTTCTACTTCTTCCTCATGCTTTTTGGCTGAACTCTAGATATCAATGGGCACCGAAGTCCTTTCATCGTCACTCTTTGTAAGAGTATCCTAATAGTTAATCATAGAAACTAGCTAATTTTCTTCAATTGGCTTTGTTACTTTTATACTAGAGTGAATAATGGCTAAGTATTCATTTCCATACAAATCTTTCATCACATACCACTCAGGTAATCTTAACCTAATCATGTACACTAGAGAAGGCATAGCATTGTAACCTCCCTTCTTCTTATCCCTCCTCTCAACATCTGAAATCTATGTACTATCTATCAAATCCTGAATCTTATTCCTCGTAATGTGGCAATAATCAGTCAGAAGCCTAGTATGGTATGCATGGTATTGATTCCCTATATGGTAGGGCAACCTCTAACTCTTTGCAAGACTATATGGTAAAAGCTGAAGCTTCATTTCTTTAACCAACATATTCAACACCCAAGATAGTGATTTACCTAGGTCAGAATAGTGACTCTAACTAGCCTCCATAGTAGACACTTTTGCAATCTTTCTAGCTCTGTATTATCCACTACTATTCCCAACAGGCTTGTTATTGCCAAAATTCCTTCTTGTATTCTCACTACTCACCTTTTTGGCTAAGTACTCTCCTTCAGCCTTTATAGCTATATCCTTAAATGACTCTCAGTCTTTTAGACCCTTCATCTTCAAACCATCTCTCATATATGGACTCAAATTCTAGATAAACAACCCGATTTGATCAGTTGTGTCAGGTTTTCATTTCATCTCCATCACCCTATTTCTTTACTTGGTGAGGTACTAATGGAAAGACTCATTATGCTTCTATTGGAGTAACTCAAGATCCTTTAGGGTGACCTCTATCCTGTTAATAGGTCCTTATCCTCTTTAGTCTACCTATCCAACCCATGGTACTAGTCTATGATAGGCCCAATCAAACTTAAATAAAAGTACTCCACCTTTTACTTTTTGGATAAAGTAATCCCCTTCATAATTAGAGTTTACAGCTCAATATGCACTGAGGGGTTTGAAATACCATTAAACCTCGATAGATCAAGCATCTTGAACCTTTGGGGCAATGACTCATCTCTATCCAAATCCTTATCTTCAAGGTTCATCCCCCTTCTAGTAGACAACATCCTAGACATGGCTTTAATATTTTCTTTCATTTTTATAAAAGCTAAATCATCAGCACTATAACCCTTTATTTTTATATTCATCATTAAAGGGATATAATATTTGTCCTCTTCTTTTATAAAGTCATCCTCAGGATCATACCTCCTTTCTCTCCTAGGTGGGTCTCAAAACACAGTAGCATCAGCTGCGACAGCGTTCCTAACCTACGATGTGCCATCCATCTGATGATAGATGAGCATCCATCGAGTCATCTTTCCATCCATCACCTCCAGGCAGATTAGAAAACCAAGAAATTGAAGAATAAATGCAGAAAATTACATAAAATGAATTCCTAGCCTCAAATATGCATTTATATGACCTGAATGATGTGAAAAACATTCCATAACAATGAATCATACTTAAGATACATAAAAAGAACCTATTTACAGGATTAAAAGAATAAAATTAAAATTAAAATAAAAGATTTATATATATAACAATGGAGGATCCAAGATTTAGAACATGCTTTTATCATACCTAGCAATCCTAAAACACATCAAACAATCATTAAACATACTTATTACTGAAGTATAATAATTAAAACATGATAATGTACATCAAACAATCATTTGATCATGTTGATAAATTATAGAGAGAGTTGGAATGAGCCTAGAATATTACCCTCAAGAGATATTCTGACTCTATGATTATTATAGTCCAGATCTCTACTCTGATTTATGATTGTTGTTCTCAAAAGAAAATCTAAAATTTGTTCATGTGTGTGTGTGTGTTTCAATAAGAATTACTAGAGAATAACATTTAGAGAGAGAAAGAAATTAATTCTTCTTCTCTCATGATGGCTCCTCAAAAAAAATTATTTTTTTTCTAAAAAAGGGATTCTCCTTCCCTTTTGAAACCCTAAATTTAAGATTTTATACCTAAGGTAGAGTTTGATTTGAATTCCAACTCCAAGCTCTTCCAATTTAGAGATAAAATCCCCTAAATCCGGAATAAAATCTTATCAAATGAAAAACTTCCTTTTTGAAAACCTATAAATGTGGGAAATTTAGGTTTCAAGCCAGGGACGGATGTCTTTCAAGGAAGGGTAGCCATCCCTCATCACTAATCCAAAATTTTCCAAAATACCCTTCTATTTGGCCTGTGCAGAAGAGAGGGACCCATAGACGGGCACCCTTCAAGTGACAAATGGCCGTCTAACATAAGTGAAGGTCCAAAACTATATTTTTATGCATATTTTGTTAAAACACTTGGCAATATTTGAAAATACTTAGAAAATCATTAAAATTTTTAAGAGAAAATAAAAAATTTATGATCGGAGTTTCGAGATCTAAACAGTATCTACATGCTTCATTCAAAGAAATTCATACATGTGCACAAGGTAACGAAAGAAACTTGAGAGTGAAGGCTAATAGATGCAAGCATATAAACGCTCTCTAAATAATAGGTTAAGAGAGAAAGCACACACATTAAATATATTATAGGTTTCCTTTGGGTAAACACAACAATACATATCATCACTATTATTAGAATGCAATTTAAACTTTATAAGAAAATTAAATAAACTTCATCTAATACATATAACATCTTTGGATAACTATATATGTGACAAAAGTATGTTAATTTTCTCCTTTATATTTATTAGTTATAAAAAATTAATTTATCTTTGGGTAAAATACTTAATTTCTATCAAACTAATAAATTATTCATAATAGCATTTCATAAAATACATAAATCTTATGACTAGACATTCAAAATTAATTTGGCCACTTTGGCAACTAATATATATATATATATATATATATATATATATATATATATATATATATATCAAAACTTTATAGATCGAAAGTGTAACTTTTCCACAAATGACAATTCTAAACCAATCATGCTTCCACGAGGAATTGCAACAAACAATATTCTTTATATAAAGTATTTTTTATATTATTATTACTATTTTTTATATGATGTCAACATAAATAATGTTAAGTGTAAGAAATGGGGATTAATTTCATCTATAGCCACTAAAGTTAGACGATTATAATATTATGTTCACTATACTATGATTAGTAGAAAAAATAATCCAACTTTTATTTTGTAAAAAAAAGTTACAAAGAAAAAAAATTAAAGAATCTAGCCATTGGCACTTGTAATTCATGTTAACTTAGGTGTACACATTAGTACACTTGACATGTAAGCATCTGACTGGGCACCTATATGGCATTAATTTAAAAATAAAAACAAAATCTTATATGTTTTATTGTCTCTCATTCTCTCTTTGTAAACTTCTTCATCTCTTTCTCTCTCTCTTTTCGATCTATCTCTTGATATCTTTTTCTTTTCCTTCACTTAAGAGTGGAAGTATCTTTGCTAAAATGAACTCTTTCCACTTTTCCTTTCTTAATGAAATTGAGGAACTCGTTGTATCATAATTGACTACCTTTAGCTAGGTTAAAGGTGGATTGGGATTAAGTTTTTGGGGCTGTGAGGAGAAGATTTTGACAAAAATGTGAGAAAGTTGAGGCATTGTATTTGTTAGTTAAGGCTTCAATTAATTACTGATTGTGGCATCAGTGGAGTGGGATTGTCAATGACAAAAGCTTATGGAGAAAATCAGCTTAAAAGTAGAGTAGCTAAAGTAGCTTTTGATAAGATTGATTTTAGAGAATCTAAATTTTACAATTTAGCATGAACTGATTGAGATTTTCTTCTAGAGAATAAAGGTAAAAGAAATAAAGACTATGTAGTTTTAGGAATTGGAGGAGAAATTAGGATTTGAGAACCAAATAAATTTAAAGACAGTAAAGGGTTAGTGATTAAAGATGCCATTGATGAGTTGTTTTTTCTTATACAGTGATTATATAGCAATATTATATGTTCAAAGAGCTTTGGCCCTTTGGGGTGTGACGCCCTAACTCTAAACTCTAACCATATTATTGTGTCTAACATTCTTGGTCATATTAAGTCATGTTATTATGCCTTTAAACAAATATTATTCGCACTAGTGATTCATCAATTTAATTATCATGTATATAATTTAGATGTTACCTTGATCAAGATCATATTAAGTTCCACTCTAACACCCTTAACGAGTGCCCAAAGCTAAATAACATATATGTATGGTGCATGCATAACCGGTAGGTTAACCTAGAATTTCATGCAAAGTATTAATATTCATGGCAACCACATATTGACCACCTACAATCTAGAAATCACATATAAACAAAGGCAATTAAGTAAATTTTACAGTCCTCCATATTACAATTCCTGAATTAAATCATAGCAAAATATAAGACTAGATAAAAAGGAATTATCCATAAAATATCCTACATCCAAAATCTGGACAGACTCTTATTGGCCAACTGTTGTTGAATTAAGTCCCTATGTGACCTTTAACCAAACCTACACGGATATAAAATAATCCATGCTAAGCTATAAAGCTTAGTGGGAAAAATTCATAAATTAACATGGACGACCACTCACAACAGTCGTCGATAAACATCTTCACACAAGTATTTCAATAAAGATAACAACATAATTATTTCATGATTTTATTCCATAGAACAATTCATAGTCAAAAGGAAATAAAGGTGCAATATTATAATAAGTCATTCATCATGTTTACATTATATAAATGAAGAAGTCGATACATGTATTACTTTAATTTGAGCACATTTCTTAATCATTAATAGCCTGCCTAAGTGCTAGTTCAAAGGATGGATAATGGGAGCTATGGATACCTATTGCTATCAACAATAGATACCTGAAGGTATCAAACAATTGATATCCAAATATATCAAAATAATGGAGCCAAAGGGCCGAACTATGGTTCCATTAAAGGAACAAACAATGGACCCAAATGGGGTCAACTATGGCAGCTACAACAGTATCCTTTAGGCATGCCTATCTAATCAACAACTAAATTAAGACTCGCAGGCTTAACCAATTTTAAAAACCTTTAATTCAACATGTTCCTCTTTACACGGTATAATATTTTCTTGGGCCACAATTCATATACGAATGCACATTTCATATTCTTATAATGGCATCAATATTTGTTATCTCAACTCATATACATTATATTTAAACTGGTTTAAGAACAAATGTTATAATACTTCACACACACACACACACACACACACACACACACACACATATATATATATATATTTATTTATTTATTTATTTATATATATCAATTCAATTCAATTACAACATTAATACAATTATGGTCATAAAACTAAATAAGTTGTAATTAGCACTTACTTGATAAACTTTCCATTATCACTTTACCTTGATAGTTAAGGCTTAACAGCAAAGGCATAGCATAGAACAGTCACATTTTACTTTTGGGGAAATACTCAGTAAGTGTGTCAATTAGGTTGAATTAGAGGGTTATTTGTCTTTAGAAAGTGTGTTGGCTTATTCATAAATAATGTGGAAGTATTTTGTTAGATAATATAGGTGAGTGTATAAGATGGTGAAGTGAAGAGCAATGGAGTGTCACTTGGTTGTACGTCATATGTAGGGAAATATGGTATGGTCGTGCATCATATACAGGGAAATATGGTATGGTCGTGCATTATATGCAAGGAAATATGGTATGGTCGTGCATCATATGTAGGGAAACATGGTATGGTCATGCATCATATGAAGGGAAACATGGTATAGCCATGCATCACAGGGCAAGAAACCCTGCATGGCTGTACACCACATGGTTAGAAGCCTTGCATGGCCATGCACCTTAAGGCTTTTAGCCCTGCATAGCCATACACCACAAGGCTTCTAGCCTTGGATGGCCATGTGCCCCAAGGCTTTTAGCCTTACATGGCCACACACTAATATGAACAGAACCAAAAATGCAGATCAATCAATGGCAATGCTCAATGAGCTAACGAATATTTAAAAAAACTCATCTTAAAACTCATCATCACTCAATTAGCTTAACCCTAAATTAAGGATTTCACTGGTTAAAGATTCCTATTCTCAGTACCCTAATTTCCATCAATCCATCTATAGACAACTCCATACATACTACCATCCAAACTATATTCCCGTACCTGAATACTGAGACTTCTTCACTCTTTCATGATCCCTTTGCCCTTATCTTTACTTGTCTCTGCTACTACAAACAACATAAAAACACTAAATTTTCCTTCTTGCTTTCATGAAATCTTTCATTAATAGAAGAGATATAGAAAAGGAGAGATTTCTCTTACCAAAACCTAATTCCAGATTCACAGAGTGAGAGAGATAAAAAGAGAGAGAGGGATGGACTTCTTTTGAATAGATAATGATATTTATCACTATGAGCATGTGAGAAAGGCTCTAGAAGACCATCAAATTACCATTAACCCCTTTCTCAATTTCTCTCTCAAAACTATCCCCTCCAAACTTTTAATTTATGCTTTGACCCCAAATCAAACTTAAATCATAAATCTTACCCCAACACCATTTTTTATCAATCAATTATCCCATTATTCATTAATTTCATTGGAATTTCCATATTACCCTTCATAAAAATTTAACCTAATGTGGCTATAACCATACAAACATTAATTTAGCATATAATATCGATTAATTTTACATAATTCCTACCAAGGTCAAGATTAGGCCCTCACAATTCTTCCCCATTTAAAAGAATTTTGTCCTCCAAATTCATATCTAATTTAAACAACTGAAGATATTGGGCTCTCGTCATTGCCTCTAGTTCCTAAGTTACATCTTGAATGTTATGATGTTGCCAAAGTACCTTGACAAGAGGAACCTGTTTATTGCTTAACTACCTAATTTTCCTAGCCAGAATCTCTTTAGGCTCTTCGTTATAGGTAAAATCCATTTGAACTTGAATGTCTTGCACTTGTAATGCATAGGATTCATCTGAATGATACCTTTGAAGTATAGAAACATGGAAAATGTCATTCAACTTTGATAATTCCATAGGGAGTGCTAGTCTATATGCCACTGGTCCAACCCTTTGCAGAATTTTATAGGGTCCAATGAATCTTAGACTCGATTTATTTTTCTTTCCAAAGCTCAAAAATTTCCTCCAGGTTGACACAAAAAAACCTTATCCCCAGTTTGATATTCGACATCCTTTCTTTTCAAATCTGCATAAAACCTTAGCTTGTCACTTGCTTCTTTCAATCTTTGCTTAATAACTTAAACTTTTTCTTCAGAGTCTTTAACTGGATCTAGCCCAATTATCTTACATTCAATTAACTCAGTCCAATATATCAGGGTTTTGTAACTTTGACCATATAAGGATTTATACGGAGCTATACCAAGACTAGTCTGATAACTGTTATTATATGCAAATTCTATCAAAGCTAGATATTTGTCCTAACTTTCAAAAAAGTTCAAAATGCAGTCCCTTAGCATATCTTCTAAAACTTGTATAACCTTTTCTGATTGTCTAT
This sequence comes from Excoecaria agallocha, assembly GCA_037975025.1. Taxonomy (NCBI): domain Eukaryota; kingdom Viridiplantae; phylum Streptophyta; class Magnoliopsida; order Malpighiales; family Euphorbiaceae; genus Excoecaria; species Excoecaria agallocha. Next base: position 31,607,312 of record CM075813.1, on the reverse strand, counting down.
TCGTCTCGAGACTAAAAGTTGTACTGACCTTTAATAGTGTTCCTAGAAACTACAGTAAACTCTGCCAGTGAATCTGGGATCTCAATATGATATTATAAATACCAGAATCCTATGAAGTTGAACAATCCCATTTACATACACATCTGCTAAGTGATATATGGAATAATCCTTTCTAACCGATAAGAAATGAGCCAACTTAGTTAACTTATCAACAATTACCCAAATTGCATTATGCTTTCTCTGCGTAGAGGGCAACTCGATCACAAAATCCATAGTAATATCCTCCCATTTCCACTAAGGAATTGGAATGGGAGTTAACAATCTAAAAGGAAGTTGATGCTTGACTTTTACTTACTGAGAAGTTATGCACTTAGAGACATAATCAACCACATCCTTCTTCATACCCGACCACCAGTAACATCGCTTAAGATCTTTATACATCTTGTTACCCCAAGAATGCATAGTAAATATTGTGTTGTGAACTTCATACAACAAGTTTCTTTTTAATTCTCTATCATCTGGAACACATAATCTATCCTTGAAGTATAAACTTTCATTTTCTTTGATTGAGTACCCGTATTGATCCCCTTCGTATATAAATTGCATAATTTGCTGTAAATTTTTATCATTTTCTAGGCATCCATCACAACTTGCCTTACATAAGGCTTAGCCCTAAATTGGGCAACTAAAGCACCATCTAAAGAAAACCTCCATCTACCCCGTTGTAACACCATAGATGCCATCATCTTTCTGCTCAAAGCATTTTCCATCACATTAGCCTTACCCAGATGGTAGTCTACTATACAATCATAGTCTTTAAATAGTTTGAGCCATCTCCGTTATCCCAAGTTGAGTTCATTTTGAGTAAGTAGATACTTAAGGCTTTTATGATCTGTGTATATTCTACATCTTTCACCCTATAAGTAGTGATGCCAAATCTTTAAGGTAAAAACTATCGCTGCCAACACTAAATCATGTGCTAGATAATTTTGCTTATCCAGTTTAAGTTATCATGATGCATAAGCCATCACTTTACCACTTTGCATTAAAATACAACCCAACCCAACTCTAGAGGCATCACTATATATGGTATACTCTTTTCCAGAGACTGGTTGAGTCAAGATCAGAGCTTTTGTTAGCATACTCTTTATCTAATCAAAATTTATCTCACATTGGATAATCCATTCAAATTTAACATTCTTTCTTAATAGCTTAGTAAGTAGAGATGCAATAACCGAAAACCCTTTTACAAAACAATGATAGTAACCTACCAATCCTAAGAAACTTCTCACCTTAGGTACATTTTGAGGCCGTCTCCAATTGGTAATAGCCTCAATTTTTTTTAGGTCAACTCTAATGCCTTCAGAAGATACTACATGGCCAAGGAAGGAAATTTCTGTCAGCCAAAACTCACACTTGCTCAATTTAGCAAATAGTTGATTATCCCTTAGGGTACGTAGCATAATTCTTAAATGCTCACCATAATCTTTCTCATTTCGGGAATAGACCAATATATCATCAATAAAAAGCCACCACGAATTGCTCTAAATATGGTTTAAACACAATATTCATCAAATCCATAAATGTGGCTAGTACGTTCGTTAACCCAAATGGCATTACTAGAAACTTATAATGCCCATATTTGGTTCTAAATGCCATTTTTAGAACATTTACGTCCTAACTCGGAGTTTTTAATACCCCAATCTTTGATCAATCCTTGAAAATACTCCTGCTCCTTTCAACTAATAAAAAAATCCTAAATTCTAGGCAATAGATACCTATTTTTCACTGTCACTTTATTTAACTCTCGATAATTAATGCTCATACTCATATACCATCCTTTTTCTTAACAAATAGGACCGGAAAATCCTATGGTAATATACTAGGCTTGATACTTTTGTCCAGCAATTTTTGTAGCTATACCTTCAACTCTTTCAATTCCTTTGGAGCCATCCTGTAGGTGGCTCTTGAACTAGGTGCTGTTCCGAGCATAACCTCAATAGATAATTTCATAATCCACTTAGGGGGAAGAACAAGTATGTTTTCAAGAAACACATCAAAAAATTTGTTCACTAGTGATATGTTTTAGAGCTTAACTGTGTCCCTCTTTGAATCAAGAACTAGGATCAAAAATGCTTCACACCCCTTTTTAAAAAATCACCTAACTTGTATGGTTTATATTATATTGGCCACAGGTTGTGTCGGAATACCGACAACTATTATCTCATTACCATCCTCATCACTAAGAGTTACTATTTTAACCCCATAATTTACCAATTCATGATGCTTAGATAACTAGTCCATGCCTAAAATAACATCGAATTCTCAAAAAGGCAACTCGATAAGATTGGTAAAAAATTCTTTTCCTTGTATTATGATGGGATAATTAGGGAATATTTTATTCACACATACATTGTGCCCTAATGGACTAGTTACATAGATATAATATTCCAGCTGTTGCACTTTAGACACACCCCCACTTATACTCTCAATGGAAATATAAGAACGAGTGGATCCAGGATCAATAAGTGCATGAATATCAAAATCATAAAGTGCAAAAATACCAGCTATGACTTCAGGAGCATCTTGGTCCTCTAGCGTTTTCATGGCATAAGCCTGACCCAAGACATTTGGTACAGCAGGCCTATCAAATGACTCAGATATATTACTAAACTGAGATCTATGGCGACTAAAACCACCTCGCCCCTTATCTCTATTTTCGGTTCTAGCAGCCGAAAACATATTTGAAGTTCCTCTGCTACCTTGTTGTGTAGAGCCTTGAGCCCGCTTTGAGGGGTAATTAGCTATATAGTGGTCAGTAGCACAACAATCATAGAACTCTCTTGATTGTTTCTTGCATGGGACCAATGTTGCCTTAAATAATTAGGGCACTCAGGCGGCTGACTCCTTTTCTACTTTGATGATGTATCTTGACTTGGCTTGGACACTTCTGAAGATTTTTGCCTCTTTAATTTGCTAGTATGGTTGTATATTCTCTCATCTCATTGGACATTTTATGCTCCCTTAAACTTTCTCTCGATGGACCATCCACCCCTAGCCCTACTCCTTTTTCGCTTTCTTTCTCTTTTAGATGACTCGTGCTTCACAACCTTCATAGCGGCTATAACTAGTTGATGAAAGTTCACATTTTGAAGAGATATAGCCCTTATCAATTTCTTTTTGATCTAGTGATCTAGTCCATCTTCAAATTGCCTGCTCTTAAAAGCATCAGTTAGCATCTCTTTGAGGGTGTATTTGCACAATCAGCTGAATTCCTTCTCAAACTCTGCCATAGATATAGTTCTCCATTTTAAGGTCAAAAACTATCTTAACTTCTCCTCTTTATAATCCTTGGTAACATATCTCATCTTAAATTTAGTTTCAAAGAATCTTCAAGTAAAAAGATCTAGCAAATGAGGTTATCCGCGTACTAGCTTCCACCAATCTTATGCTAGCCCTTAAAGTAAATTTACAACACACGATACTTTATAATGAGAGAGATAGTGAATATCATCTAGAATCTTCTGCAGCTATTCTGGCCAGAATTTAGCTTCCTTAGATTCCTCTAACATGGTACCCAAAAATTCTTCCCCACCGTATTTTCTAACTTTTGAGATTGGGGCCTTAGGTGCTGTCATCCTTCGCATAATTTGAGCCATATCCCGAGAAAATTTTAAAAATACTTCTCCAGGAATAGCAGCAGGGATCTCATTATGATTGGACGATAAAGATCTAATATCAGAGGAACCTATCGTAGCTGGTAAATTACTTTTAGTCGATTCCTCGATAACATATCTAGAATTATCCATCTTTGATCTATATGAAAACAAAGACTAATGCATTAGGCCAATTGTACCATATCAAAGATTTTTAGACCTTTATTGCCCAGAAAAGGCTAAACCTAGATGCTCTGATACCACTAAATGTGACACCCTAACTCTAAACTCTAACCATATTACTGTGTATAACATTCCTGGTCATATTAAGTCATGTTATTATGCCTTTAAATAAACATTATTCGCATAAATGATTCATCAATTTAATCATCATGTATATAATTTAGGTGTTACCTTAATCAATATCATATTAGGTTCAATTGTAACACCCTTAACAAATGCCCAAAGCCTATTAACATATATGTATGGTGCATGCATGACTTGTAGGTTAACCTAGAATTTCATGCAAAGTAATCAAATTCATGGCAATCACATACTGACCACCCATAATCTAGAAATCACATGCAAGAAAAGGAAATCAATTAAATTTTGAAGTCCTTCATATTACATTTCCTAAATTAAATCATAAGAAAATATAAAACTAGATAAAAAGAAATTATCCACAAAATATCCTACATTCAAAATCTGGACCGACTCTTGTTCGCCAATTAATGCAGAATTAAGTCCCTGTGTGACCTTCAACCAAACCTACATGGATATAAAACAACCCATGCTAAGCTATAAATCTTAGTAGGGGAAATTCATAAACGAACATGGACAACCACTCACAGCAATCGTCGATAAACATCTTCACACAAGCATTTCAATAAACATAACAACATATCATGATTTCATTCCATAGAACAATTCATAGTCAAAAGGAAAATAAGATGCAATATTATAATAAGTCATTCATCATGTTTACATTATATAAATGAAGATGTCGATACATATATTTCTTTAATTCGAGAACATTTCTTAATCTTTAATAACTTGCCTAAGTGTTAGTTCAAAGGGTGTATAACAGGATCTATAGATACCTATTGGTATTAACAATGAATACCCGAGGGTATCAAATAATAGATATCCAAAGATATTAAAACAATGGACCTAAATGGCCGAACTATGGTTCCATTAAAGGAACAAACAATGGACCCAAATAGGGTCAACTATGGCAGCTATAACTATATCCCTTTAGGTATGCCTATCTAATCCTCAACTAAACTAAGAACCGAAGGGAAACCATTTTTAAGAACATTTAATTCAACATGTTCCTCTTTACACATTACAATATTTTCTTAGGCCATAATTCATATATGAATGCACATTTCATATTCTTATAATGGTATCAACATTTGTTATCTCAACTCATAAACATTATATCTAAACTGGTTTAAAAACACATGTTATAACACTTCATATTATCATATATATATCAATTCAATGCAATTACAACATTAAAACAATTACAATCATAAAACTAAACAATTTGCAATTAGCACATACTTGATAACCTTGCCATTATCACTTTACCTTGATAGTTAAGGCTTGATAGCGAATGCATAGCATAGAATAGTCACATTTTAATTTTGGGGAAATACTCATTAAATGTGTCAATTAGGTTGAATTAGAGGGTTATTTATCTTTCTAAAGAGTTTTGGCTTATTCATAAATAATGTAGAAGTATTTTATTAGATAATCCAGGTGAGTGTATAAGATGGTGAAGTGAAGAGCAGTGGAGTGTCACTTGGTCATGCATCATATACAGTGAAACATGGTATGGCCGTGCATCATATACATGGAAACATGGTATGGTTATGGATCATATGTAGGGAAATATAGTTTGTTCGTGCATCATATGGAAGGAAACATGGTATGGCCATGCATCATATACAGGGAAACATGGTATGATCGTGCATCACAGGGCAAGAAACCTTGCATGGTGGCATAACATAAGGCTAGAAGTCTTGCATGGCCGCGTACCTTAAGGCTTTTAGCCATGCATGGCTGCACACCACAAGGCTTCTAGCCTTACGTGGCCATGTGCCACAAGGCTTCTAGCCTTGCATGAATGCACACCAACATGAACATAACCAAAAATACAAATCAATCAACAGCAATGCTCAAGGAGCAAACAAATCTCTAAAAAAACTCATCATCACTCAATTAGCTCAACCCTAAACTAAGGATTTCATTGGTTAAAGAATCCTATTCTCAGTACCCTAATTTCTATCGATCCATCTATAGATAACTCTATACACAGTACTATCCAAACCACATTCCCATACCTAAACTCTGAGACTTCTTCACCCCTTCAAGATCCCTTTTTCCTTATCTTTACTTGTCTCTGATGCTACAAACAACATAAAACACTAAATTTTCCTTCTTGCTTTCATGAAATCTTTCATTAACAGAAGAGATATAGAAGGGTGAGATTTCTCTTACAAAAACCTAATTCCAGATTCATAAAGTGAGAGAGATAAAGAGAGAGAGAGATGGACTTTTTTGAATAGATAGTGATATTTATCACTGTGAGCATGTGAGAAAGCCTCTTAAAGACCATCAAATTACTATTAACCCCTTTCTTAATTCCTCTTTCAAAACTAATCCCTCTAAACTTTTAATTTATGTTTTGACCCCAAATCAAACTTAAATCATAAATCTTACCCCAAAACCATTTTTTATCAATCAATTAACCCCTTATTCATTAATTTCATTAGAATTACCATATTACCTTTATGAAACTTTAACCCAATGTGGCTAGAAATATATAAACATTAATTTAGCATATAATATCAATTAATTTAGCATAATTTCTACCAAGGTCAAGATTAGGCCCTCACAATTCTTTCCCCCTTAAAAGAATTATGTCCTCGAAATTCATACCTGATCTAAATAATTAAGGATATTGGGCCCTTATCACTGCCTCTGGTTCCCAAGATAGTTCTTGAATGTTATGATGTTGCCAAAGTACCTTTATAAGAGGAACATATTTATTCCTTAATTGCCTGATTTCCCTAGCCAGAATCTCTTTAGGCTCTTTATTATATGTAAAATCCGTTTAAAATTGGGATTTATCTGAATGATTGCTTCAAAGTATAAAAAATGGAATATGTCATATAGCTTTGATAATTCCATATAAAGTACTAGTCTATATGCCACTGGTCTAACCCTTTGCATAATTTCATAGGGTCCAATAAATCTTAGACTTGGTTTACATTTCTTTCCAAACCTCAAAACTTTCCTCCAGGGTGACATTTTCAAAAATACCTTATCCCCAATTTGATATTTGACATTCTTTCTTTTCAACTATGCATAAGACCTTAGCCTATCACTTGCTTGTTTCAATCTCTGCTTAATAACTTAAACTTTTTCTTCGATGTCTTTAACTGGATCTAGCTTAATTATCTTGCATTCAGTTAACTCAGTCCAACATACCAGGGTTCTGTAATTTTAACCATATAAGGCTTTATACGGAGCCATACGAAGACTAGTATGATAACTATTATTATATGAAAATTCTATCAAGGCTAGATATTTGTCCTAACTTCCAGAAAAGTTTAAAACACAATCCCTTAGCATATCTTCTAAAACTTGTATAACCTTTTCTAATTGTCCATCCATATGGGGATGAAAAGCCGTTTTGAGCTTTAACAGTGTTCATAAAAACTTCAGTAAACTCTGCCACAATCTAGAGGTGAATATGGGATCTCGATATGATATTATAGATACCAAAATCCCATGAAGTCGAACAATCTCATTTACATACAATTCTGCCAAGTGATCTATAACATAATCCATTCTAACCTGTAAGAAATAAGTCAACTTAGTTAACTTATCAACAATTACCCAGACTGCATTATGCTTTCTCTATGTAGAGGGCAACCCGGTCACAAAAGCTATAGAAATATCCTTTCATTTCCACTGAGGAATTGGAATGGGGGTTACCAATCTAGAAGGAAGTTGATGCTCCACTTTCACTTGCTAAAAAGTTAAGGACTTAGAGGCAAAATCGACCACATCCTTCTTTATACCCCACCACCAGTAACATCACTTAAGATCCTGATACATCTTGTTACCCCCAGGATGTATAGTAAATACTGTGTTGTGAGCTTCATGCAGCAAGTTTATTTTTAATTCTCTATCATCTGGAATACATAATCCATCCTTGAAGTATAAACTTCCATTTTCTTTGATTGAGTACCCGTATTGATCCCCTTCGTACATAAATTGCATAATTCACTATAACTTCTTATCATTTTTTTGGGCATCCATCACAGCCTAACTTACACAAGGCTTAGCCCTCAATTGGGCAAGTAAAGCACCATCTAAAGCAAACCTTCATCTACCCCGTTGTAACACTATAGATGCCATCATCTTTCTGCTCAAAGCATTCACCACCACATTAGCCTTACCCAGATGGTAGTCTAATATACAATCATAGTCATTAAATAGTTTGAGCCATCTCCGTTATCTTAAGTTGAGTTCCTTTTGAGTTAGTAGATACTTAAGTCTTTTTATGATTTATGTATATTCTACATCTTTCACCATATAACTAGTGATGCTAAATCTTTAAGGAAAAAACTATCATTGCCAACTCTAAATCATCTGTTGGATAATTTTTCTCTTACTATTTAAGTTATCAAGATGCATAAGCCACCACTCTACCATCTTGCATTAAAACATAACCCAACCTAACTCTAGAGGCATCACTATACATGGCATACTTTTTTTTCAAGACTTATTGAGTCAAGACTGGAGCTTTTGTTAGCATACTCTTTATCTAATAAAAACTTGTCTCACATTGGATAGTCCACTCAAATTTAACATTCTTCCTTGATAGCTTAGTAAGTAGAGATGCATTAACTGAAAATCCTTTTACAAAACAATGGTAGTAACCCGCCAATCCTAAGAAACTTCTCACCTCAAGTATATTTTGAAGCAGTCTCTAATTGATAATAGCCTCAATTTTTGCTGGGTCAACTCTAATGCCTTCAGAAGATACTACATGGCCGAGGAAGGAAATTTCTATTAGCTAGAACTCACACTTGCTCAATTTAGCAAATAGTCGATTCTCCCTTAAGGTACGTAGCATAATTCTTAAATGCTCATCATGCTCTTTCTCATTACTGAAATAGACTAATATATCATTAATAAAAACCATGAATTGGTCTAAATATGTTCTATACACCTTGTTTGTCAACTCCATAAATGCAGCTGGTGAATTCGTTAACCCAAATGGAATTACTAAAAACTCATAATGCTCATATCTAGTTCTAAATTCCATCTTTGGAACATCTACATCCCCAACTCAAAGTTAGTAATACCTCGATCTTAGGTCAATCCTTGAAAATACTCATGTTCCTTTCAACTAATCGAACAAATCCTCAATTTTGGGCATTGGATACTCATTTTTCACTAGCACTTTATTTAGCTACTAATAGTCAATGCACATACTCATAGAACCATTCTATTTATTAACAAATACGATCGGCAAATCCTATGGTGATCACTAGGCTTGATAAAACCCTTATCCAGCAGTTTTTGTAACTATACCTTTAACTCTTTCAATTCTTTTGGAGCCTTCCTGTAGGGGGCTCTTAAACTGGGTGCTGTGCCAAGTATAACCTCAATAGATAATTCCACAATCCTCTCATAGGGAAGACCAGGTAAATCTTCAAGAAACACATCAGAAAATTCATTCACTAGTGATATGTCTTATAGCTTAATCGTGTCCCTCTTTCAATCAAAAACTAGTGCCAAAAATGCTTCACACCCCTTTTTAAGAAATCATCTAGCTTGTATAGCAAGTATTATATTTGTCAAAGCTTGTGTCAAAATACCTACAGCTATTATCTCATTACCATCCTCATCACTAAGAGTTACTATTTTAGCCCCATAATTTACCAATGCATGATGCTTAGAAAAAATAGTCCATGCCTAAAATAACATTGAATTCTCGAAAAGGCAACTCAATAAGATCATCAAAAAAAAATTCTCTTCTTTGTATCAAGATGGGACAATTATGGAACATTTTATTCACACATACACTATGCCCTAATTGACTAGTTACACATATATCATATTCCAGCCGATGCACTTAGATACACCCTCACTCATACTCTCAATGGAAATATATGAATGAGTGGATTGAGGATTAATAAGTGCATGAATATCATAATCATAAAGTGAAAAAATACCAGCTATGACTTCAGGAGCATCTTGGTTCTCGTGTTTTTATGGCATAAGCCTACCTCAAGACATTTGGTGCAGCAGGCGTATCAACCAACTCGGATATATTATAAGACTGAGATCCATGATGACTAAAACCACTTTACCCCCTACCTCTATTTTCAATTATAACAGCCAAAAAATATTTGAAGTTCCCCTCTACTACCTTGTTGTGTAAAGCTTTGTGCCCGCTTTGAGGGGTAATTAGCTATATAGAGGTCAATAATACCACAATTATAACACACTCCTGATTCTTTTCTACATGGGACCCAATGTCGCCTTAAATAATGAGGGTACTCAGGCGGCTAACTCCCTTTCTACTTTGATAATGTATCTTGACTTGGCTTGGACACTGTTGAAGATTTTTGGCTCTTTACTTTTCTAGTAGGGTTGTATATTTCGTCATCTTACTGGACATTTTGTGCTCCCTTAAACCTTTTATCGGTGGACCATCCACCCCTAACCCTGCTCCCTTTTTGCTCTCTTTCTCCTTTAAATGACTCGTGCTTCTCAACCTTCATAGTAGCTATAACTAGTTAATGAAAGTTCACATTTTGAAGAGATGCAGGCCCTATCAGTTTCTCTATGATTTGGTGATTCAATCCATCTTTAAATTGCCTACTCTTAAAAGCATTAATCAACATCTCTTTGGGGATGTATTTGCACAACCAGCTGAATTCCTTCTCAAACTCTGCCATAGACATAGTTATCTATTCTAAGGTCAAAAACTATCTTAGCTTCTCCTCTTTATAGGCCACAGTAACATATCTCTTTTTAAATTAAGTTTCAAAGAATCCCCAAGTAGGACGATCCAACAATTGAGGTTGTCCGAGTATTAGCTTCCACCAATCGTACGTTGGTCCTTAAAGTAAGGATACAACACATGATACTTTATAATGAGCGGGATAGTGAATATCATGTAGAATCTTTTGTAGCCTTTCTAGCCAGAATTCAGTTTCCTCGGATTTCTCCAACATGGTACCCAAAAATTCTTCCCCACCATATTTTCTAACTTCTGAGATTAGGGCCTTAGGTGTTATCATCCTTTACAGAATTTAAGCCATATCCTAAGAAATATTTAATAATGATTATCCAAGAATAGCAGTAGATATCTCATTCTGATTGGACGATAAAGATCTAATATCAGTGGAATGTAGCTGATAAATTACTTTCAGTCGATTTCTCGATAACACCTCTAGAATCATCCATCTTCAATCTGTATGAAAACAAGGACTACTATAGTAGTCCAACATGACACTATACCATATCAAAGATTTCTAGACCTCTATTGCCCAGAAAAGGCTAAGCCTAAATGCTTTGATATCACTAAATGTGACACCCTAACTCTAAACTCTAACCATATTACTGTGTCTAACATTCTTGGTCATATTAAGTTATGTTATTATGCCTTTAAATAAACATTATTCACACTAGTGATTCATCAATTTAATCATCATGTATATAATTTAGGTGATACCTTGATCAATATCATATAAGGTTCCACTATAACACCTTTAATAAGTGCCCAAAGCCTATTAACATATATGTATGGTGTATGCATAACCTGTAGGTTAACCTAGAATTTCATGCAAAGTAATCATATTCATGGCAATCACATAATGACCACCCACAATCTAGAAATCACATGCAAGCAAAGGCAATTAATTAAATTTTACAGTCCTTCATATTACAATTCCTGAATTAAATCATAGTAAAATATAAGACTAGAAAAAATGGAATTATCCATTAAATATCCTACATCCAAAATTTAGACCAACTCTTGTTGGCCAAATGATGCAAAATTAAGTCCTTATGTGACCTTCAACCAAACCTACATGGATATAAAATAACCCATGCTAAGCTAAAAAGCTTAGTGGGGAAAATTCATAAACTAACATAGATGACCACTCACAGCAGCCGTCGATAAACAACTTCACACAAGCATTTCAATAAGGATAACAACATAATTATGTCATGATTTCATTCTATAGAACAATTCATAGTCAAAAGGAAATAAAGATGCAATATTATAATAAGTCATTCATCATGTTTACATGATACAAATAAAGAATTTGATACATGTATTTCTTTAATTCGAGCACATTTCCTAATCTTTAATAGCCTACCTAAATGCTAATTCAAATCGTGTATAACGGGAGCTATGAATACCTACTGGTATCAACAATGGATACTCAAGGCTATCAAACAATGGATATCCAAAGATATCAAAACAATGGACCTAAAGGGCCGATTTATGGTTCCATTAAAGGAACAAACAATGGACCCAAATAGGGTTAACTATGGCAGCTATAATTGTATCCTTTTAGGCATGCCTATGTAATCCACAACTGAACTAAGACCCGCAGGCTTAACCATTTTAAGAACATTTAATTCAACATGTTCCTCTTTACACAGTATAATATTTGCTTAGGCCATAATTCATATACAAATTCACATTTCATATTCTTATAATGGCATCAACATTTGTTATCTCAACTCATATACACTATATTTAAACTAATTTAAAAACACATGTTATAATACTTCACATAATCATATATATATATATATATATATATATATGATTATGTGAAGTATTATAACATGTGTTTTTAAATTAGTTTAAATATAGTGTATATGAGTTGAGATAACAATATATATATATATATATATCAATTCAATGCAATTACAACATTAGTACAATTACAATCATAAAATTAAATAATTTACAATTAGCACTTACTTGATAAACTTGCCATTATCACGTTACCTTGATAGTTAAGTCTTGACAGTAAAGGCATAGCATAGAATAGTTACATTTTAGTTTTGGGGAAATACTCAATAAGTGTGTCAATTAGGCTGAATTAGAGGGCTATTTGTCTTTATAAAGAGTGTTGGCTTATTCATAAATAATGTGGAAGTATTTTGTTAGATAATCCAGGTGAGTGTATAAGATGGTGAAGTGAAAAGCGGTGGAGTGTCACTTGGCCGTGCATCATATACAAGGAAACATTGTATGGTTATGCAACATATATAGGGAAACATGGTATGGCCATGCATCATATGTAAGGAAACATGTATGGCCGGGTATCATATGTAGGGAAACATGGTATGGCCATGCATCATATGTAGGGAAACATGGTATGATCGTGTATCATAGGGCAAGAAACCCTGTATAGACAAGCACCATAAGGCTGGAAGCCTTGCATGGCCATACACCTTAAGGCTTCTAGCCTTGTATGGCTGCACAACACAAAGCTGAAAAGCCTTTTATGGTGACACGCCATAAGGCTTCTATACCTGCATGCCCATGCACCAATATATACAGAACAGAAAATGCATATCAATCAACAGCAATGCTCAAGGAACAACATATCTCTAAAATAACTCATCTTAAAACTCACCATCACTCAATTAACTCAACCCTAAATTGAGAATTTCACTGGTTAAAGAATCTTGTTCTCTATACCTTAATTTCTATCGATCCATCTAGAGAGAATTCCATACACAGTACCATCCAAACCATATTCCCAAACCTGAACATTGAGACTTCTCCACTCCTTTAAGATCCCTTTGTCCTTATCTTTACTTGTCTTTGATGCTACAAACAACATAAAAACACTAAATTTTCCTTCTTGCTTTCATGAAATCTTTCATTAATAGAAGAGATATAGAAGGGAGAGATTTCTCTTACCAAAACCTAATTCCAAATTCACAGAGTGAGAGAGATAGAGAGAGAAAGATGGATTTCTTTTGAACAGACAGTGATATTTATCACTGTGAACACGTAAGAAAGCCTCTAAAAGGCCATTAAATTACCATTATCCCCTTTCTCAATTTCTCTCTCAAAACAAACCCCTCCAAACTTTTAATTTTTGCTTCGATCCCAAATCAAACTTAAATCATAAATCTTAACCCAACACCATTTTTTTATCAATCAATTAACCTTTTATTAATTAATTTCACTGGAATTACCATATTACCCCTCTCATGAAACTTTAACCCAATGTGGCTATAACCATGCAAACATTAATTTAACATATAATATCGATTAATTTAACATAATTCCTACTAAGGTCAAGATTAGGCCCTCACATGGGGGCTTCAAAAATCCAATCTTTTAGAGATGTGTTTAACTTTGATATTTATCTGAAAATCGCATAAGAAATAGAAATCTAATTTTCTCTACAAATTGCTTATTTCCAGTAGGAAATGGGATGGGAAATAAGGAAAATGAATTTCAACCTAAAATGTCACCTCTTTTTGAACCTTCTATCACCACCAAACACTGCTAGAAACAACTGCATTGGCATTATAAAATTGATTATGCTTGGTTCCTTTGCTGCTGGAGTTAAAGTAAAATTTTTTCCTTGCAAATCCAATTATGGAAATAATTTACTACGATGTAAATTATAACAAAAAATTTAGCTATTTTCTTTCTTGCTTCCATAAGTTTGGGAAATGTAAATTAATAATTGTAATAATTATATTTGCCTTTTGTAAATTCCCCTTTCTTCATCTAATTTAACCAAATTTATTTAGGATTTTCACATAAATATTTAAAGTAATGGTTTTTATAAAACTATAACCTACAAATATTTTAGATTTCTGAGAAATAGATTTTAAAATTTAATTCAAGTCATAAGTTTGATTTTGCTTGAGAAATAGATTTTTGATAAAGAAGAATAAGAAGCCATAGAGAAGAGATAAAGATGAGGAAGAAAAGATGAGATCAAGCGAGAAAGAGAGAGTGAAAAAAGAGACAGATCAAAGATTTCTGATTTTGTGTTTCTTTTTCTAAAGGGTTAATTTCATCCACGATCACTGAACTTATCACTTATTATCTAAAAGTTACTGAATTTTTTTGTGACTTAAATGTTATGGAACTTTTCACATTTTTGCTTAAAAATCATGTTCATCGGATTTCAGCGAGGACCCTACCAAATTTATGACATGGCATTCCATGTCACATGCCATATCACACGTGGGACCAATGGTAAAGACATATCACCAGCTGATTTGTCATTTTTTACAGCAACCACATCAAATAAAATCTACATCAGCTTTGCCACATCAATGATCCCACTTAGCATTGAAATGGACAAATAGGCATATAACTTATGGAGACAGTCAGGAAGCCATTTGACTTGGTATTCCTAACTTTATTTATTCTTCAGAAACCCATTTAACTTAGTGTTCCCATTTTATTTTTGATCTACACAAAACCCTTTTTGTTCCACACTTATACTCCTTGTTCGAAATCAAGGTGCAAGGAGTTTGTGTTTCTTTATCTCCGTTTGACACTAATCTTTTTTTCTGTGAGAAAAAGAAATTCTTCAGTGGGTAGATGACATCCTATTTTAAGGTAAAATCAAGGTGAAATTGACACTCATACTCCTATTTCATTAGATCTGGAAAAGTGGATGTCTTTATATACATAAAAGACTAGATTTGGAGAGAGAGTGAAGTTGTCGTTTTTCTTGCAAAAGCGACAGGTAAAGATGGACCACCCCATTTTGTGATGAGGTTTTGATAACGTTTCTAATTATGGTAAGTACTTTGAATATTTGTGGGATCTATTTATATGGCAGATATCTTATAATAAATGTCATTTTTCTATCTTTTATTGCCCATTGTTGAAAGCATATGCATTATTGAAAGTGTTATCTTTTTTTGTTAAAAGTGTTGTCCATTGTTGAAAGCATGTGTATTGTTGAAAGTTTTATCTTTTTTATTGAAAATGTTGTCCATTGTTGAAAGCATGTACAAAAAAAGTATATAAATTACTGGATCTAAAACCCACATGTCTACATTGCAAAAACAATCTTTATATTTTGCTATTTGTTTAAAGGGAACAATCATGTGGGTTTTATGGGTCATTAATGAAATAAATATAACATTTTGGTGGGGGTCCCAAACATATCAAATTGCGAATAATTCTGGTCCACTCATGATAATTTAATGCCTACAGACCATAATATTAAAAATTGATGCATAGTAAGGGTGTTGACATTCCAAAAGAGAAGAATGTCATTTTTATTTTTTACATGCATTCATGTGTTGTCTTATTTTAGATTTTAAGAAGCATACTTATCCTTTACAGTAACAATAGATATATATCTTAAACATATTCATGTGCCATTTTTGACATGCCATGATCATTTAACTTTAATATAACTAAAATAAATTAATTTATTTCTTTTATATAGGGATTGATTGCAGCCGTTAGAGACCTATTCCCATATGCAGAACACCAGCATTGTGTTAGGCATATGTACAAAAATTTTAGAGAAAAATTTAAAGGATCTATTGTTGAATGTAATAAGGGCATCATATGATGTGAAGTTCAAAACAGCTCTACAAGCTATTGAAAATGAAGACGTTGTTGCAAGGGCATGGTTAGCACACCCGGATAGACCCTATCATAGTTGGACTCTTAGCTTATTTAGTATCTACCCTAATTGTGACATCCTACTAAATAATATATGTGAATATTTTAATAGGGTCTTCTAACTATCAAATTATATTTTAAAAGGTTTATATAATTATTTAACTGACTAACTTGTTATCTTTTTTTATGTTATATATAGGTAAATAAAGGATACAAGGGATAGAACTATCATAACCATGCTAGAAATTATAAAATCAAAGTTGATAAAGCGAATGTACAAGAAAAAAAAAGTGATGAAGAAATATAATGGCAAGATATATCCTAAGGTCTGGAAAAGATTTCTGAAATTGAAAGATGAAGTGCATATTTTGAGTCAGATTTCTCGAGTGGTCCAAAAGTGGAAGTGCATAGTCCAATAGTCAAGTACATAGTGGATATGAAAGTATAACACTACACGTGTAGGAGGTGGAATTTAAGAGGATTGCCTTGTGTACATGCAATATATGTAATTGTTCATAATAATAATAATCTTGAAGACTATATTAACCAATACTAACACATGGAAACCTTTAAAAGTTTTTTTTTTATTTTTTCATCAATCTAACCAATCTAATAGAGCTTTGGCCAATAGTTGAGGATGGTGGTGAAATCATTCCTCCTCCTGTTGTCAAAAGAAAAAAAGGATGAAAGCAAGGAATATGAAAAATGAACATTAAGAACGTGATCTAGAAAGACATAATAGAGGGTTAATTGGCAGGCAAAAGGTTTCAAGGAAGGGAAATATAACTATGACTTGCACAATATGTGATACATATGGATATAATTCAAGAAGACTTCGAAGTGGATCATAAAGCAGTATGCTATGAACAATGACATGCAAACTAACCAGAAAATACTAAATCAAAATGAGCAAGTAAGTAAAGCCAATTTAAGAAATTTTATTTCATTTATAAATTATTGTTTGGTTTGTTCATGAAATCTCTTATATGAATCGTAATATATAGGAAATCAATTAAGTATATAATGAAATATTTGGAGATTCTATCACAGTTGCTGCTGGACAGGTTATGCTGCAATTTTTTTATGTTATTTTTGTTCTATTAACAATTGTTTACTTGCCACTTTATTTCATAAATATTTAGCTTTAAATTTTTTTTCTATTGTTTGTTATTTTCTAAGTTATAGGATAACTAACAAACCTAGGAAAGTGTTGTCATCAATGATCTCAAGTGCAATCATAAGTCACCGAAACTAATAACCAAGCTACTCAAAGGAAGAGGAGAGCAGATCAAGTGGAAGGAGATTGTGCGGTCCCCAAAGTTACTATAAGAGGGAGACAAGTCAAGATATATAGAGGATTATGTAATAAAAACTTTAAAAAAGGAAATAAGAGGAAGGGTTACTGTTAAATGAAATCTTCATGCATTATGTAAATGCATGTTAGGTGTTAATTCTCTATTTAATTTTGGTTACCTATTATTGCAGTTTTTTAAGGGTTAAATACCTTTTTTTGGATGTTACAAATGCTACTTATGGCATTTAATGTAATAGTTTGAACAGGTTTGATAGTATGTACCTTTTGGTGTATTAGTCCATTTTTTGGGTGTTGTAAGTCATTGCAATATTTTAGGGATTAAATACCCTCTTATGGATGTTGCCAATGCTACTTATTAATGCAGTTGTTTGAACATGCTTTATTATATGTGCCTTTTGGTGTCTTTTTGGGTACTGTAATTATTTCGTACATTAGTCTCTTTATGCATATTT
The DNA here is from genome assembly GCA_037975025.1 of Excoecaria agallocha. Taxonomy (NCBI): domain Eukaryota; kingdom Viridiplantae; phylum Streptophyta; class Magnoliopsida; order Malpighiales; family Euphorbiaceae; genus Excoecaria; species Excoecaria agallocha. The sequence goes on along the minus strand of CM075813.1, from coordinate 31,589,207 downwards.
TAATAGGTCAATTACCCTATATAAAATTACAGACATTGTGTTGCTAGTGGATTGTTTTTGTCACAAAATGTGCATTTTTTCCTTTTTGTCTTAACAGGTTCATAATTAGCCAAATCAAAACAATTTACATTTTATAATTAGAAAATACATATGTCAACTGATATTTAAGAAGGTTAAGAATAGGAAATTTATATTTGACAGTGTCTAAATTTTTTAGCCACATGTCAACTTCTGGTTGGTTGCTGATGTGGCAAGGCTGACATGAATTTTTTTGTGATATGGCTGCTGATGTTTCAAAAATGACACATTTGGTAGTGATGTGTCCCTACAATCGATCCCACATGTGATATGGCACGTGACATTGCATGCCATGTCATCAATCTGGTAGGGTCCTCACCGGAATTCGGTGAACATGACTTGTAAGAAAAAATATGAAAAATTCAATGACTTTTAAGTCACAAAAAAAAAGTTAGTTACTTTTGTGTAATATATAAGTGATAAGTTCAGTGACCGTGAGTAAAATTGACCATTTTTCTAAATTAATGCCATGTAAGCATTTGGTCAGATGCTTACAGGTCAAGTGTATTTACATGTATACCTGCGTTAATAAGACTTGGATTCGTTGGTGGCCGTGTTCTCCATTTTCTAGGCTTTATGACTTTTCCAAAATATAAAAAAAAAATGAATTATTTTTTCGTTACAAATTTAAATATAGTGATCATAAAGTTAAAATCACCAAACTTTAATAACCAAGGATGAAATTCACACAAGAAATAAACCTAACTCTAATTTCATAAATAACAATAATTCCCAAGAAAAAAATGTGAAGCCAATTCTTTTTTATTAACCATGACATGCCTAATATTCATTTTAAGCAGCAACAATTTTTTTCTTTTTTTTTTCGAAAAATTTTATTAAAAAAATTATTTCATATGAAATCCTAAAATATAATATTCATGAACATCATATTATCCATAATAATCATAATTGAAACAACCATCAAAACAATAATTTAACGATTATTATCTATTCAAATCCTAGACTCTAATACCATATGTAAGATTTCATGCATGAAATTCAATTAGCAACACATAAATCATACATAAAAATTCATGCCCATTTAAATCTTGAATATAATATTAATCACATAGATAAAGGGAATATATCACTTATCTTGAGCAGAATTCAACATAATGTGGAGATCTTTCGACAATCAAAAACAAGTTGAATTAGTTTCTCTCCCTTAACTTTCTTTCTATAGCAGATGGCTTGGTGGATAGCTAGCCAAATTGGTTCATTCTGTATTTTATTTGTCTTTAAACTTAATTAGAGTGGAGATATTGCCAATTTATATACCTATTGATTTTAAATATTATGCATCCATAAAGTACTAAATTAATGTTCAAAATTTAACATCCTATCAAATTAAGAAAACCCTCAATCTAACTTAATATGGGCTTACAACATATGAACCATAATATTAGGCTAGACATTACAAAATGGTAAGCCTTCTGCCTCTGCTTCAAGAATGAACCTGTAAATATAAGTACTCCATATGTTTCATTCATCTCGATAATTTTTTTGAAACTTTTGTTCTATTTAAATAGAATACAACTTAATATTGCATTGAGTGAAATTAAGAAAGTAATAAATATTCAATTATGGCTGACCTATACATAAACAATCCTTTAATACTTGTGATACATGTAATTACTCTTGGTGAATCTTTTATTAAATTGATCTAAGTTTATTTAAGTCATTTTGAGAATTTAATCTCTCAAAGACAGGCATAAGTTTCACGAATTACAACTTTAGGCATCAAAAGATTTAATGTTAAAATAATCAAGGATCAATAAGTAATTTCTTCTACGTTAAAATAAGCATTTATTGCTATTTATGTAGTTAGTACAACATCTTCATTAATTGAATAACAACAAAAGAAAATGAAATTATTTTAGTTAGTTCACCACATATAAAATGTTCGGTTGAAATAAAATTCCATACAGCATAATTGAAGATAGAGGTGTTAGAGAGTATGCCCTAAAGCCCATGTAATAGGAATGTTTTTCATATGTACAAAATTTATATTCTTAATAAAAGGCATCATTCATTTATTAATGCTATGTTTAAATACATGAGTTTGTAATTCTTAAATTAATGAATGAAGTCCTACATATTATGAACACAGAGCAAAGGTAATCATGAAAGTGTTCATGATGTGAGATGTCTATTGCATGCAAATGTGTTAATATCTATATATCCCTAGTCATAGAATTAACAAGATAGGACATTGTTAATTCGGACAGACTAGCACATGTTATACTTCTTGAATGGTTCAAGCAGTGGTTCTCATAACTGTGATTATGGAAGATAATCAAAGCTAACATGTGGATGCTTGTTAGAAGAACAAGTTCATTGGAGACCTGCAAAGAGAATCCTCACATGGATATTAAATCTATGTCAGTGAGGAATCTCTTCATAGCGGTTGTACAAGTATCCTTAGACTTGAGATCACCAAAGTTATCTTAAGTAGCAAGTGGTATACTTTGACTCCATAACTAATTACTTCCAACTGGGAGTGAACATAGTTAGGAGATTGGGTATATCATGACCTACTTGAAGATATTTGAGTGATTTACAAAGGATTCACCATCCCATATTTAATAAGGGAAGTTATCTCGCATGATTCTATAATTACCTTATTCAGATAATCTCTGACCAGAGTAAAATGCCAAGATGGATAGAGATCCATGGAGGGAATTTTGGGAACAATGGTTAAATTAATAGAAAATACATAATTAAATTTATATGAGTTAACAGAAATCCATACTCAGAATCTAATTGAGATAAGAGTGGTGAAAGGAGTAATTGCACGGTAACTATTTCTATGGAAGGGTATAGTCAAACCACATGACTTTCCTGAAATTTGGGTAGTCATGATGCCTAGCTAGAGGCCAATCATGACTTGTATAATGATGTATCAAAAATATCAATGGGGATTGATAAAATGATTTGAAGGAGTTTAAATCATGTGAGTTTTGGATAGAACTCACAATTACATATTATACTGGTCACATGGACAGGAACCCAATTGGTCACACACATATGGAGAAAGGGATAAAATGGTAAAATGACAAGGATAATAATATTTGTTATTATTATATTAATTATGATCAAGTAAAATTATCCGCGGAACTTTTGAGAAATGTTCTGTAAATTGGACCTAATTGAAATAATATATTTCATGATTAATTATTATTGTCTTATAAGTGTTATAGGACTACTATAAGTGTTATTGGACTAATATAATAATTAATAAGTCCGTTGGAGGAGTTATAAAGGGGCCAGAGGAATGGAGCTGGTGTGGAAGCCCTTTTGTAGAGGGCCACATGCCAACTCCATACAGAAGGCCTTAATGGCCTATTTCTTGGACCAAATTAATTTATATATGTTACATAAGTGTTATGAACCTACATATTTAATTTGGTTGGATTTGGAATCCATTTGGGTATTTAAATCCAATTAGTTGCATAATGGGCCTATTTTTTAGGTTTTGAGCATAGTCTTTTATGAAAAGGTTTAATTTGGATTTAATTAAGCCCAAATGATTATAATTAATTCCGGAGGCTCAATTAATAATTCTCCAATAATTTTAAAGAGCCCAATCTCATTAGAAGTTGGAATTTTAACCTGACTATAAAAGTCCAACTAATGAGGAATTAGGGTTAAGTGATTAAACACATAAGAAAGTCTTATTCCTCTATTCTCTCTCTCCCTTTTGCGCCACTCCCTTGCTAGCTCTAGGGTTTTTTGACCACTCCTAGTTACACACCAATTGTTGGTTCAATTTATCCTTCTCTAGTGTGGATTACTCATTGGAGGTATTCGATTTTGGACACTGTGGTTTGCTATAACTCGGTGCGAAGTAAAATCAACCGTTCAACAAAAATCAAAGGTGATTTTTATTATTCTCATATAGTTATATTGTATATTCATGGCAAGATCAGTAATATTGGTTAAAAATTTTAAAATTCCTCTCATGTATGCGATGCATGTAACCGATAAATTCCAACATGCTATTAGAGACAGGTTTTGCCATGGATATACAATTCTATATTTTTCGGCGAAATAAGTTTTGTTTTATTTGAGTTATTTATTTCATGAACTTTAAAATATCAGATTTAATTGTTCATGAATGAGAAATATTGATTTCTTGTTATATGTGTGATCAAATAAATTTGACGGAAACAAAAACGGAACTTTTGAAGAAAAGTAACTAGGTTTTGCATGAAACCTATTAGGGTTTTGCATAAAACCCATGTAATTTTAAGGGGATGTTATAATTTAATTTCTTATGGATCCATTAAAACTTCATTTATATGATATTATATGTGTTTAATATGTGATATTAAGCCATAGGATCGAACGGAATTAAAATCGAACAATTTTTGCATGAAAACTAGTTTAGTCGAAAAGTTCGATAAATTGGTGTTCTTTGTGTGTTCTTGATGTGTTCTTGTTTAGAACGACTTTTAATCTTCTAAATCTGATATATATGATATATTAAAGTGTTTTTAATTAATTGAATTAATTAAAATGGGCCTTAAATTAATTTGATTAATTTTAATTCATTAAAACCACTTATTGGGCTTAATTATGTTTACGGACTTGGTTTAAATTAGTAAATGACTTGTTGGGCCCAAAGAGCTGATTTAAATTAAATATTATAAACATTAATTAAGTTTATTAATGGTTTTTAAGGGCTGGAGTGGGCTTGGCTCATTCCAAAAGGCCCAAATGGTCCAAAAGACACAAAACTAGTTTGTATGTGAATACATTTAGGGTTTTCTTTTGTGGGCCCACACTTGATTTTAAGCCCAAAATTGATTCTTTTAATTTTTTAATATGATTAATTAATTAAATAATCAATTAATAATTAATTAATAATCAATTGTATTGATTATTAAGGCAAGAACACATGCATGCAAAAGGGTTTCCTAAAATGAAAGTTTTCAAAATGGAAAAAGTTTCCTAATTTGATCACATCATTAAAATAACTCAAAATATTGTTTCAAAGGTTGAAACAAAGTTAGTAATCCATTTATTTATGCATTAGAAATGCATATAAGGGTGTATGATTGGCATTATGGATAGTTATGGATAAAGCCCAATATGATTGAGCATTATGCATGTTTTGGCCCAATGAGGACTTTCATGTCCCGGCCACTTGTTTTTGGTTTGTATTTCATTTCAAATTGTAATATGTAATTAGATTAATTAGATTAGAATTAGAAATAGAGATGGAGACCATTTTCAAGGAGCAAGATGGGCCGGATGGAGATCCAACAAGCTTGAAGATAATGTAATTATTTTTCTTGTTTGAATCATGCATACTACCTAGGTGTGACCTTTTGATTTCCCTCTTGGCTTGGGGAAATCAATGTAATAAAGTCCATAACTATACCATATTTATATGCTTATATTTATGTGATAGATATAGGATGCATACCAATGTATGCCAACCATGTATGATGAGACTTAATTAACTAAAACCCTCAAAACAAATACTAAGGTATATAAGCCTTCCATTAATTTGAGGAGAACCAGAGTTCTTTATAGTGTGGGTTGTTGACCACAGTCAAGCTCACATTATATCGAATATGTTCAAATCTAATTAAATGGGTCATCTTAGCTAGCCCATTAGCTTGTTGACCACAGTCAAGGCTAATGGTTCTAGAGGCAAGATTAGGGAATGCATATATGATATGCATGCATCAAGAGTTAATAACCTAATGATCCAATAGTTGTGTAGAGACACAATTGGTATAGAGATACCTAGCTTTCAAGGGTATGGAATTTGGCTTGTTGACCACAGTCAAGGTCAAATTACATATCAAGGATTGGATATTGGCCCACTAGGAAAACCATCGAGTTTTCTCGGATTATATAGTGAGGGCTATTAATTCGCAATAAAATAGTGGGAGTAAAATGGATTAATTAAAGACCTTATTAATGCATACATATATATGAACATACTCTAATATATTTTCTTTTTCACATCTATGTCATCTTCATGAGCACATCAAATATACGATTAATCTTGGATAACAAACTGGTTGGCAGCAACTATTCTGACTGGATCAAGCAAGTGAGAATTGTTCTTAGAGCTGAAAAGATCCATTATGTCTTGGATAAAGATCCACCACCACTTCCATCAGATGATGTCGTTGATGAGATCAAAGGCAATTATCGAAAATACATGGAGGATAGTGAAGCAAGCAGCATGTCTGATGCTAGGTGCTATGTCCTCGGAGCTTCAGAAGCAACATGAGATGATGGATGCTAGAACCATCGTTTTGCATCTAGAGGAGCTATATTCTTCTCAGGCTAGAACTAAGCAATATGAGATTGCTCGAGCTCTATTTAGTTGCAAAATGGTGGAAGGCACTTCAGCTGCCACTCGTGCATTGAAGATGTATGGGTATATTGAGCATTTGAGTAGACTTGGCTATGTTATGGATAATGATCTATACATAGATTTAATCTTGTACTTGTTGGCTCCAAGATATGCACCTTTCGTGCTTAACTTCAACATCAACAAGATTCAAGTATCCATTCCTGAGTTAATCAATATGCTCAAGACAGCTGATGGATCATTTAAGAAGGATCAAAAAAGTGTCATGGTTGTCACTTCTGCTAAAGGCAAAAAGCAGAAGAAGAAGAAGATAACCAAGGCGCAGCCAAAGAATGGTGGGATATCCAAGAAGAAGGTTGTCAAGAAAGAGAATCCCAAAGGAACTTGCTTCCATTGTGGAAAGGATGGTCATTGGAAGCATAACTGCAAGGCCTATCTAGATTCTCTTAAGGAGAAGAAGCAAGCTGATGCTTCTACTTCAGGTATTCATATGATTGAAATTAATACTTATTCTATTACTTCAAAACAATCTTGGGTATTAGATACCGGATGTGGATCTCACTTATGTAATGATCTACAGGGGCTTAGAAGCTTTAGAAGAGTTGGAAAGGTAGAGATATGTTTGCAGTCAGCTACTGGATAGAGCATCTCTACAACAGTTGTGGGGACTTACTATTTACCTCTTCCTAGTGGATTAGTAGTGGAATTAAATAATTGTTATTATGTTCTAGCTTTGTCCAAAAGTATTATTTCTTTCAGTTATTTGATGAACGATTATGATATTTCTTTAAAGGACAAATGTTGTTACATTTTTAAGAACAATATGTTTTATGCAAAAGCTATCATTGAGAATGGTATATTTGTTCTTGATTTAATTAAAGAAGTACATAATGTGGATACCAAGAGAATGAAACATGATAATCTAAATACCTCATACTTATGGCATTATCGTTTAGGCCATATAAATGAAAAATGCATGACCGAATTGCACAAGTCAGGTGATTTGGGATCATTTGATTATGAATCATTTGATACATGCTAATCTTGTTTATTGGGAAAAATGACAAAAACTCCCTTTATTGGTAAAGAAGAATGAGCTAAAATGGTTTTGGACTTAATACATTCAGATGTATGTGGTCCAATGACTACACATGCCAGAGGAGATTACTCCTACTTCATTACTTTCATTGATGATTATTCCAGGTTTGGATACATCTATCTAATGAAATATAAATCTGAAGCATTTGAAAAGTTCAAAGAATTCAGAAATGAAGTAGAGAAATAACTTGGTAATAGTATTAAAACATTTAGATTGGATCGAGGTGGAGAATACTTAAGCCAAGAGTTTTAGGATTATCTTAGAGATAATGGGATTTTGTCTCAATGGACTCCACCATATACAACACAACACAATGGTGCATCTAAAAGGCGAAATCGAACACTATTAGATATGGTTCGATCAATGATGAGCTGAGCGGACTTGCCTAAGTCCTTTTGGGGATATGCACTAGAAACTGTTGTTTATGTACTAAATAGAGTTCCTAGTAAATCGGTTGATGTTACTCCATATGAGATGTGAAATAATAAGAAACCCACGCTTTCTCATATGAAAGTATGGGGTTGTCCTGCTTATGTGTAGAGGACAATGTCAGACAAACTAGATGTTAAGTCTGACAAATGTTTATTTGTGGGATATCCAAAAGAAATGTTTGGATATTATTTTTGTCATCCCTTAGAACAAAAGGTGTTTGTTTCAAGGCATGATGTCTTCTTGGAAAGAGAATTTCTCTTACGGGAGGAGAGTGGGAGTAAAATTGAACTTGGTAAAGTTCAAGACCCACAAATAGAAGAAGATCAACCGATTGAACCCGAAACTAAATTTCATAATGATGAGATTGCAGTTGAACCTAATTACACACAAAATCCTAGAAGATCTACTATGATGCGTTCTATCCCTATGAGATATGGATTTCACATTGATTCGGATAGAGGCATAACTGTAGTAGAGGACAATGAGCCTACAAGCTATCAAGAAGTTTTAAACAGTTTAGAACGTGATTTATGGCTTAAGTCTATGCATTCTGAAATGGACTCCATGTATGAGAATAAAGTATGGACTTTAACTCAACCACCTGAAGGGATAAAACCCATAGGGTGCAAATGGGTCTTCAAAAAGAAGACTGACATGAAAGGTAATATAGTCACCTATAAAGCTCACTTAGTAGCAAAAGGTTATCGTCAAAAAAAGGTATTGACTATAACGAAACTTTTTCTCCTGTAGCGATGCTTAAGTCTATAAGAATACTTTTAGCCATTACAGCTCATTATGATTATGAGATTTGGCAAATGGATGTGAAGACATCTTTCCTTAATGGAAATCTTATTGAGGATGTGTATATGACACAACCAGAAGGGTTCACATCAGGAAATGGCGAAAAGGCATGCAAGCTTCAAAGATCCATTTATGGATTGAAGCAAGCCTCTAGGAGCTGGAACATATGATTCAATGAGACAATCAAAGAGTTTGGTTTCTCACAGAATGAAGATGAACCTTGTGTGTATAAAAGGGTCATTGGGAGTGTAATTGTCTTCCTAGTTCTATATGTGGATGACATATTGATCATTGGAAATGACATTTCTCTTCTCCAATCTGTTAAAATATGGTTATCCAAGCAATTCTCCATGAAAGACCTTGGAGAAGCATCCTATATTCTGGGAATAAGGATCTATAGAGATAGATTCAATCGGTTGCTAGGTCTTTCTCAGAGTACATATATAGATAAAGTATTGAAGAGGTTCAATATGGATCTCTCTAAGAAAAGGTTTATACCCATGGTGCATGGGAAATACCTTTCTAAGTCTATGTGTCCGCAGACACTAGAGGATAGAGAGAGCATGAATAGAATACCATATAAATCTGTAATTGGTTCTATCATGTATGCTATGTTATGTACACGTCCAGATGTAGCATTTGCTTTGAGTGTCACAAGCAGATTCCAATCCAATTTTGGAGAGAAGCACTGGGTAGCTGTCAAGAATATCCTTAAGTACTTGAGAAGGACTAAGGATATATTTTTGGTATATGGAGAGGGCAGTTTGGAAGTAAATGGGTATACAGATGCCAGCTTCTAATCTGACAAAGATGATTGTAAATCACAGTCTGGTTATGTGTTCATAATGGGAGGAGGAGCAGTTAGTTGAAAAAGTTCCAAACAAGAAACAACTGTTGATTTCACGACGGAAGCTGAGTACATTGCTGCTTCAGAAGCAGCCAAAGCAGCAGTCTGGATCAAAAGGTTCATAACTGAACTAGGAGTGGTGCCTAGCATTGTTGATCCGATTTCTTTATATTGTGACAACAATGGAGCCATTTCACAAGTAAAGGAACCACGGTCTCATCAGCGATCTAAGTATGTTCTCAGATGCTACCATCTCATAAGGAAAATAGTAGCTAGAAATGATGTGACAATAGAAAGGGTTCCCACAGATGACAATGTAGCGGATCCCCTCACTAAAACACTTTCCCAGATTAAGCATGATCACCATATAAATAGCATGGGTCTGAGACATATGAGTGATTGGCTCTAGTGCAAGTGGGAGATTGTTAGAGAGTATGCCCTAGAGCCCATGTAATAGGGATGTTTTTCATATGTATAAAATTTATATTCTTAATAAAAGGCATCATTCATTTATTAATGCTATGTTTAAATACATGAGTTTGTAAATCTTAAATTAATGAATGAAGTCCTAGATGTTATAAACACAGTGCAAAGGTAATCATGAAGGTGTTTATAATGTGAGATCTATATTGCATGCAAATGTGTTTATAGCAAAATATCCCTAGTCATAGAATTAACAAGATAGGACATTGTTAATTCGGACAGACTAGCACATGTTATGCTTCTTAAATGGTTCAAGCAGTGGTTCTCATAACTGTAATTATGGAAGATAATCAAAGCTAACATGTGGATGCTTGTTAGAAGAACAAGTTCATTGGAGACCTGCAAAGAGAATCCTCACATGGATATTAAATCTATGTCAGTGAGGAATCTCTTCATAGCGGTTGTGTAAGTATCCTTAGACTTGAGATACCAAAGTTATCTTAAGTAGCAAGTGGTATACTTTGACTCCATAACTAATTACTTCTAACTGGGAGTGAACATAGTTAGGAGATTGGGTATATCATGACCTACTTGAAGATAGTTGAGTGATTGACAAAGGATTCACCATCCCAGATTTAATAAGGGAAGTTATCTCACATGATTCTATAATTATCTTGTTCAGAGAATCTTTGGCTAGAGTAAAATGCTAAGATGGATAGAGATCCATGGAAGCCATTTTGGGAACAATGGTTAAATTAATAGAACATACATAATTAAATTTATATGATTTAACAGAAATCCATACTCAGAATCTAATTGAGATAAGAGTGGTGAAAGGAGTAATTGCACGGTAACTATTTCTATGGAAGGGTATAGTCAAACCACATGACTTTCCTGACATTTGGGTAGTCATGATGCCTAGCTAGAGGCCAATCATGACTTGTATAATGATGTATCAAAAATATCAATGGGGATTGATAAAATGATTTGAAGGAGTTTAAATCATGTGAGTATTGGATAGAACTCACAATTACATATTATACTGCCAACATGGATAGGAACCCAATAGGTCACACACATATAGAGAAAAGGATAAAATGGTAAAATGACAAGGATAATAATATTTGATATTATTATGAGGATAGATAAGTGAATAAGATAATAATTAATTAAAGATTTTAATTAATTATGATCAAGTAAAATTATCTGCAAAACTTTTGAGAAATGTTCTGTAAATTGGACCTAATTGAAATAATGTATTTCATGATTAATTATTATTGTCTTATAAGTTTTATAGGACTACTATAAGTGTTATTGGACTGATATAATAATTAATAAGTCCATTGTAGGAGTTATAAAGGGGCCAGAGGAATGGAGCTGGTGTGGAAGCCCTTCTGTAGAGGGCCACACGCCAACTCCATAAAGAAGGCCTTAATGGCCTATTTCTTGGACCAAATTAATTTATATATGTTACATAAGTGTTATCAAACTTACATATTTAATTTGATTGGATTTGGAATCCATTTGGGTATTTAAATCCAATTAGTTGCACAAACGGCCTAGTTTTTGGATTTTGAGCATAGTCTTTTATGAAAAGGTTTAATTTGGATTTAATTAAGCCCAAATGATTATAATTAATTCCAGAGGCCCCCAATTAATAATTCTCTAAAAATTTTAAAGAGCCCAATCTCATTAGAAGTTGGAATTTTAACCTGACTATAAAAGTCTAACTAATGAGGAATTAGGGTTAAGTGATTAAACACATAAGAAAGTATTATTCCTCTATTCTCTCTATCCCTTTTCCGCCACTCCCTTGCTAGCTCTAGGGTTTTTCAGCCACTCTTAGTTGCACACCAATTTTTGGTTCAATTTATCCTTCTCTAGTGTGGATTACTCATTAGAGGTGTTCGATTTTGGACACTGTGGTTTGCGATAATCCGGTGCGAAGTAAAATCAACTGTTCAACAAAAATCAAAGGTGATTTTTCTTATTCTCATATAGTTATATTGTACATTCATGGAAAGATCAGTAATATTGTTTAAAAATTTTAAAATTTCGCTCATGTATGCGATGTATGTACCCGATAAATTCCAATAAGAGGTTGATAATTTTATGAAGGTTAAAAGAAAAAAAATGGTTCTTACATACCAATGGACTCAAATGGTAGATAAAAACATTCTCATAAAAGACAAAAAGGAAAAAGATTTTCACAATGAATAGCTTTTCAAAATAGACTTAATGTAGACACGTTTCATTTTGGTAGGAAAAATCAATAACTATGATCCTATTGATAATTGACCCTCTGAAGCTAAACAAAATTAAGATAGCACTCTAAATTTTATTGGTGTTTCCAAAATTGAAAGAATTTATTTAATAAATTGTTAAATAAAACTAAAAATATAATTTAGCAACCGTTTTCTAGCGATAATTTAATAGGATGAGAAGTAATTATATAGAATTATTATAAGATAATTTAATAAAATATAAAAAATTAGGGGTGAGCAAAAAAAATCGAAAAATAGTTGACTGTAGATTCGAAACTGAATCAATTTTTTAATTAATCGATCTGATTGACTCGGTTACGATTTTTATTTGTTACATTTTTTGATAATAGTTACTGTTTATGCTTTTAAACATCGAATAACAGTTAATCCACGGTTAACCGATTCATTCACACACACACACATATATATATATATATATATATATATTCACTACAAAAAACTGTCAATTAGCGAGTAATATTAGTGATGACACTATTTTCGTCGCAACTTTTGCGACGGATTCACGACTGTTTTATAATTCCATCGTGAGAAGGATATTTTCTATTTTTTGCTATGAAATATGAAGAAACAGATGCTAATTATTGGCAAGAAGTATATGCGCCATGTTTTACGATGGACTTGGCAACAAATATTTCTGTCGCTACATTTTTTTATTTTTTATTTATGAATTTAGTTCCAGAAAATTTAGCGACAAACATTTTAGTCACTAATATTTGAGGGAAAACATTTTAGTCGACTACATAGTGGATATGGAAGTATGGCAGTACACGTGTAAGAGGTGGAATTTAAGAGGATTGCCCTATGTACATGCAATATCTGCAATTGTTCACAACAATAATAATCTTGAAGACTATGTTCACCAGTACTACCACATGGAAACCTTCAAAAGTTTTATGATTTTTTCATCAATCTAACCAATCTAATAGAGCTTTGGCCAATAGTTGAGGATAGTGGTGAAATCATTCTTCCTCCTTATGTCAAAAGAAAAAAGGGAGGAAAGCAAGGAATATGAAAAAGACGATTATGTAATAAAAACTTTAAAAAAGGCAATACGAGGAAGGGTGACTGCTAAATGAAATCTTCTTGCATTATGTAAATGCATGTTAGGTGTTAATTCTCTATTTAATTTTGGTTACCTATCATTGTAGTATTTAAGGGGTTAAATACCCTTTTTTTGTATGTTACAAATGCTACTTATGGCATTTAATGCAGTAGTTTGAATAGGTTTGATAGTATGTACCTTTTGGTGCATTAGTCCATTTTTTTGGGTGTTGTACGTCATTGCAATATTTTAGGGGTTAAATACCCTCTTTTGGATGTTGTCAATGCTACTTATTAATGCAGTAGTTTGAACAATCTTTATTGTTTGTGCCTTTTGGTGTCTTTTTGGGTGCTATAATTATATGGTACATTAGTCTCTTTGTGCATATTTTAATAGGTCAATTACCCTATATAAAATTACAGACATTGTGTTGCTAGTGGATTGTTTTGTCACAAAATGTGCATTTTTCCCTTTTGTCTTAACAGGTTTATAATTAGCCAAATCAAAAGAATTTACATTTCATAATTAGAAAATACATATGTCAAATGATATTTAAGAAGGTTAAGAATAGGAAATTAATATTTGATAGTGTTTAAATTTTTTAGCCACATGTCAATTTCTGATTGGTCGCTGATGTGGCAAGGCTGACATGGATTTTTTTGTGATATGGCTACTGATGTGTCAAAAATGACATGTTAGCTAGTGATGTGTCCCTACAATCAATCCTAATTGTGATGTGGCACGTGACATGGCATGCCATGTCATCAATCTGGTAAGGTCCTCACCAGAATTCGGTGAACATGACTTCTAAGAAAAAATATGAAAAATTCAATGACTTTTAAGTCACAAAAAAAAGTTAGTTTTGTGTAATAAGTGATAAGTTCAGTGACCTTGAGTAAAATTGACCATTTTTCTAAATTAATGCCATGTAAGCATTCGGTCAGATGCTTACAGGTAAAGTGTATTTACATGTAAACCTGCGTTAATAAGAATTGGATTCGTTGGTGGCCAAGTTCTCCATTTTCTAGCCTTTGTGACTTTCATATGAACATCATAATATCCATAATCATCATATTTGAAACAACCATCAAAACAGTAATTTAAGGATTATTATCTATTCAAATCCGAGACTCTAATACCACATGTAAGATTGCATGCATAAAATTCAATTATCAACACATAAATCATACATAAACATTCATGCCCATTTAAATCTCGAATATAAGATTAATCACATAGATGAAGGGAATAAATCACTTATCTTGAGCAGAATTCAACATAATGTGGAGATCTTTCAACATTCAAAAACAAGTTGAATTAGTTTCTATCCCATAACTTTCTTTCTATAACAGATGGCTTGGTGGATAGCTAGCCAAATTGGTTCATTCTGTATTTTATTTGTCTTTGTACTTAATTAGAGTGGAGATATTACTGATTTATATACCTATTGATTTTAAATATTGTGAATCCATAAAGCACTAAATTAATGTTCAAAATTTAACATCCTATCAAATTAAGAAAACCCTCAATCTAACTTAATATGGGCTTACAACATATGAACCATAATATCAGGCTAGACATTACAAAATGGTAAGCCTTCTGCCTCTGCTTGAAGAATGAACCTGTAAATATAATTACTCCATATGTTTCATTCATCTCGATAATTTTTTTGAAACTTTTGTTCTATTTAAATAGAATACAACTTAATATCGTGTTGAGTGAAATTAAGAAAGTAATAAATATTCAATTATGGCAGACCTATACATAAACAATCCTTTAATACTTGTGATGCATGTAATTATTCATGGTGAACCTTTTATTAAATCAATCTAAGTTAAGTCATTTGATAATTTAATCTTTCATAGACAGGCATAAGTTTCACAAATTACAACTTTAGGGATCAAAAGATTTAATGTTAAAATAATCAAGGATCAATAAGTAATTTATTCTATGTTAAAATAAGCATTTATTGTTATTTCTGTAGTTAGTACAACGTCTTCATTAATTGAATAGCAACAAAAGAAAATGAAAGGATTTTAGTTAGTTCACCACATATAAAATGTTCGGTTGAAATAAAATTCCATACAGCATAATTGACGATAGAGGTTGATAATTTTATGAAAGATTAAAAGATAAACAAATTGGTTGTTACATACCAATGGACTCAAATGGTAGATAAACACATTCACATAAAAGACAAAATGGAAAAAGATTTTCACAATGCACAGCTTTTCAAAATAGACTTAATGTAGACACGTTTCATTTTGGTAGGAAAAATCAATAACTATGATCCTATTGATAATTGACCTTCTGAAGCTAAACAAAATTAAGATAGTACTCTAAATGTTATTGGTGTTTCCAAAATTGAAAGAATTTATTTAATCAATTGTTAAATAAAACTAAAAATATACTCTAGCAATCGTTTTCTAGCGATAATTTAATAGGATGAGAAGTTATTATATAGAATTATTATAAGATAATTTAATAAAATATAAAAATTATAGGTGAGCAAAAAAAATCGAAAATATAGTTGACTGTAAAATCAATCCAAAACTGAATCGATTTTTTTAATTAATCGATCCGATGGATTCAGTTACGATTTTATTTTTTACATTTTTTAATAATAGTTGTTGTTTATGCTTTTAAATATCGAATAACTGTTAATCCACGGTTAACCGGTTCATTCACACACACACACACACACACACACACACACATATATATATATATATATATATATTCACTACAAAAAAAAGTCAATTAGCGACTAATATTAGTGATGACACTATTTTCGTCACAAATTTTGCGACGGATTCGTGATTGTTTTATAATTCCATCATGAGAAGGATATTTTCTATTTTTTTGCGATGAAAAATGAATAAACAGTCGCTAATTATTGGCGAAAAGTAAATGCGCCATGTTTTGAGATGGACTTAGCGACAAATATTTCCGTCGCTACATTTTTTAATTTTTTATTTATGAAATTAGTTCCAAAAATTTGGAGGGAAAACATTTTAGTCAAGTACATAGTGGATATGGAAGTATGGCAGTACACGTGTAAGAGGTGGAATTTAAGAGGATTGCCCTGTGTACATGCAATATCTGCAATTGTTCACAACAATAATAATCTTGAAGACTATGTTCACCAATTCTACCACATGGTAACCTTCAAAAGTTTTATGATTTTTTCATCAATCTAACCAATCTAATAAAGCTTTGGCCAATAGTTAAGGATCATGGTGAAATCATTCCTCCTCCTGCTGTCAAAAGAAAAAAGGGAGGAAAGCAAGGAATATGAAAAAAGAACATGAAGAACTTGATCTAGGAAGACATAATGGAGGGTTAATTGGTAGGCAAAAGGTTTCAAGGAAGGGAAATATAACTATGACTTGCTCAATATGCGATACATATGGATATAATTCAGGAGGACTTCAAAGTGGATCATAAAGCAGCATGCTATGAACAATGACATGCAAACTAACCAGAAAATACTAAATCAAAATGAGCAAGTAAGTAAAACCAATTAAAGAAATTTTATTTCATTTATAAATTATTGTTTGGTTTGTTCATGAAATCTCTTATATGAATTGTAATATATAGGAAATCAATTAAGTATATAATGAAATATTTGGAGATTCTGTCACAGCTGCAGTTGGACAGGTTATGCTACAATTTTTTTATGTTATTTTTGTTCTATTAGAAGTTGTTTACTTGCCACTTTATTTCATAAATATTTAGCTTTAAATTTTTTTCTATTGTTTGTTATTTTCTATGTTACAGGATAACCAACAAACCTAGGAAAATATTGTCATCAATGAATCTCAAGTGCAATCATAAGTCACCGAAACTAATAACCAAGCTACTCAAAGGAAGAGGAGAGCAAATCAAGTAGATGGAGATTGTGTGGTCCCCAAAGTTATTAGGAGAGGGAGACAAATCAAGTCAAAATATATAGAGGATTATTTAATAAAAGCTTTAAAAAAGGCAATAAGAGGAAGGGTTACTGCTAAATGAAATCTTCTTGTATTATGTAAATGCATGTTAGGTGTTAATTCTCAATTTAATTTTGGTTACCTATCATTGCTGTATTTTAGGGGTTAAATACTCTTTTTTTGGACGTTACAAATGCTACTTATGGCATTTAATGCGGTAGTTTGAACAGGTTTGATAGTATGTACCTTTTGGTGTATTAGTCCATTTTTTGGGTGTTGTAAGTCATTACAATATTTTAGGGATTAAATACCCTCTTTTGGATGTTGTCAATGCTACTTATTAATGCAATAGTTTGAACATGTATTGTATGTGCCTTTTAGTGTCTTTTTGGGTACTGTAATTATTTGGTACATTAGTCTCTTTGTGAATATTTTAATAGGTCAATTACCCTATATAAAATTACAGACATTGTGTTGCTAGTGGATTGTTTTGTCACAAAATGTGCATTTTTTTCGTTTTGGCCTTAACAGGTTTATAATTAGCCAAATCAAAAGAATTTACATTTCATAATTAGAAAATACATATGTCAAATGATATTTAAGAAGGTTAAGAATAGGAAATTTATATTTGACAGTGTTTAAATTTTTTAGCCACATATCAACTTCTGATTGGTCACTGATGTGGCAAGGCTAACATGGATTTTTTTGTGATATGGTTGCTGATGTGTCACAAATGACACGTTAGCTAGTGATGTGTCCCTACAATCGATCCCACAAGTGATGTGGCACGTGACACGGCATGCCATGTCATCAATCTGTTAGGGTCCTCACCGGAATCCGGTAAACATGACTTTTAAGAAAAAAATATGAAAAATTCAATGACTTTTAAGTCAAAAAAAAAGTTAGTTACTTTTGTGTAATAAGTGATAAGTTCAGTGACCGTGAGTAAAATTAACTATTTTTTTAAATTAATGCCATGTAAGCATTCGGTCAGATGCTTACAGGTAAAGTGTAATTACATGTATACCTGCGTTAATAAGAATTGGATTCGTTGGTGGCCGAGTTCTCCATTTTCTAGCCTTTGTGACTTTTCCAATATATAAAAAAAATGAATTATTTTTTCGTTATAAATTTAAATATAGTGATTATAAAGTTAAAATCACCAAACTTTAATAACCAAGGATGAAATTAACACAAGAAATAAAACTAACTCTAATTCCATAAAAAACAACAATTCCAAAGAAAAAAAATGTGAAGCCAATTCTTTTTGATTAACCATGACATGCCTAATATTCATTTTAAGCAGCCACAATTTTTTCTTTTTTTAAAAAAAAATTATTAAAAAAAATTATTTCATATGAAATCCTAAAATATAATATTCATGAACATCATAATATACATAATCATCATAATTGAAACAACCATCAAAACAATAATTTAAGGATTATTATCTATTCAAATCCCAGACTCTAATGCCACATGTAAGATTTCATGCAAGAAATTCAATTATCAACGCATAAATCATACATAAACATTCATGCCCATTTAAATCATGAATATAATATTATTCACATAGATGAAGGGAATAAATCACTTATCTTGAGCAGAATTCAACATAATGTGGAGATCTTTCGACAATCAAAAACAAGTTGAATTAGTTTCTCTCCCTTAACTTTCTTTCTATAGCAGATGGCTTGGTGGATAGCTAGCCAAATTGGTTCATTCTGTATTTTATTTGTCTTTGTACTTAATTATTAGAGTGGAGATATTACTAATTTATATACCTATTGATTTTAAATATTGTGCATCCATAAAGTACTAAATTAATGTTCAAAATTTAACATCCTATCAAATTAAGAAAACCCTCAATCTAACTTAATATGGGCTTACAACATATGAACCATAATATCAGGCTAGACATTACAAAATGGTAAGCCTTCTGCCTCTGCTTGAAGAATGAACCTGTAAATATAAGTACTCCATATGTTTCATTCATCTCGATAATTTTTTTGAAACTTTTGTTCTATTTAAATAGAATACAACTTAATATCGCGTTGAGTGAAATTAAGAAAGTAATAAATATTCAATTATGGTAGACCTATACATAAACAATCCTTTAATACTTGTGATGCATGTAATTACACATGGTGAACCTTTTATTAAATCGATTTAAGTTTATTGAAGTCATTTGAGAATTTAATCTCTCATAGACAGGCATGAGTTTCACGAATTACAACTTTAGGGATCAAAAGATTTAATGTTAAAATAATCAAGGATCAATAAGTAATTTATTCTTCGTTAAAATAAGCATTTATTGCTATTTCTGTAGTTAGTACAACGTCTTCATTAATCGAATAACAACAAAAGAAAATGAAAGGATTTTAGTTAGTTCACCACATATAAAATGTTCGGTTGAAATAAAATTCCATACAGCATAATTGACGATAGAGGTTGATAATTTTATGAAGATTAAAAGACAAAAAAATTTGTTGTTACTTACCAAGGGACTCAAATGGTAGATAAACACATTCACATAAAAGACAAAAAGGAAAAAGATTTTCACAATGAACAGCTTTTCAAAATAGACTTAATGTAGACACGTTTCATTTTGGTAGGAAAAATCAATAACTATGATCCTATTGATAATTGACACTCTGAAGCTAAACAAAATTAAGATAGTACTCTAAATTTTATTGGTGTTTCCAAATTGAAAGAATTTATTTAATAAATTGTTAAATAAAACTAAAAATATGCTTTAGCAATAGTTTTCTAGCGATAATTTAATAAGATGAGAAGTAATTATATAGAATTATTATAAGATAATTTAATAAAATATAAAAATTAGGGGGGAGCAAAAAAAATTGAAAATATAGTTGACTGTAAAATCGATCCAAAATTGAGTCGATTTTTTTAATTAATCGATCCGATGGACTCGGTTACAATTTTTATTTTTTACATTTTTTTTATAATAGTTACTGTTTATGCTTTTAAATATCGAATAACCGACCGTTAATCCACGGTTAACTAGTTCATTCACGCACACACGCATATATATATATATATATATATATATATATATTCACTACAAAAAAACTGTCAATTAATGACTAATATTAGTGCTGAGACTATTTTCATCACAACTTGTGCGACGGATTCGCGACTGTTTTATAATCAGTTGTGAGAAGGATATTTTCTATTTTTTTGCGACGAAAAAAGCGACGGAATGAATGAACAGTCGCTAATTATTGGCGGAAAGTATATGTGTAATGTTTTGTTAATTTATAAAAAATTAATAGAAAAATTTATAATTTATTTTTATTTTGTTAAAAATTTGAGCAAATTT
Source organism: Excoecaria agallocha (assembly GCA_037975025.1). Lineage (NCBI taxonomy): Eukaryota > Viridiplantae > Streptophyta > Magnoliopsida > Malpighiales > Euphorbiaceae > Excoecaria > Excoecaria agallocha. The sequence continues at coordinate 31,568,588 of CM075813.1, read as the reverse complement.
TAAATTATTAAAAAATTTTAGTTATATATATTTACAAAATTATCCTTGAATACAATGATAAAATGATGAAATTTGGTAGGGCATTTTAGTAATTTTAGAAATTTATCCTACATATAAAAATAACATTTTCTCTCCCCTTAGCTCTCTCCACCATTTCAATTTAATGCGTATATGATTTTAAGCTTAATTTATTATTTAATTGAATAAGAATTAATTAATTGAATTAACTTTAGTTTTAATAATTGAAATGTCTAGTTCTATAATTAAATTATTTTTATTCAAACTTAATTGTAATGTCCAAAAATTTTGAAATCCTACGAGAGTACTTTTAATACGAGTGTATAGTATTTTGATACTGGTTTTAGGATTGATTTGTTTGCATAATTTCAAAATTTTAAAGTTATAATTTGAATTTAAAGCAAAAATTTAAGAACTAATGACAAAGGATTTAAAACAAATAAATGTATAATAATTATTAAAATAATTAAAATAATTATTATTATTATTATTATTATTATTATTTAAGAAGACGTTTAGATTCTAGAAGCTTGGAGTGAGATATTTATTGGATATAAAAAAAAGAAGATGAAAAGAGATGAAAATTTCGGGACCAAGAGAATTTGTGTGGCCACAAAATTTTATAAAAGAAACTAACCTTTAAAAAAAAGAAAAGAAAAAACCAAAAATGGACCTAAACAGAGAGAGAAAGTGGAGCAATAACGTGAGGGAATTAGGAGAGGTATTATTTTTAGACCTTTGATGGTTCGGTGCTCATTTCCAAATCCATTGATCATCCTCAATTGCCGGTAATAGGTAAATCGAAAAATAATTACTAATGACAAATATCTCATTCTTAATGACAAATTGCAACTAATATAGTCGAAATATCTCAAATATGAGTCTATTCTCTCTTTCCATATTATACACACACACACATACACACACTTTCAAAAAGTATATATCGACAAATTAAATTTTAGAACATTATATTAATTATAATAAAGTAAATTATATATAACTAAAATTAAAAATTAATTAATTATATACAAGTATATAATTTTATAATTAAAATAATGACAAATAAAAATTCTATATAAATTTATCTATGAAATTATCCTCCATTTAATAAAATATTGTACATATGAAAGTAGGGGTATTTTTGACTTTTAAAAAAATAAATATAATTATCATCCGGATACAATAACCACAATACAAAAATGGGATGGAGGGAGGCCACAAGATACTAGTAAAAAGTGTAACATCCCAACTTTAAATTACCCAAAAAATAAATAAATTGACCTGAATTATGCCTAAATTTGGCAATAAAGAATTTTGATCCCACAGTTGATCAATATAGCTTGAGCTGAATAATATTAATAATTATATAAAAAAAATTGATCCCTAGAAAAATGTTCAATAACTAATTAATTTCTACCTATTGAAGAAATTTTACTTTTAATTAGTATTTAACAAATGAATACTTATTTGAGATGAGAGAAATATGTGGGGCCCGCAAAGTAGGTCACTTAAAACCCTTTCCTACACCCCGAAATAACTGAGAGCCCGCCCAGAGGATAGCCACTCTCTCCTCACTTCCCTTTCGGGCTCTGTATCTCTGCTGTGATTTCTGGAATTGAAGCTCAAGTATCTGCAATGGCGGGCATAGTACCTACTGGTACAACTCTTCTAGGTGATGCAGCCAAGAAGTTCGACGAAGTTCATAAGAAAGTTGATTACATTAACCTTTCTTGCCCTATTTCGTATGAAGAACTCCATCGTGAAGCTCTTAGTTCTGTTTCTTAACCTTTTTTCTCTTTTCTTATCATTTTCTCTCTTCTTTTGCAATTTATTTTTTCTAGGCTAGCTAATCACTATTTCTTTTGATACATCAGTGATTCATTTCTGGATGCTTTCAGCTAGCCTTTTCTCGCTTTTTCCATTTTGGATTCTCGATTTGTTTATGTGCTATTTGTATGTGGTTTCTTACTATTGAATGGCATCTGAGATTTTGTTCAGTAGTTTGCCTAACTGTGAAACCCTAATTTGCTTTGAATAGTAAATAACACACTTTTTAGGCTTATTTTGGTCACCGATTGGTCTTTCTAAGTTCCTTGTAGCTGTTTATTCAAATGTAATACGGCCCCTTACTTAGCTGTTGAATGCTTAGGTACGCAGTAAAATATTTCTGGAAGTAAAGAGTATCTAATAATGTGATGTTTCATGGTTTACCAAGCTTTAAAGATTTTAAGTGGTAACATTATCCAGCTGGATAAGTTGTATGAGCGGTAGGTTTTAGGTGACTGTTTGTAGTATAATTATTGTAACAATGATTCAGCATACAAAGTAATTTATTCAAACAGATATTTCATGCTCTTAAATATTTTACATTTTTTTCTATTTTCAGGGGCATTCACTACAAGTATGGTTGCAGCAGCACCTGTCTTGTATTGTAAAAATGCACTATATATTTCCAAAACTGTATGCAAATTCTGAGAAGTCTGTCCAATATATTATCTAAATGGTGACCATTATAAATTTGATTCTTGTTATTTTTTTCTTGTTTCAACTCAAAAGTTCAAAGAATGTTGTTGTAGATGTTTAATTTATCTTTGATAATTCTTCAAAAAAAATCTTAACTGTAGTTATAGTTTGAAGTGAAACACAAAGCACTGGTTTTATACCATAGCTCAGACCATCATTAAATTGTCATTTTTTATTTTATTGTTTTTTGCAGTCAATGCAACGAGGTGATCCAGCCTAGATTGGTTATGCCTATGCTTTCTCGATACTTGTTGGAGTGGTATGAGCCTTTTCTCATGTAGTATTACATAAAGATTTCATTTCTCTTAAAAAGATAGATGAAATACCCATCACTGGTAAGCTTTTCTAGTTACTATGGCTTAAGCACTGCACTATGTTTTTTGCTGCATAGAATTAGGCAACTCACGCTCTTTATTAAATAACAAGACTGATTTGCTGAAGTATTATTGAGTTAGGACTATGTTTGCATTGAAATTATTGGGTTTGATATCAAACGGCTGTATTTTGTTAAGGTGAAATTCAAGTGTGGACACAACTCTAGTTTTTTTTATTGATATGACATATGCTTATGAAGTATAATTTAATTGCCAAATTATATATAGTTTGTTTTAATACTTTTTTGTGTACCTCTAATAATAGAAAAGTCTTTAATTGTGGTGATACTAAGAAATTATATAAATCTAATTTATATAATAGATTGTTAAGTTGATATAGAAAAATATTATGCATTTCTTATTTCATTACATTCTCTTTTATTTAGAATTTATAACTTTCTGTCTATACGCGTTAAGTTTAACCAGACAACTTGAGTGCTGGTGTGTGTTCATCTTAGGTTGAAAATTATCTCCCAAGTAAATCCATATTTTCTTGTTCAGATGACCCTACAAATCGGAATATAAGATCTTGCCTATATTCCATGATGATGCGAGCTTTTGTTTGTTCTTACACCGAAATATTTACCCTTTCCAGTTAGTACATGGTCCCCAACAGCTACTGTTCATAGTAAAGCTTATTATGCTGCAAATGCTCTATTATTATTATTATTATTGAGGCATTAATTTGGACCTTCATAGCTTTCTCATGAAATTTTAGCCACGGTCTAGGGGTAGGGGCTGCACTAGAATAATTAATTTAATCAATTATGTGTTTATGAATCATTCTCTGAGGTATAGGATTTTTTTTTATTATTTGACATTTTTGCTATGCCTAACTTTAGAGTGCAATGCTCCAATGGCATTTGAATAAACCTGAGAGGATTTTTAACTGAAAAAAAAGAAAAATATCATATAAACCTTTTTGTTTCATTCGATTTCTTGGAACTATAGTGTGATCTTCTATGACCTGTATCTTTTTCTTCTTTCACAGTATTACAAGATCCATCTTGTGTTTAATTCTCCAAATCCATGTATGCAGGTCATTGCTGATCGTAATTATGCTCCTTATGAAGAGGTTAGAGAGGAATATTTTTGTTTATTTTCTCATTAATTATTAGGCTTTTGACTAAGTTTGATAAATATTTTTGATATGAAGCTCACAAAGTTTGGCCCAATCCTTGTGAGTGGGCACCCATCTCCTTTACTTGTTCTCTACAAGCACAATAAAGTGTGTTTGATTATAAACTAGTAAAAAAAGCTGTGGACAATGTAAGATATGTTACTTTTTGAGATATCAAATCTTTTAAATTTAAATGAAACATACAGGTACTGATTAGGTATGGAAAATTTTCAAATGCTGCCCTGCTCTTGGACTTTGGGTTTTCACTTCCTTATAACATCCATGATTAGGTTAGTTGATTGTAATTTATTGAAACTATATGTGTAAAAGCTGCAAGCACATTTTATAGTTACATTATTGTTGTTGCCTAAAATTTGTGAATTGAAAAGCATAATTCTCTTTCAGCCATTTATCTATACAACAGGATTGCAAAAGTGCTAGATTGTTTGTGCTTAAAGAAAAGGGTAACAAAAAAACCTAAGTAGTTTAAACTTTAAACTGTCCCTTGCTGCCATTATTTTTTCACTTCCTCGGTGAAAATTAAGTGTTCTTGGTGCTCTGTCAGCAACAAGTGGGTAGGCTAAAATCTTTATTGCTGAACAATTTGTATTAATACATAGGCAAGAAAAACTTTTACAATATTCATAATTCATTATTTAATATAAACCATAAAAATTACCACTTGATTATTTTTGTAAGAACTCAATTAGTGAAGTTTATAGTAAGATACTGTAATTATTTTATATTTTAAAAAAGGTGGCACAGTTGAAAGCAGAATAATAAATTAATATTCTTCGAATTCATGGGGTGATGCAAATCCCATGAATTTGGACGTGAGTCATATCCCTTCGAGTATATGTGATTTATCACCGTCTGTTACAGAATTGATATGCCTTCCCATACTGTTATCCTTTTTGAACAGGGATTAATCCACGAAGTGTTCACAACAATTTTACGTTGGTTTTCTGGTGCTAAAGTAACTAAACAGTTGTGTTTTGGCTATTATGACTTCATCTTTAATCTATTTATACAGTGAGAAGGGTCTGAAAATTATGAATCTGGGTGATATGCGAACAACAAACATAGTGGCTGTTCTCCAAAATGATGATGATGATGTTGTCGACCCACATCTGGAATGGATTAAGAATGCAACTGGAGATGAGACTGGTGAAGAGGTGAATTTTTCCTTAATATTTGATATTTGGAGTATTTTACGATTTTTCCTCAATTTTTCCTGTAATGAAACATTTATGCATATGCAAGCTATAGGTGAATATTTCCTACGACTTCATCCTCAGTGCTTGTTAAATTTTTCCAGTCTAGTCTTCTTGTCTGTCTTGCAATTCTTAATCAACTATGCTCAATTGATGAGCATGTTTAATACTCATTTCATGTGTGCCATTTAATTAGATTGATCCCGCTTTCTTTGTGATTGAAAGGATTTTTAAGGCAGCAATAAATTGAAGAAGCTGTTGAATGTTTATTAGGAGGTGTAAGAGAGCTATATAGTAAATTTTCTCATAGCAGAGTTTGTTATGCCATAGATTTTTAAATTTGAGCATAGTTATTAACCTATCTGAAATAGCTTCCAGATATGTGAAACTAGGCCTAGGAAAGAGATTGATAGGGAAACCCTTGATGGTTGTTGTTAGAAGATATGAAATGTGATGATTGCTGGCAGGTGAATTAGGCCAAGGTCCATTCCAAAGAAGAGGAAGAGGTAGATGGACAACTTTGATGCTAGTTCTGTTGTTCTCTCTCTGTCTCTGTGTGTGCGTTTGTATAATTTGATATTTAGAATGCAATTATTAGAGTTTCTTGTATAGTCTATGTGTGTGCGTGTGTTCTCTCTCTGAAAAATGTGAATTTTGTGATTTGACTCTAGAATTTGCCTCTAGCTAGAGGTTGTGTGTTGGAAAGCTTTTGCACTTGTCCAAGCATAGTCTTATATTATCCTATCCCTCAATTATAGAGTTCATTTTAGGGCCCCTATTTGACTGAGAAGAGCAATTTCGTGCAAAGAACATTAGGAGATGATAATGTCTTGATGGTTTGAGGGTATCATATTGAGTACACAAACCATCAAGACATTATCATCTCCTAATATTTTTTTGTACTCAATATGATACATTTGTTGTTCTGATCTGAAGCTACACTCGCACATGTGAGTATTTCATACTTTGAAGTAATTTTATATTTACATGCTTAAATTGAAAATTGAATATTTTGTTGTTTTAATTCTAGTCATCCTGCTTAGAACACCTGTTAAAAAATATAGAATAGTTGGAATATCAACTTTTTGTTTTTTGGCTAGTGTTTCTATTACATCAACTGTGATACAGTTGTGATGAAACTTCCATTTGAGATATTTACTACTGCTGGATACAGCTACGCAGAGAGTGAATTGCTGAGAGAATGAAGGCTTTGCAGGAATTAGTTTCTATTGCAAACAAGGTTTACGTATTTTTGGCCGCAGACTATCGGTAGAGAGGGACTGTATTTAGGCTTAGAATATATTACTACAATAATATTAGCTAGGAGCTAATTCTATATTTGGTAGGAAATTGTAAAGATTTAATTTTTTAGTTATTAATTTTAGGGAAATGGATTGTATAAACAATACTTTGTTTTATATATTGTTTTTTTATGTTAACTCTATATTTGTAATGAATTAATTACAAATTATATATATATGAAAATATAAGATTATAATTTATATTTGTATTTATTATATATGAATTTTATAATATAAAATTATTATTTATATTGTGCTGAGGATGAAAATTAAAATACATAATTTAGTGACGGATTTGCAACAGAACTTTCGTTACTGTATAAACAGTAGAATTTAACAAATAATTAGCAACTAATATTTCTTTGCTAAATTTTACAGTAAACTAATAATTACCGACGAAGTTTGCGACGAAAAATAGTTGCTAAATATTATTATAATTCGGCGACTAATTAGGAATATAAACTAGCGACAACATATTCAAGAGTGGCCTTTTAGCGACTGTTCGTTGTAGCATCGCTAATTTAAATTAGCGACGAAATTAAGTAATTAGCGACGAAATAATCCGTTGCTAATTTGTAGTTTTTTTGTAGTGATTTATTTATTTATCTTTAATTTTTTCCATCTCTCTAAAATTTACATAAAATAATACTTTAAAATATATTTAAAATATATTTTTATACCTTAATTTTTTATATTTTTCTATAAAATTTAAATAATATTTTAAACTAAATTTATATTATGTCATTCTCTTTAATTATATAGTAATATTTATATATAGTATCCGATTAATTTTCATATATATTATTTTTTTATCATATATTGGTGTTCATATTTTACTTAATAACATTTAATTACATTTTCTTATACTTTAGAGTTTATGTTACAACATTTAATATTATCCAACAGTTTTTTTGTAGTGATTTATTTATTTATCTTCAATTTTTTCTATTTCTCTCTAAAATTTACATAAAATAAGACTTTAAAATATATTTAAATTATGTTTTTATACCTTAATTTTTTATATTTTCCTATAAAATTTAAATATTATTTTAAACTAAATTTATATTATGTCATTCTCGTTAATTATATAGTAATATTTATATATAGTATCCGATTAATTTTCATATATATTACTTTTTTATCATATATTGGTGTTCATATTTTACTTAATAATGAAGGTTTTATTTTAAAAAAAAAGTAACAACAAATTTGTGACATTCCTCATCTAAAGTCTAGGTACTATTTTTTTCATTTTTGAAATTTTAACATGTTGGATTCTTGATTTATTTAAATTGTCATAATTGGATGGCCCATAATTTTCACTGGTAAGAATGATAAGTTTTGGAGTGATCCTAACACATGAAGGATGATAAGTGATCAAAGTTAGACATTTATACTTGATTTTTGCATGTTTTTATAATATGATTTTTACCAACTCTAGAAACTTTTTACTTATTTTGTGATTTTCACCATTGCATGATTAAATTAGTAAGAAATAAGCAATTTGTGGCTAATTGGAGCTGATTTAGGATGACCATGAAGATTGGAGTATATTAAGAAGCAAAAAGTTGAATATGAGTATATCTATATGTTATTTTGGTTAAAAGTTAATTCAAGAGCATAATTCAACCAATTAATGTGAGATTGTTTGTGCTTTAATTTTCTCTTTATTTTATGTGATGTTCATGTTATTTACTGTGATTTATTAGATAAACTATATCTCAATTGTTATTTATTTTATGTGCAATTAGGGCCTATTGTTCATTTAATTAAATAACATATAGCTAACTGAATATATTCAATCTGTAATTGTTTGGTAGATTCAATAATAAGTGGTAATTAGTATAGCAATACTAAAAAGGGTTATTGTATTAAGTAAATGCATGATTAATATAACCAAAACATAAGAAATCAAAACATTACAATCAATTCATCCATTATCAAAACTTCATGGATAAAAAATGTAACTTTTACACAAATGTTAATTCTAAACAAATCATGCTTCCATAGGGAATTGTAACAAAGCAACATTCTTTATATAAATTATTCTCTATATTATTATTACTATTTTTATATGACGTCAACATAAACATTGTTAAGTGCAAGAAATAAGAGTTAATTTCATCTGTGATCACTAATGTTAGACGATTATAATATTATGGTCACTATACTATGATTTGTAATGAAAAATGATTTAACTTTTATTTTGTAATAGAAAAGTCACAAAGACCAGAAGATAGAGAATCTAACCATCGACACATGTAATTCACGTTAACCCAGGGGTACATGTTAGTACACTTGACATCTAAGCATCTGATTGGATGCCTACGCAGCATTAATTTAAAAAAAAACAAAATCTTATATTTTTTTATTATCTCTCATTCTATCTATTTGAACTATTTCTCTCTGTAAACTTCTTCATTTCTCTCTTTCTTCGATCTATCTCTTGATCATCTTCTCTTCCTTCGCTTGAGAATAAAACCATTTTTGTTGTTGTTGTTATTATTATTATTATTATTGTTGTTGTTGTTGTTGTGGATCACCTCTTATTGTGGGTGTAATTAGGTAAATACCATAGGTAAGTTCACATGTCTTTTCTTTTATTACAAAATGGCTTTTTCAACCGAAGGATAAAAATGCCATAAAAATATTTGTATTAAACAATTGGGACCTTTTTCTAATAAAACTTGACCAAGGTCATATTTCTTGCCCAAGAAACTCCTACATAAAAATTAAATTTTAATAATATAAATAATTTTGTATATAATTAAATAATTTTGGGATAATTCTGTAAGGTTTTAATATCTATAATAAAAGCACATTTATATTGGGATAAAGTTGCAAAAAAATTCTAGAGAAAAACCAAAAGATTTGCTAAAATTTAATTAATTAATTAGGGCCCATTTAAAATTTAGTCCAGACCCTTTCATAATAGAGCTTGTGTAGAAGCCCAGAAAATGGACTATTTTGCATAAACTTGGATTTAATTATACAAATTAACTCCAAATCCCACCAAATTAAATTTGCATGCTTCAAAACACTTTTGGAACACATTTAATTCTTTTTTGTCCCAAAAATTGACCCTTTGAGGCCTACTATCTAGATGTTGCTTAGAAGCCTTCATCCAGAGGGCTTTTGTGCAGAGATCAATTTTTCTAGGCCAATATTGATCTCTCTAATAGATCCATTAATATTATTTCAAAACTATATCATCTTTATTCCAATAATATTTAATTGAAATATAATATTTTTAAAGTTTATAGGTTATAAGTCTAATCATTATGTGGACTGTTACCATTTTAAATTGGATTAAAATTTGACTGTTAAACATTACAATCCAATTGTTTCATCAGCGATGGTGGCTATTTTAACTTGAAAAAAAATATATGAAATGAGAGTAATTTTGATCGTTTGTCAAAGTATTAATTTCATCAATCAGTCTAGACACGATTGTGATTTTATTCATCAACTATTTTAGTTAAGACAGCGAGACATTACAACTCAAAGTGGTATATTATACCATATACTTTTCAAGACTTCTGCTTTCCAAAACCTGGGGATGTCCAATCTATCTAGCATTTGAAGCCTAATTGGTTACATGCATCTCATACATATGCATAATATAAGATTTTTAATCAATTAATAAGATATTGCTGTGAATTTACAATATATATGAAGAAGAATTAAGAAAAAACACTCATAAAGTTTGTTTAATTGTTAATTTTCCTTGTCATCTGGTTATTGCAAACCACAATGTCCAAACTATAACACCACCAATCTTGATTAATAAGAAAAGGACTAAATGAACCAATCTAATTACAATTGCAAAGGACCGAATTCTCTATAAGCTAGTAAGAGAAAATAGCTTGGGAAAAAGAAAGATATGAAGATTAAAATCATACATTAATCCCACTTATGTAAGGCTTTTATACGTATAATAAAAGCACATTTATATTATGATAAAGATGCAAAAAATTCTAAAGAAAACCAAAAACATTGCTAAAATTTAATTAATTAATTTGGGCCTAACTAAAATTTGATCCAAACCCTTTCATAAAAGACCTCGTGTAGAAGCCCACAAAATGGACTATTTTGCATAAACTTACTCCAATTAACTTTGAATCCTACCAAATTAAATATGTGGGCTTCCTAACACTTATGAAACATATTTAATTCTTTTTGGTCCCAAAAATTAACCCTCTGAAGCCTACTATCTAGGTTTTGATTAGAAGCCTTCATCTGGGGGGCTTTTGTGCAGAGATCAATTTTTCTAGGCAAATAGTTATCTCTCTAATGTATCAATAAATATTATTTTAGCACTATAGCATATCTATTCCAATAATATTTAATTGAAATATAATATTTTTAAAAGTTTATAGGTTTTAAGTCCAATCATTATGTGGACTGTTACCATTTTAACTTGGATTAAAATTTGACTATTAAACATTACAAACCAATTGCTTTATTAATGATGGTGGCTACTTTAACTTGGAATAAAAATATTTGAAATGAGAGTAATTTCAATCATTTTTCAAAGTATTAATTTCGTCAATTGGTTTAGACACAATTGGGATTTTATTCATCAACTATTTTCAATCGGGATAGTGAGACATTAAAACTCAAAATGGCATATTATACCATATATTTTTGAAGACTTATACATTCCAAAACCTGGGGATGTCCGATTTATCTAGTGTTGCAATTCTAATTGGTTATATGAATCTCATACATATGCAAAATATAAGATTTTTAACAAATTAATAGGATCTTGCCATGAATTGACAATATATATGAAGATAAATTAAGAAAAGTCACATGTAAAGTTTGTTGAATAATTAATTTTTCTTGCCATCGGGTTGTCGCAAGCCACGATGTTCAAACTATAACATCTCTAATCTTAATCAACAAGAAAGGGACTAAATGAACCAATCTAATTGCCATTGCAAAGGACCGGATTCTTTAGAATCTAGTAAGAGAAAATAGCTTAGGAAGAAGAAGAAGATAAAGATTAAAATCATACTTTAATCCCATTTATGTAAGGCTTTTATATCAATAATAAAAACACATTTATTTTGTGATAAAGATGTGAAAAATTATAGAGAAAAACCAAAAGGGTTGCTAAATTTTAATTAATTAATTTAGGACTAACTAAAATTTGGTCCAGACCCTTTCATAAGAGACCTTGTGCAGAAATCCATATCTATTATTTGTCAAAGTATTAATTTCATCAATCGGTTTAGACATGATTGGGATTTTATTCATCGACTATTTTAATTGGGACAGTGAGACATTACAACTCAAAGTGCCATATTATATCATGTATTTTTCAATACTTCTTCATTCCATGACCTTGGGATATCTGATCTATCTAGTGTTGGAATTATAATTGGTTATATGCATCTCAAACATTGCAAAATATAAAATTTTTAACCAATTAATAAGATCTTGCATTGAATTTACAATATATATGAAGAAGAATTGAGAAAAATCACCTCTAAAGTTTGTTGAATAGTTAATTTTCCTTGTCACGGGTTGTCGTAAATCACAATATTCAAATTAGAACATCTCCAATCATAAGGGATTAAATGAATCAATCTAATTGCAATTGCAAAGGGTTGAATTCTCTAAAAGCTAGTAAGAGAAAATAGCTTCGGAAGAAGAAAGAGATGAATATTAAGATCATGCTTTAATCCCATTTATGTAAGGCTTTTATATCTATAATAAAAGCACATTAATATTGGGATAAAGATGCAAAAAATTCTAGAGAAAAACCAAAAGGGTTGCTTTAATAAATTAACCTGGACCTAACTAAAATTTGGTCCAAACCCTTTCATAAGAGACCTTGTGCATAAGCTCAAAAAATAGACTATTTTGCACAAACTTGGATTTAATTACTCAAATTAACTCCAAATCCTACAAAATTAAATATGTGGGCTTCATAACACTTATGAAAAATATTTTATTCTTTTTAGTCCTAAAAATTGGCCCTCTAGGCCTACTATCTAGGTTTAGCATAGAAGCATTCATCCAGAGGGCTTTTGTGCAGAGATAAATTTTTTAGGCCAATAGTTATCGCTTTAATGGACCCATTAATATTATTTCAACACATAACATCTCTATTCCAATAATATTTAATTGAAATATAATATATTTAAAGTTAATAGGATTTAAGTCCAATAATAATGTGGTTTGTTATCATTTTAACTTGGATTAAATTTTGACTAATAAACATTACACTCTAATCGTTTTATTAACAATGGTGGTTACTTTAACTTGGAATAAAAATTATTGAAATGAGATTAATATCAATTTTTTTGTCAAAGTATTAATTTTGTCAATCGGTTTAGACATGATTTGGATTTTATTCATCAAATATTTTAGTCGGGACAGTGAGATAATACAACTAAAAATGGCACATTATGCCATATATTTTTCAGAACTTCTGCATTCGATGACTTGGGGGTGTCCAATCTATCTAGTGTTGGAATTATAATTGGTTATATACATACCATACATAAGCAAAATATAAGAATCTTAATAAATTTATTAGATCTTGCCATGATTGACAATATATATGAAAAAGAATTAAGAAAAATCACTTATAAAGGTTGTTGAATAGTTGATTTTCCTTATCGTTGGGTTATCGTACACCATAGTGTTCAAACTAGAAAGCCTCCATTCATGATCAACAAGAGAGGGACTAAAGGAAGCAATCTAATTACAATTGCAAAGGGCCAAATTTTGTAGAAGCTAGTAAGTGAAAATAACTTAGGAAGAAGAAAGAGATGAAGATTAAAATCATACTTTAATCCCATTAATGTAAGGCTTTTATATCTATCATAAAAGCACATTTATATTGGGATAAAGATGCAAAAAATTCTAGAAAAAAACAAAAAGAGTTACTGAAATTTACTTAATTAATTTGGGTCTAAATAAAATTTGGTCCAGACCCTTTTATAAGAGACCTTGTGCAGAAGCCCACAAAATGGATTATTTTGCACAAACTTGGAATTTATTACCTAAATTAACTCCAATTCCCAACAAATTAAATATGTGGGCTTCATAACACTTATGAAACATATTTAATTCTTTTTGGTCCAAAAAAATTGCCCTCTAAGGCCTATTATCTAGGTTTTTCTTATAAGCCTTCATCTATATGGCTTTTATGTAGAGACTAATTTTTTTAGTTCAATAGTTATCTCTCTAATAGACCCATTAATATTATTTCAACACTATAAAATTTCTATTCCTATAGTACTTAATTGAAATATAATATTTCAATTATGTTCTATATTGCAAAACATTTCCAAAAGGCTCTGCAAACTTTTCTTCATGTATATACTTAATTAAGCTCTATAAGTTATTATTTCCTTTCTCATAATAATATTAAATATTATTATCTATATCATTTTATCATTTTCCCCTTACTTGATAGGTATGTGACCTATTGAGTTCCTATCCATATTGGTAGTATAATAGGTGATTAAGAGTTTTACTCGAATTTGGACTCTTCACCAAAAATCCTAATTAAATTATGACTCTTATAATTTAAACTCTTTTAAACCATGTTATCAATTTTAATTGATATTCATGATACATTATTATACAAGTCATGAGAACCCTCTAATGAAGCATTATAACCACCCAAATATCAGAAAAGTTTAGTAGTTTTGACTATACCTTTCTATAGAACATATACTGTGTAATTACTCCTTTCACCATACTTATCTCATTTAGATTCCAAGTATGGATTTATGTTAAATCATATGAACCTAAATATGTATGTTCTATTAATTTAACAATTGTTCCAATCCTTATCTAATTTGGTATCCTACTCTGGCTAGAGATTCTCTGAACAAGGAAATTATAGAATTATGCGAGAAAACTTCCCTTAATAAATCTAGGATTGTGAATCCTTTATTGATCATTCAACTAACTCCAAGTAGGTTATGATATACCTAATCTCCAAACTATGTTCACCCCTAATTTGAGGTAAGCAATTATGGAGTCAAATATTCCACTCACCAATTAAGATAACTTTGATGATCTCAAGTTTAAGGATACTTACACCACTGCTATAAAGAGATTCTTCACTGGTATAGATTTAATATCTAGTATCGAATGGTATATAAAATGACGATCCATTGGTCATTATGCTCATGATGAGCTAGACCAATTGGCATGGACCATACTTGGGTAGCTTTAAAGTTTTATCACCCTTGACTCAAGCCCATGTAATAAAAATAACAACTTTCCCTATGCTGTATAACCATAATAATCTTTTGCATAAGTTAGTCAAAATACATAATGATCAAAACTTGTTATGACCCTAGCAAGGGCACTAGATCGACAAGTAATAAAGTGGAATATTTTTAAGACTTTGAGATATCAAACCCAAAGGACTTTTATGTGTGTGTAAGCTATGATGATTGATTGTATGCTAAATAATTTCCAATTGTTTTTATGATTGTGTTGATTATTATATAGTGATTAAAATGAAGAAATTAAAGAAGTAAAGATATTCAAGTAAAGATGACCAAAACATTAAATTTCAATTTATGAATTCGAAGAGAATAACAATGACTTAAAGCATTGCTCGGGAAATCTAATCCTCCCCTTCCCATGCAAGGTTTATTTTAATATAAGATGTTATATACTTGGATGTGGTCAACCCATCTAAAACACTAGTATTCCATTTCGAAGCCTATTATTCTCACTATTTGGCATCCCATTTCGGAGCATTCCAAATAGTGAAAATAAACACAAGTCCCAAGGACTAGTTATGTGCTAGTATCCCATTTCAGAGCCTTCTAACCCAACACTTATTCATTTTCCTCACTTTTTCAATGATTACTACACATTAACCCTAAATATAATATCTCCCAATTTTGAGTCACCATCAAGACTATGTTTCACACGTAGTAAAACTAAACATGCATAATATGAACATACAACGAGCATTCATTTGTCATCTTACATGATAAAAACCATAAACACTTGCAAAAACATTCATACTAAGATAAACACAAGGGAAAAAAACATCCATGCATATATCAAGATAAATAAATTCACAATCCTTACATGGTTAGGGGAATAAAAAAGATTCCCAAACAATAAAACAACTACTCACTACTCATAATATAAATAACAAGTAAAATAAAAGAAAAAATATATGAAACCCATTTAGAGTTGCAGATTTAAAGTTGATGAAGCTCCTCTTCTCCTTCTCTAAGCTGGTACTTGATTGAAAATTGCAACTTGAAGTATAAGCTAATTTAAAAACTAAGTATTTGTGTGTTCTTGAAGTAAAACTACAATAAAAAGGTTATTTTTACAAGTAAATCAATAAAAAACTAAATAGGAAACCCTAAAAATATGAAAAACTATGTGCTAAACTATTGGAGAGAAAACCTACAGCACAAAACCCTAAAATGATCTCCTATTTAAATAGAAAATAATGCAGCTTTTATACAGGTGGCCAGAAGGCCACGATTAGGACACTTTTGTCTCAACCGTGCCATATAGAGATAAAATAGTACTTTGCTTTGGCCATGGCTAGGACACTTTTATCTCAGCCGTGCGCCCCTTCTAGATCAACTCCTTCTTCTTAGGCTGCATTGACCATGGCTTGGATACTTCGGTCTCAGTCGTGGCCCTTGGTGAAATGGCATATTTTGGGATTCTACATGGGGTACTGTTGGGACACTTTGTCTCAGCCATGCTTTAGCCTACTTTTCTACAAAAAATTAAAAATAACACCATTAATCACCTAAAAAACTCAAATTTACCAAAGTAAACTTAATTAATGTAAAAAATCATTTTAATACTAAAAACACAAAAAGCATGCAAAATAAGACACTAAAATAGATAAAATTATACTAAAAACAAACACTATAATTGGAGTTATCAACTATCCCACACTTAATTTTTGCTCACCCTCGAGCAACTAGATAATCACATTCCTGTATACCTCAACTTAGAAAGAGAAATCACCAGTTCAAAGAAAGTTGAACAACAGTATAGCAAAAATCACTAACTGCCCACCCATATCGAAAAGAGTTCAGTAAAAGTCATACCAACTAGTCTCCTAGTGTGTGTGTGTGTGCTAGGATAAAAAAGATTTATCACTTTTCAAAAAACTACAAGTGAACTCTAACAATCAAGCAAACAAAAAAAATGATGATTTCTCTCTTGAAACTTGAAACAACCATAAACCTCTCATTTAGCACCTGAAACCGCAAGGGTTACCTCCACTAAATAACTCAAAGAAAAATAGGATCACTAGGTCTTACATTAAGGTTATAATGAGGCAAAGGTATTAACTATAAGGAAATGATAAAGTTAACAAAATAGAATCAACCACACTACCCAAGAAAAATACCACCTAACTTTCTTTAGATAAACAACTTTTTTCTACAATATATGCCTTTTGCTATAGAAACTAAAGATACATCCCGAGACATTAATTAGAATTTCAAAATAAGAGAAAGCAAGAGCTACAATTTTCTAACTCAATCAATTGAAACTTTCCATAAATGCTAGGTTCCCCACACTTATTTTCTACAGTAATGAGTCAAACAAAATTTTTGCAGCAAAATGACTATTCTTTTTTATTATTTTTGAAAAGAAACACATTATTTCAATGAGCTAAAGGGAGTACCAAAAGCACTAATTCATATCATCTATGTCTCAAATTCTTTTTTTTTCAAAAATTAAGTTCACAAATCCCTAAAATCTTTCTTACGCTTCTTAATTGATAAGAAAAATTAGTTTCAAACCCATCATGCAATTTTTCATTCCCCAACCTAGATTGGAAAATTGCAAAATGGAAAAGACAAAGGCATTTAGGTTATATGGTCAAATATTAGTGCAAACAAGAAACATTCACGTAGTATGCTTTTAGCATAAGGGGCTAACAATGGTAAAATTAATCACAAGGTAGTTCAATAGTCATTTAAAATGTGGTTGCCAAAAAATGGCTACCTGGGTCATTTCCTAATCCTGCCTGAGTTGAATATTCACTTCAAAAGATGATGTGGAAAGTTTTAGCTATTCCATAATTCCTTCACTTAACTGCTTTCACTCCCTGATTTTTTATCACTTTTCCTAAAAATAGGCCTAAAGTGCATAGTAGTTTTAAGAGACCTAGTGGTATTAACAAGTTAAACCTGAACGAAAAAGGAAAACAATCAACAATTATTCTACTCTCCGGTTGTCAAACATCCTAGAACAAGCTTTTTTAGAACTAAGTTTGGATTGTCCACAACAAAAACCACTAAGGCAAACTAAGCTTTCATGCAATGCTATTTATAACAACCGAAAGACAAATGTACTTTAAGAAAATAAAATGACAACTAAAACCAAACTAAAAGAAAATGATGCCAAAGTAAAAAAAAAACCAAAAACAATCACAATTACCTAAAAACAAAAGAAAAAGATTGATCTACTTAACTAAAATTAAACACTAAAGATAAAAACTACAACTAATATCAAACACAAAAGATAGGAACTAAATAAACATAACTTAAAATCAAAGAGGTTCTTAGAAATATTAACGAACTAAAGTAACAAAAATAACACTACCAACATCTACTAAAGTGATAGTTAAAAAAAGTAAATAAAAACAATATCCAACAATTTAAAGAAGATATACATCCACAAGTAAACAAAAGAAAACTAAAAATAAATCTTCTTCACCCTTAAATTCTCACCCCACACTTAAAATTTTGCTATCCCCAGCAAAATACCAAATTAAAATCTACAAAAAGAATGGTGGGTTAAGGAAAATCCCTGAAATCATATCATGGCTTGAAATCCAATGGTGGCGATGGAGAGGGATATTGGTTATCGAACCGAGATTGTAACACCTCCAGAGTAACAATAATGTCATCCGTTTGCTCTAAAATGAAAGTTGACCGAATGCTAGTAAGTGTACTAGATCGACTAGTAATATAGGGAAATATAGATTAAAACCTCAAAATATCGTACCCAATGGAACATGGATTACTAAGAATAATATCTATGTTTGAATTAAATTAATCCGAGATTGTTTTCCAAATGTTTTTGATTTAAAAGAAAAAATTAAACAAAATAAACAATGAAACAAAACAAACGCTTAAAATAAATTAACATAAATTAAAAACAAAACAATAACTGGAATTCTCTTGCTAAAGAAACTATCCACCTTAACTTTTATTGTAATGACTTAAATTCAAAAGGAACACCAGTGATTATGAAGAATTCAGATAAATAAAACCAGATAACTTTACTCAAGATTATCATTCCAAGCATTAAAATTCTCTTATTCAGAACAATTCAACACTTAGCATAAAAGTTTGAATTAATCCTCCTAGATGTCTATTAAAGCCTTTTTCAAGAGATTTAACTTTCACCAATTCTTAGTTCTTCCTCTCTTAGTATTAACCAATAAAATTGACACATAATTATCTCATATTTTGGATAATAATCATGCATAAATATTAAAGAGTTTACCCAGGAACATGCAAATCATTAACTATGTGAAAACCAATTTTTAGTTATTTATTCAATAAACCAATAATTAATCTCAACACAATCAAAGATAAGAATATGCTTAAAACCAAGAAATAATCAACCGATATTGAAATTAAGCTCAAAATAAAGTCATAACAATGAAAATATAAGATTTCAAGAATCCATTAGCAAAAGAAGAAAAACTACTTCCTAAACATTTTTAAAAACTAAAACAAAGTTGAAAAGAAAAATAAAAATAGAAAAACTGGAAAAACAAAGTAAAACTAAAACTAACGAACTCTACTAGTTCTTCTAATTGGTTCCTTTAATTACCTAATTGATCATCTTCTTGGTGTTTTGGACTGCTATTTATAGGGCAAAATCGTAGTAGATTCCTTCTTAAACTCCAGACATAGAATAGGAAGTGAACTCTGCTAAAACAGGAAGCTCGAGAAAATTCTTCGCGAAGTGGGAGTCCTCATCACGTGGCCACGTTTCTTCATGAGCATTTTTACACATGGTCACGTGTCCTATTGTTCTTCCTCACACATGGTCACGTATGGACTATGCCTTGTGTCACACGTGGTCACGTGTTTCCTTTGGTTTCTTCATTTGCTCTTTCACATGGCCATGGGTCTTCAATCTTCACTCCTTCACGTGGCCACGGGTAGATTTCTTCAGTGATTTCACATGGTCACATGTAAAGGTTCTGGACTGAACGCTCAATTTTCTCGCATTAATTCTTCATATTTGCAGTTTTGGCCTCAATCTTTGCCTTTTTACAATTAAGTCATTTTTCTTGCGAATTAACCCTGAAAAACACCAAAATTTACGATTAACTCCAAAAACACAAAGTTAACAAATTAAACTCAAATTCAACCTAATTAATACAAAATTAACTCAATTAAACACCTAAAAACATACTAAAAATACCATATAAATCACCATTATCAAAAGTGAAATTGAATTCCATCCTCTTAGTGATGTTGTCAAGCCTAGTGTTAATGGTAGTGTGCTGCTCAATAGATAGTGTGACTGTGCCAGCTCTAGCTCTCTCTAACTCTGTGGTTCTTTCATGTATGGCCTACCGGTACAGTCCTCTATTAGACACCATCAAATTCCCTTGCTTTGGGAAGTGAGGATTCTTAATAAGAATGGCCATGTTTCTCAACATTTTTTGGTCAATAGAAAGAGGATTTTCCATAGCCTTTCCAAGATTGGTGTGATTGTAATAGCAGGCCAAAGTAGTCACGAACCCTTCAAAAGCTAATTTGGAATCCCTCTTCGGATATGTGAGCAAATATGTGATCTTTTGAGCAATGAATATAATACCATTTAATTAGATTCCATTATCCATGGCATAAAGAATCATAGCCTCATTTACATTTAAATTTTTAGGCTTTCCAAGGTGGCTAAAGAGTGCCAATGCTAGGTAACAATACATAATCCACAAAGGGTGATTCTTGAAGTGGTGAGCCTTGGTGCTATTGGTACTGAAGTTGGTGGGGTCCTTTGGATCATAGATCCCCATCCATATTTCTTGACTGTTCAAACTTTCAATGCCCCTAGCAGCATGTTGATCAAAGTTTAACACCTCATAGAAGGCATTGAAGGATATTTGGTAAGGTGTACCATTGAGCCAAAAACTCACATTACCTTCATTAGTATGATTATTCTGATCCAAGCCTAAATTTCACTATGGGCAGGAAGTGTCGAACCAAGTGAGGGTATACCTTCTCTTACCTCTCAATAAGAACTCTCCAGCCCACTCCATCGATTAACCTATCTAGCTTATTTGTAAATCAAAATCTATCATCAAATTTATATCTAGTTTGGGGTGGTTAGATAGTCCCTCTGGTCGAACACTGCCTAATAATCTATAAATTCTTTAGGGACCCAGTTTGGCTCCTTTGGCTTGGAGGATGATAATTAGCCAAATTTCGTACGGGTGTGCTTGGGTGCTATTAATCCTATAACAAACAACCAAAACAAGAAAAGAAAATGCTTAAAAGGGACAAAAAGCAAAACAACACAAATAAACACCAACAACTACATATAAACAACACCGACAGAAAATGCAAATGACAATATGCTACTAACATGCAAAAATTAAGCAAACACCATGAATGACCAAGAAAAGTGCACAAGGTATGTGGCACTTAACCATGATGACCGAGTCATAATTTAAAAACCAGTAGCCCATAGGTTGAATAATTTCAGCCCATATATCTTTGTACAAACAACACAACATGCAAGAACAAAATTCATGCAACCAAATGTGAACAACTTGAAAACATGCATGAACTAAAATGCACAAAAGATAGATATAAAAGATAATGACAATGTTTAAAAGCTCAAATAATAATTAAAGAAAACAAACTATAAAGGGTAAAAAACTCATGCATGAAATTATATAAAATAACAAGCAATGACAAAGGGAATAAACTAAAACTAACAAAATAGCCCTAAAACAACAAATTACCAAACACCTAAATTGGTCTTTCTACAATTCTTGAAGCATAAAAACATATTAAACACCCCTAAGGCATGGTTGTTAGGCAAGCAAAGAACACGTAACAAAATAACTAAAAAAAAATTACTATGTTACTTCTCTTTGGCATTTCATCGAACAGAAAGCATGCAAGGTTTGATTTAGCGACTAAAACAACAAATAGCATAACCTTCATGCATGAAACTTAAAGATTATATGCCAAAAATCATAACCAAGCCTATAATCAACATTAAAAACACAAAAACTTGAAAAAGAAATTACATAATGCAATAAGATAAACCCTAAACATAGAGAAAAAAATATATTTAACAGAAATTTCTACCATAAAAGTCAATAGATAACCAAAAAAAAAATCTTAAAACTTACAACAAAAGAAGAATTAAACCAAAATAAAAAAAACTAAAAGAAAAGAAAAGAGAGAATGACTTACTTGGTTCCTAATGCAAGGGAGTAGAAAATGCAAGGAAATGAGGGAAAATAAGGAAGAATGGCTGGACTCTTAAAGAGGAGAAAGAAGTAACCGAAAGAGAGGGAGTTCAATGGTTGGGTAGGTATTTAAAGAGCCACGGCTGAATGCCTTAAGGCCACAGCTGGGACACTTCTGTCTCGATTGTGTCACACACAGGGGTACAATGCCCCATTTTGAGCAAATGAATAGCCATGGCTGGGACCAATTCATCTCAACCGAAGCCAACAATGCATTTTATAAAAAATCCTGATTGGCCACAACTGGGACAAACCTATCTTAATTGTGCCCCTTTTCTAGAACCAATGAACATAAAAGGCCACGACTGGGACTTTGATGGCTTCCTGTAGCGTGCCAAACAACTCCCATAATGAAATTTTTACACAATCACGGCTAGGACAAAATAGTCCCAACCGAGTGACCTTTCTGGACTCTAAGAACACATATAACTATAGTTGGGACCAATTTGTCTCGACCATGCACCCTTAAAATTTAAAATTCCCTTTTTTTAGGCACGACTGGGATAAATCTATCTCGATTGTGTGCCTCTACT
Organism: Excoecaria agallocha; assembly: GCA_037975025.1. Taxonomy (NCBI): domain Eukaryota; kingdom Viridiplantae; phylum Streptophyta; class Magnoliopsida; order Malpighiales; family Euphorbiaceae; genus Excoecaria; species Excoecaria agallocha. The sequence continues at coordinate 31,546,015 of CM075813.1, read as the reverse complement.
GTAACTGGCCTTTAAAAATGTGCATGGCTGGAACCATTTGGTCCTGGCCATGCCAATATTCTACCTTATAAGAATTTAATGGGAAATTGCTGGGATCAAATGGTCTCGACTAAGGCCAACAAACTACACTATAAACTTAAATTTTCTTCTTTTTCTAGGCAAAATATCATGAATATTTTCCACTCCAACAAACACTACTAACACCATTATCTATACTAAAATTAAAAACTCTAAACATGCAATTTTACAATAAATTAAAAATAAATAAAAAAATAAAATCAAATGAGTCCAAAGGCTAGATAAAGTTTTGGATTTAATAAGTCACCCGCTTGACTTTGATGGCTCTTAGGGCTCGTCTTCTAATGTGAGGACCACCAATGCAGCCTTAAAACTAGAATTGAAATACGGCTTCAAGTGATGACCATTTACTTTGAATTCTCGATTGCCCTCCGGATATCTAATGGTTATTTCTCTAAACTTTGAGACTTCTACAACCTCAAAGGGTCCTTTCCACCTTGATTTTAGATTCCCAGGAAACAATCTCAATTGACTATCATATAGCAACACTCTTATCCCGAGCACGAACTACTTTTTGATCAACTTTCGATCATGCCATTTTCTCATGTCATCTTTGTACTTCACAGCATGGTTGTATACCTAAAACCTGCGCTCCTTTATTTCATTCAGCTGCAATGCTCTACATTTTCCTACACTTTTAATATCAAGATTCAAGAATTTGGTTTCCCAATAAGCCTTATGTTCAAGTTCGACCGGTAGGTGACAAGACTTGCCAAAGACCAACCTAAAGGGTAACATTCCTATAGGTATTTTAAAGGTTATCCTATATGCTCATAAAGCTCCATCTAGCTTAAGGTACCAATCCTTTCTAGACGCATTGACCATATTCTCTAAAATGAATTTCAAATCTTGATTGGACACATCATCTTATCCGTTGGTTTGGGCATCATCAACAAGGCCTTAAATTCGTGGTTAACAAAGTGTTTCCCACAATCACTAACAATTGCTCTCGAGGATCCATATCAAGTGAATATATTTCTTCTTAAAAACTCTAGCATAATCTTGGTATCATAAGTCCTAGTGGCCACGGCTTCTACCCACTTGCTCACATAATCTACTGCCATTAAGATATACTCAAACCTGTAGGAAATAAAAAAAGGCCCTATAAAATCTATCCCCCACAAATCAAACAATTTTACCTCAAGCGCATTGGTTAAAGGCATCTTATATCTCCTAGATATATTACCCACCCTTTGATAATGATCACAAGATTGAATAAAAATTTTCAAAACATTAAATAAGGTAAGCTAATAAAATCCAGAGGAAAGAATTTAAGATACCATCCTGTTGGGTCCATGATGTCTACCAGCTTCTCCACTATGGCAGGCTTGGATAATCTCCCTTTGTTCTTCATTTGAAATGCACCTTCTTAACACTTGATTAACACACAAGTGGAAAATATAAGGATAATCCCAAATGTAGTTTTTTGCATCGACTTTTAACTTCTTCTTTAGTTGCCATGAGAAGTCCCTTGGCATATACCCACCTATGAGAAAATTAGCCACATTAGCAAACCAAGGTATATTAACTTCACATACAAAAAAAGCACAAATATGCTCATCAAGAAACGAGTCTAAAATCTCCCCCTTTTTAACATGATCGTGCTCTAATCTAGACAAGTGATCCATTATAAAATTCTCTGCCCCCTTATCTTTTATCTCTAGGTTAAACTCTTACAAAAGAAGCACCCATCTTATCAACCTTAGCTTTGACTCCTGCCAAAGAGATGTCTCAATGCTGTATGGTTAAACCACACCACAATTTTAGCCCTTAACAAATATGGCCTAAACTTTTCAAAGGCAAAGACAATTGCAAGAAGTTCCTTCTTGGTTATGGTGTAGTTGACTTGGGCTCCTGTTAAGGTGTGGCTCGCATAATAAATTACATAAAACACCTTCTCTATCCTTTTTTCGAGTACAGCTCCCATTGCAAAATCACTTGTAACACACATTAGCTCAAAAGGCAAATTCCAATTAGGAGATATAATCACCGGGGCAAAAATAAGCCTTTGTTTTAACGTTTCAGGCCAATAAACATTCAGTGGTAAATTTAAAAGGAGCATATTTCATAAGCAAATTGGACAAAGGTTTTGCAATTTTTGAAAAGTCTGATAAATCTATGGTAGAAACCTGCATGCTTTAAGAAGCTCTTAACTCCCTTGACAGTTCACTACTAAAAAAAATGCAAAATAACGACGAAAAAAGTCGTTGCTAATTGACAATTTTTTATCGCTAAACTGACTTAGCGATGACCTTCATTTTAAAACAAAAGTCGTTGTAGCAGAATTTAGCTACAACAAGAAGTCATCGCCAAATTTCAGCGAGAACTAAGCATTCTCGCTAAATATTTGTCGCTATTTTTCTATGACAATATTCTAGCTAAATTTTGCGATAATATATTCATCGCCATATTGCTACGACAATGTTCTAGCTAAATTTTGCGACAACATATTCGTCGCCAAATTGCTACTACAATATTCATGCTAAATTTTGCTATGAGAGTATATTTGTTGCCAAATTGCTACGATATTGTTCACACTAAATTTTGTGACGATAGTATTTTTATAGCAATATTGCTAGGACATTGTTCACGCTTAATTTTGCAATGACAGTATTTTTGTAGCAATATTGCTACGACATTATTCACGCTAAATTTTGCATCGACAGTGTTCCCATTGCAATATTGCTACAACATTGTTCATGCTAAATAACTACTATTCAGACATGCTAATCACTCGCTAAATTGAAATTAATTTTTAATTTATTAAATTAATATAAAGATTTAGTAATTTAAACAATAAACTACAAAGGACAAATTTATATTTATAGACTACTCACCATTTAATATATATATATATATATATATATATATATTCATGAAAAATTTGTTTACAAATGGATATCATTGTTAATTGTATATCTAAAATAATACATGCATATATGGCAATAACAAATGTCGTCCAAAATGTTTTACTATATACTTATAACTATAATGTGAATAGATGCATTTTCTCTGACTCAAAAAATTATTGCTGCATCTCCATCTACTGTTAGATCTGTCTGACCCGCTGATACATCTCTTATTCAAACTCAACACAAATCTGTGTAATATGTTGCAAGTCAGTAATACTCAAAAAATATGTATTTTACATACTAACTTCAATTGATGGAAAGAGAGAGATAATTTTCATATAGAGATATATAATTTCTAAATATAAAAGAATTCATGCCTTTGTCAAAAAGCATTCAATAGGGAAATTCTATTTACAAGATTTAATTCTAATAACAAAGTGCATATTCCAGAAGCATGTTCATACCTTGGTGAAAAAAAATTCAATAGGGAACACTGTCTGGTTTAATAAAGATAAATCATGATAAATTCTATGGAACTTGAAATGCCAGACATACAGACCTTCAATATCAAATCTGTTTTCTTCCAGTGCAAATAGAAATGATAAAATAATGTAATCATACATCCAGTAATGCATATTATATAGCAGAGCATGCTAATAGATGGATATAAAAAAATAAAACTAGGATTTTTTGGAAAAATAAAATTTATTGGAGTGATAAATAGTTGATGAATCAAGAATTTATTTCTAAAAGTTGTATCACAGGTTCTATGTAAATTATGGAGACAACCCTATTTTTTTGTTATATTTTCATGCTAAATGAAATAGAAAATGAATTTAATTGATTAGAATTAATCTTATCATATTGATTAAAATCAAACTAAAATCATCATGAAAAAAAATTCTAATTACAACATAGTTTTTCAAACTAGATGTGAATAAAGCAACATAAAGAATGGCTCATCATCAACCTTTCTAAATAATGAGTACAGTTGTACGTTGTATCTTCGGCAGAAGTCCTCAGAAGCCTGGCATTCAACGAGAAATCATTGGTATTGAATATGACAACACAGGAAAAAAATAGAAACATGCAAAACTAAATTTAATTTCTCAAAAAAAAAAACCTAACTTAATTTAGAATATAAAAGTGCATAATGGTGGCATGACAATATAATATAATTAGTTTCTTAGTGTAATTAACAACATGATAAGATGATATAAACAAAACGATAATATGAGGTGTAAAATTTAGCACAAGTATTATATATATAATTAATTGATTGATCATTCAACATAAATATTTTTTTATTATGCATTTATGTATTGCCATGTTACGATACTGCAATTCTAAATACATTAGATTGATTATTTTCATAAAGACAAATACTTAATGAAATGAAGAAATATGAGACACCAACCTGTACTTGACAATGACTACATTGCAGCTCTTCTTCTGAACCATTTTATGGCTAAAAAAGAAAACTTCAATCTTGTGTGTGAATATTTATAAATTTCTACTTAAGAAAGAATCGATGAAGTCAACCTATTGAGAAGTTGAATAACATTAACACCACACAATTACATGTTACAAATTCCACTTATTTGCTTGAGATTGTATAATAATAATATTAACCTAGATAAATATTTACAAATATATACTTGCATGTGAAAAGCAACCATTTGCGCTCCATGCATCCACATGATGAGTGGATTATAGTTGGACGGGTTAATTCGAATACCCTTGGGGTACACCTTTCACTACAAAAAAACTGCAGATTAGCGACGGAATATTCCGTCGCTAACCTAGATAAATATTTACAAATATATACTTGCATGTGAAAAGCAACCATTTGCGCTCCATGCATCCACATGATGAGTGGATTATAGTTGGACGGGTTAATTCGAATACCCTTGGGGTACACCTTTCACTACAAAAAAACTGCAGATTATTCCGTCGCTAAATACCATTTTTCGTCGATAATTAAAATTAGCGACGCAGCGACGAACAGTCGCTAATAGGCCAGTCGCTAATATATTAGCGACGGATTTCAAATACAGTCGCTAATTTAGCGACGAAATATTTCGTCGCAAATATTTTTGTTTCGTCGCTAATTTATATTCCTAATTAGTAGCCGAATTACAATAATATTTAGCGACTAATTTCCGTCGCTTATTATAAATTTACCGCAAAATATAGCGACGAAAAATTTGTCGCTAATTATTTTCAAATTCTAATGTATACACAGTAGCGACAGTTTCTGTCGCGAATCCGTCGTTAAATTATTGCCTAATTTAATTTTTTTAATCTATTTTTAAATGTTCATCCTATACACTGTAAATAATAATCTTATATTATGAAATTCAAATATAATAGATACAAATATAAATAATAATCTTATATTTTTATATATATAATTTGTAATGAATTCATTACAAATATACAGTTAACATAAAAAATAATATATAAAACAAGGTATTGTTTATACAATCAATTTCCCTAAAATCAATAACAAATTAAATCTTTACAATTTCCTATCAAATATAGAATTAGCTCCTAACTAATATTATTATAGTAATATACCCTAAGCTTCCCTCTCCTCGTCTTCTTGCTGCAATAATGGACACCAATAATTATATCGACAAGAAACTAACCGAATCCATGAATGCAATAATGGACACCACACACATAACAAGAGCCATTTTCCATTTGAAGATACTGCACAAAGTATAGAACAGTATTTTAGATGTTTGGGAAAATAAGTAAATTATAATAAATACATTCTATTAGAGAGCAAAAACCAAAGCAATGTTTGTCAATAGAAATTTAAAGTCAGGTCCATGAATTAAATCTGCATGTTAATTATTGTTGCAAACCTCCCAGAGTATTTACATAGTTATGAAAAATGTACAAAAAAAGCAACAGTGCTTTCAAAGTTCAAAAACTATGAAATTAACTAGGTTCCAGATGCTGACAGTGGCAATTATACATATAATCAGTTAGCAACAAGGTCGATCTAAATTACGAGACACTGACAGCATGAAAATTTTATAGGGAGTCATTACGTTGTTTTTCAATTTTATATGCTTTATATATATATATATATATATATATATATATGATAGAAACTATGTAATTAATTTTGCAGTGCTCCAATAAAATTTCAGGGGCAGCGAAATTACATTATAGAATTAAAAAATTAATTCAACACTGAAATTTCTCATAAAAATTATATATATTATATTCTTCTACTACTTGTCGTCAAATTCTACTGTGCGTCTTGTATGCATTTGATTTGAATGATCTGCGATTAGAATAGGAAGATATACAATGTTTATATTTTGTCTGGGGTCACTAAAGATATAAAAATCTAATAGCACTCTTACAAAGTATTATATAACAACAGCAACTACAACGAAAGCCATGGACGAATTCATTGACAAATATAAATCAAATAAGACAAAGTATTATATAACAACAGCAACTACAAAGAATGGCAAAATATGAAACACACGCACAGTAAAATAAAGGAGATAACAATATTTTAAAAGCTCATAAGCTGAAATAATTAAAGAGGACCACCTGAAAATTCTCAAGCTTCAACTTGTGCAGAATTTTCTCTGCCCAAACTTTTTCATCATAATTACAACTACATAATTCATAAATAAAAGAAAAGCAGTCAGCAAGCTTCAAAAGTAGCAGAATAAAACTCACCAAGAGCAGAGCACACTTAAAAAACAAATACACAAAGCTGCACTTGGGTTTCTTAAAACACTTCACCTTCCATCCAAAAATTTTTGCAATTGTTTCAACCTTCCTCTTCCGAGAGTTTATTCTAGTTGGCCTTTCTCCACCACTGCCATCTTCATCCTCATCTTCATCTTCCGAGAGTTCATCTAAGGATCCACTCCCTCTCTTCACCCTTTTACTTCTCTGGGTAGTAACTGTCTCAGATTCAACAAGCAGTTGCTGCATGCTCTTTGCTCTTTCAGTAAATACTGCATGTAGTTCCTCAAAAAAAGGGCAATGCAAGCCATTTTCAGGATCAGATGTCTCCTTGCCCTGTTAATTTGATGAAAACAATATTGTTTTGTCAAGAAAGCATATAACGGTAGATACAATAATGGAACAGCGCAAAAACATATAAACAAGGAACTAAATTCACTATATAAGATGAAAACCTGATAACTATTCTTCATTATAAAATTGTAACTTCCACTCATCAAATATAGAGAGAAAGACAACTTCTAAAGTGATGATATTCAGAATTTTTCCATTCGCAGACTTTCACCCCTACAAAGCAACAACCTTCCTTTTAAGGTACAATAGTATCAATTTCAAGCTGCTTACATCTTTTAAGCCAATATAAGAACTTTTACTTTATTATTTTTTTTAATTCTTCCCTTCCCATTAATTCACTTCATTTTCCTTTGATGCGTAATAATGAAGTTCAAAGGCTGAATTCTTTCTCTTGCATAAATGGCAAGTTGGGGTTGGATTTGTCTATAAATTTGTAGCTAAGCATTGTCTATTATTCAAAATATTCAACCGTACAGTTAAAGAAAACAGCTTGGGAGACTTATCCCAAAATTAGGTTTTTAGTTGGTAAATATTATCCAAATAACAAGAAGAAATTATACATCATAATTAAAAAAAAAAATCAATATACTCAAATTCAAATCCCTATCCATACAAAGCACTTGAAAACCACAAGAATCTCAGTTTCTAAACAAAAAATTAACGATACCTTGTAACGATTGACGAGATTTTTCCACTTACAATTACACTGATCAGGGGTTCTACGATATCCTCTTTCTCTCATCTTCGAACTCACGATCTCCCAAAGCGCCTTATTCCTCTTTGTCGCAGTGAAATCTCTCTCCAGCACTGCCCTAATCCTAATCAAGTCCTTTGTTTCTTCTTCTGCCCACTGTAGCTGTTGCTGCTGCTGTGAAATCCTCTCTGTCGACACAGACGGCGAGATCTCCGTCGTGTGGCTCCGCATATTTAGGGGTTTCTTAAAACACTTCACCTTCCATCCAAAAATTCAAGAGCTAGATATGTAGATTGCTATTGCAAGTGCAACGAAGAAGGAGAGAAAGAAGAAACTTACCAAGCAGGCCGAGTGCCGACGATCGGAGGGTGGATTTTTGAGGCAGCGGCGGTGATGTGAACTGCAGAGTGGAGAGAAGATGATGGATTAGGGCAAAAATAAAATGAAATGCTTCTCTGCTTGTTGAAACGCATCCTTATATATTATGCAAATAATCAAAACGACGTAGTATAAGCTAAAGTTAATCTTCACCATTAATTAGGAACATTGACGATATCATTAATCAAGACCTTTTTTTTATTTGAATTATTCTAATAAATAAAATTATAGATTGAGCTTATAATAGAATGAAAAAAAATAATTTATCTCAACCATTATTCTAATTTATCTTAATTACGACTTGAAATGATAAATTCTAAGTCTCAACCATTAATTAGGAACATTGACGATATCATTAATCAAGACCTTTTTTTATTTGAATTATTCTAATAAATAAAATTATAGATTGAGCTTATAATAGAATGAAATAAAAAAATAATTCTGATTTTTTATGATATAATTTTAACTAAATTTCTTGTTTAGTATCGTGTCATTGATTTAATTCGATAATAAAATTAAGACCTGCACTTTTATTCCTTTCTCGCACACCCACGTGTACGCCTGCACTTTTATTCCTCTTATTTATATCTAAGTAGAATACATATGCCTACCCAGCTAGTTAGTTATCCGCAGGACCATATAACAGTGAACTAATTATTTAAATGAAGAATCTGGCAAGGGCCCAACTTACGTTATCCCTCTTATTTGATTAAAATTAACTTTTTTTTCCCTTAATAAGTTTTATATATTTTAAATTTATTCTTTTAATTTTAACTTTTTTACCTACCTTATTATTGGTTTCAACTAAATTTACTCATTTAATATCAATTTCAACCAAATTTACCACTTTAATGTAAAATCTTAAATCCGTCCCTGAATTCAACTGTAAATTATTAGAATACTGCTGCGAAACTCACACATGATCAAAATGCTCAAACAATTTGAATTCGATCAAAATGGAATTCTGATTAGATGGATGTATTGGTGGTTGCATCACAACATCTTTCAATTATCTGTTATTCTTATTTATGAAAAGATCTCGAGAAAAAAAAGAATTAAGAAAAGATATTTTGGAGTTGATTGCGATTTTATTGCTAATGATTGCACAGCCACAATAAAAGCGTATTTTATTTATAAATGTAGTATAAAATTAATTTTTATAAAAAATTCAGAAAATAATCTATTTTTTGTAACAAAAATCGAACTTACAGACCATAAAAATTAATCTTCACCGTTCAAAATTAACAACAAGGAGTTTCAAACGTACTCACCAAAAATCAGGCCAATCTAACGGTAAATGATTTTTCGACCATCTTCGTATATAAAACTGGTCATTACGTAAAAAATTCAGAAAATAGCTTTTTTTTTTGCAACAAAAACTGAACTTACATACCTTTAAAACTAATCTTCACCGTTCAAAATTAACAACAAGGAGTTTTGAACGAACTCACAAAAAATCAGGCCAATCTAACGGTAAATGATTTTCCGATCGTCTTCGTATACAAAACTGGTCATTAAATAAAAAATGCAGAAATAACCTATTTTTGCAACAAAAACTGAACTCAAAGACCTTAAAAACTAATCTTCACCATTCAAAATTAATAACAAGGAGTTTCGAACATACTCAACAAAAATTAGGCCGATCTAACGGCGAATGATTTTTCGATCGTCTTAACATACAAAATTGGTCATTATGTAAAAAATTCAGAAAACAACCTATTTTTTACAACAAAAACTAAACTTACAGATCTTAAAAACTAATCTTCACCGTTCAAAATTAACAACAAGGAGTTTTGAATGTACTCACCAAAAATCAGACCGATCTAACGGCAAATACTTAGCCGCTGAATGCTTATATTTAAGGCACATTAATTAGCAATATTTATATACAATAATTTTGAAATATTTCCGACAGAATGAGAAAATTAGGTTCAGAGATCTTTATTTTGGTCACTCTTTAATCATGATCCTTTATTCATTACTAAATCCAATATTCAATTAGGCCTCAGGTTCCTATTTGGATAAGAGTTCAAAATTTTTATGTCACCTTTTTAAATTTTATACAAATAGCGATGAATAATTCTAACTAATAATTTTGTGCTAACAATACAAATTTGTAATTGAAACTATATCTCGTCGTCTTTCAAAATATTTCATGCTGACTAAGCCCGAATTTCATATTCAATAGTCTTTGAACACTTTCAAAATTGGGATAATTGATAAACAAATCAATTTAATTCCTAATAATTTCATATTTGATTTAAATTTTTTAAAATAAAAATAAATTACAAATTTTTTATTATTATTTTAAATTAAATAATAAATTTTATAAATATTTATTTTTATTAATCTTGAACATGCAAATATATAATAATCATAACAATTAGTTTATTATTATGATTAAAAATGTAAATTTTATAAATAAATAACATTAGATTTTGGTATAATTGGTAAAAAATTATTACCAACTTATAAAATAATTTATAATTTTCTGTTACAAAAGAAATAATTCATTTTATATGGTCTATATTAAAATTACTTGAAATTATACATAAATCATGGGAGTGAAATTTAAAAACTTATTTTTTAATTTATTTGCGACGGATTAGCGACTAAATATTTCCGTCGCTAATCGTATTACAGCAACAAAATACTAATTAGCGACAAAGTTATTTCCGTCGCTAAACCGTCGCAAAAAAAGGCGCTAAATTTTCCCGCCAAATTTAGCGACTAAAAGTTTAGTCGCTAAAATTTCTGGAACTAATTTCCTGAATAAAAAATTATAAAAGTTAGCGACGGAAAAATTTGTCGCTAATCCATCGCAAAACAGGGCGCGTACTCTTCCCGCCAATAATTAGCGACTGTTTATTAATTCCGTCGCTATTTCGTCGCAAAAAATATAGTAAATAATATTATCGCGACGGAAATGTAAAACAGTCGCTAATCCGTCGCAAAATTAGCGACGGAATCTGTGTCGTCGCTAAATTTAGTCGCTAATTGGCAGTTTTTTTGTTGTGTTTAGTATATTTCGTTGGGTAAACCTACATCATGAGCAATAATCGAAAATTGTAAGATTTGTTTTTGTAGTAATAAGGTTACAGATAAGTGAAGATGCATTATATGCATGTCAAAAAGTTGTAAATATATTCAAAATAATGCGTAGAGAAACAACAAACACTGCCTGCATAAGAGTTGAAAGGACCTTTAAAAAAAGATCTAGCGAAAATAAATACTTATCCAACTAATTCCAACTTCATTCATTAAAGGCCTATTCAATAATGCAAGTTCTGCTGTAAAATAGAAATGGTCAATATGCCCGCTCTCATTCTCATCTTAACAAAATTTCATAAAAGAAAAATAAGTTAAACAATTAGAAAGTTGTTACAAAATCAGTAAATACTCATTATCACCTGACAATTTCTTTTCCATGAGTTTCTGAAGCATCTTCCAGTTGCTGCTCGCTTAAGCTAAGATGTCTCACTCTCTCAGGATCTACTTTAAGACAAGCATCTTGCCCGCCTTTCGGCTTCCCAGCATGAATATCAATTAAATGCTTATACTATTTTGCTATAATTCGTTTTAATTTAATGCCTCTTTCATTAATCTCTTCATCATTGCTCTCTCCATTGGTTTCATTCTGTAAGAATAAGTTAAACAAATAGTCAAAATAGAAGATCATCATGCAAAAATGTTACTTTCTATTGGTCAACTATATCAGAGGATTAATGATCACATTTGAATCGTAGTGCCTCAGAGTATCTTATATTAATTTACCAAATCAATGGGGATTTAATATTGAGAGGTTCTATCTCTTGCTTTAGGGATTCCATTCTCCTATGGCTGTAAAACCTGCACCTACATGGTTTACGTTTTTATCTCATTTTCAATTCCTTCTCTGATATTTGAAATAGAGATTTTTCCTTCTGCTCCTACTTAATTTGTCCTATCTCCTTTTTATTTCATCCCTCTTCTCCATTACAACTACATTATTACATTACTAACAATTAAGATACTTAAAACTCAATGAGAATCACTCTTAATAGTTCAATCTCTTTAAGTGAGAAATCAAATGCAGTCAGCAAGAGTCGTCTACTTCAATTCAAAAGCATTATGAAATAAAATTCCAAAGAATGAGACGCATATAAAAATGGATTCAAAACCGATTAATCGTAATATGAATACAAGAGACACAGAGATCTCATTAGATATGTAAGTGATTATCAAGCAATAAATTGAGATGCTAACCATGCATTGCTGAACAGAGGACTGGAAATCAGACAAAATTCAAATTTTTTCTTTATGAAGATCTGAGTTACGATCACTTGCAAATATATGGGAAAGCCTAAAGTGAAATCCTAGGGTTTAAAGGCATCAAAAAGTGAAATGAGAATGGAAAAGAAAGAAAGAAAAACATGAGAAGAAAGAGGATTGAATAGTGAAAACGAGAAGATATAAAAAAGCAGCAAAGCAGACCAGGTGGAGAATGGGCGGTCTTCTATTGTTACTGCTAGTGTTCTTATAAAGCCTCATTTGCACTTTACTCCTAAACTACACTTCACTTACTATAATAGAGACAGAGACTTCAAAAATTGGCTCAAAAATTTTATCCCGCCAACACTAATTTTATCCTACAATTAGCTACAAGATGCCTCTCTCAAAATTGGCTACTGCATTTTTCCAAGCTAATTTTGTGAAAGCTATTTTATTCCAATTTAGTTATTGTATGGTATAATTTATAATAATTGATTATAATTAATATTGTTGAATATAAATATAATAATCAGTTTAGTTTAGCTAATTAAGTAACATCAATTTAGTTTATTTAATTTATCTAATAAATAATGTACTAGATAATTTTATCACAATAAATGGTTTAACTAAATGTAAACGAAATTTAAATATTAAAAATCAAAATTATATAAAAATAGCTAAACATAAAATACGAAATATGATGTATTCATTTTTGTAAGCTAATTAAAATAATAATTATAATTCATTTTTCAAATACTAATAAATTATAATACATTTAGATAAAATTAACTCTTTATTACTATAAATATTTTATTGAATTGCTAATTTAGCTACAACATTGTTGTCGCCAATTAGCTATAACTCTGTTCTCGTTAATTAGCTACAACAATTTTGTCGCCAATAAATCTATATGATTGGAATAATAATTTTGCCAATTTAGCTACAACATTGTTGTCGCCAATTAGCTACAACTTTGTTGTCGCTAATTAGCTACAACAATGTTGTCGCCAATAGATATATATGAATGGAATAATAATTTTGCCAATTTCGCTTCCACATTGTTGTCTCCAAATTAGCTACAACTATGTTCTCTCTAATTAACTACAACAAGGTTATCGCCAATAGATATATATGAATGTAATAGTAATTTTGTCAATTTAGCTACAATATTGTTGTCACCAAATTAGCTACAACATTATTGTCGCCAAATTAGCTACAACATTATTGTCGCCAAATTAGCTACAACTATGTTCTCGCTAATTAGCTACAACAATGTTATCGCCAATAGATCTATATGAATGGAATATTAATTTTGCCACTTAGCTACAACACTATTCTCACTAATTAGTTAAAAAATATTGTCGCCAATAGATCTATCTGAATAGAATAGTAATTTTGCCAATTTAGCTACAACATTATTGTCGTCAATTAGCTACAACTCTGTTCTAGCTAATTATCTACAACAATGTTGTTGCCAATGGATCTATATGAATGGAATATTAATTTTGCCAATTTAGCTACAACATTGTTGTCGCCAAATTAGCTACAATTATGTTCTCGCTAATTAGCTACAACAATGTTATCGCCAATTGATCTATATGAATCGAACAGTAATTTTGCATTATTTTTTGTAGTGATAGTGTGAGTAGGTGAAGATGAATTAGAAAAAGGAATAAGGATTTAGAAAAAATGAAACTCCCTACTTAGCTTTTTTATCCCGCTCAAAAAATTCAGGGAATTAGCTACATAATGCCTCTCTAGCAAAGTTGGCTACAACATTTTGTGAGAGCTATATTCTCCCAATTTATTTATTTATTTATTTTATAATTTATTATAATTGATATTATTTAATATAAATATAATAATTAGTTTAATTTAATTAATTATGTAACAACAATTTAGTTTATTTAATTTTTGCGAATAAATAATGTATTAGTTAAATTTATTTAAATAATTTTTTTAGTAGTGGCATAGTATATTTTGCAATATTAGCGACAATATTATTGTAGCTAATTAGCTACAACGATGTTGTCGCTAATTATCTAAAACAATGTTGTCACCAATAGAGCCATACGAAGGAAATAATGTATTTTGTCAAATTAGCAACAACATTGATTTTTCCAATTAGCTACAACTATGTTGTCACTAATTAGCTACAACAATGTTATCGCCAATAGAGCAATATGAAAGGAATAGTATATTTTGCCAAATTGGCAACAACATTGTTGTCGCCAATTAGCTACAACTATGTTGTTGCTAATTAGATACAATAATATTGTCGTCAATAGAGCCATATTAAGGGAATATTGTATTTTGCCAAATTGGTGGCAACAATTAGCTACAACAATGTTGTCGCTAATTAGCTACAACAATGTTGTCACCAATAGAGCCATATAAAGGGAATAGTATATTTTTCCAAATTGGCAACAACATTATTGTCGTCAATTAGCTACAACTATGTTGTCACTAATTAGCTACAATAATGTTATCGGCAATAGAGCCATATGAAGGGAATAGTATATTTTGCCAAATTGACGACAACAATTAGCTACAATAGTGTTGTCGCCAATCGAGCCATATAAAGGAAATAGTATATTTTACCAAATTGTTAACTACAACGATATTGTCGCTAGTTAGCTACTATAATGTTGTTGCCAATAGAGCCATATAGTGTATTTTTGCCAAATTGGCAACATTGTTAGCTACAACGATATTGTTGCTAATTAGCTATAACGATATTGTTGCTAATAGAGCTATATGAAGGGAATGGTGTATTTTGCCAAATTAGTAACAATATTGTTGTCGCCAATTAGGTACAACTATGTTGTCGCTAATTAGCTACAACTATGTTGTTGCTAATTAGCTACAATAATGTTATCGCCAATAACGTCATATAAAGGGAATAGTATATTTTGCCAAATTGTGTTGCCGCCAATTAGCTTCAACAATGTTGTTGCTAATTAGCTACAATAATATTGTTGCCAATAGTGCCATATAGTGTATTTTTACCAAATTGGTGACAATATTAACTACAACGATGTTGTCGTTACTTAGCTACAATAATATTTTCGCCAATAGAGCCATATAAAGGGAATAGTGTATTTTGCCAAATTGGCGACAATATTTTTGTCACCAATTAGCTACAACGATATAGTATATTTTGCCTAATTGGCGATAATATTGTTGTCGCCAATTAGCTAAAACAATGTTGTCTCTAATTTGCTACAATAATGTTGTTGCCAATAGAGCCATATGAAGGGAATAATATATTTTGCCTTGTCGTCAATTAGCTACAACGATGTTGTCGCTAATTAGCTACAACAATATTGTCGCCAAATCTGCTTTCATCGTCGCAATTATTTACACCAAAATTTTGGCGCCTGATATTAGCAACAACAGGAATTTGTTGTCGCTAATTTATCGTAATATTTGTTTTCCCACCAAATATTTCAATATTTCCGATAAAAGTCATTTTTTGTTGCAATGTTGTCGCTATATTGTGCATTTAGCAACAAATTTATTGTTGTCGCAAATTTTTATCGCTATTCTGCATTTTTTTGTAGTGGTTGTTGGGGGTGGGAGTTTCTCTATGACATCTATCTTGTATTTATCCACCTTTATTTCCCTCTCTAAAAGTTTATACCCTAGTACAATGCCTTTCCTCACCATAAAATGACACTTTTTCCAAATTAATACTAAGTTTGTTTTCTCACACCACCTTAGCATCAAATCAAGATGCTTTAAATAGTTTTTAAAATCTCACCCATAAATTATGAGATAGTCAATAAAGACCTCCAAAAATTCTCTAAAAAATCATGAAAAATTGCCATCATGCACCGCTAAAATGTAGCTGGTATATTACATAGTCCAAAGGGCATTCTCCTATAGGCGGCAGGTAAAGGTTGTTTTCTCCTGACCTTCAGGGGCTATGGGGATTGAAAATATCCCGAATACCCATCTAAGAAATAATAAAACCTATTCTTTGCTAGCCTCTTTAACATTTGATTAATAAATGGCAACGAAAAATGATATTTTCTATTGGCATTGTTCAGTCTCCTATAATTTATTCATACTCTTCAACCCGTAACTGTACGAGTTGGAATGAGTTCATCAAGCTCATTCCTAGTCACTATCATTTTCCCCTTCTTAGGAACACATTGCGTGGGACTAACCCACTTACTATCAGAGATTGGGTAAATTATATCTGAATCGAGTTGTTTGAGTACCTCTTTTTTGACCACTTCCTATATTGCTGGATTGAGCCTCCTTTGGGGTTGAGCTATCGATTTGTATTCTTTCTTTATAGGAATTCGGTGAGTGTAGTAACTTAGTGATACCCTTCAGGTCCGATAAGTCCCATCCAATCGCTTCTTTATGCTTATTTAGTACTTCAAGCAGCATTTCTTCTTGAAAATCTGACAGCATAGAAGAGATAATTACTAGTTTTATTTCATGCTCTAAAGATACATACTTTAAATGAGGAGGAATGGGTTTAAGTATGAATTTTGAATCTCGCTTTTGTCACTATAAAAAAATGTGAATTCCCAACTAAAATTAATGACAACTTAATTTTTGTCACAAATTTACGATGGTTTCCGACTATTTTCCAATTACATCGAGGGAAGGTTACTTTTAATTTTTTTTTACGATGAAATAGCGAAAAAACAAACAAACAGTTGCTAATTATTAGCGAAAATATTCACGCCATTTTTTACGATGAATTAGTGACAACAGTATGTCGTTATTTTTTATTTTTATTCATAAAATTAGTTGCAGAAAAGGTAGCGATGAAAGGTTTAGTCACTAATTTTGGAGGAAAAATAAAGCGCCACTTTTTGCGATGGTTTAGTGACGAAAATTGTTTTGTCACTAATATTATAGATTTCATTAGAGAAGATTAGGGACGAAATTACGTAGTCACTAATCCATCGCAAATAAAATAAAAAATAGCTTTTTATTTCAATCACGTGACTTATGTATAATTTCAAGTAATTTTAATATAGATCATATGAAATGGATATTTTATTTTGGAATAGAAATTTATAAATTATATTAGGATTTTATAATAATTTTTTATCAATTATCCCAAAATCTAAAGTTATCTATTTAGAAAATTTATATTTTTAATAATAATAATAAACTATTTTTTACAATTATTATATAGTTACATTATAAAGATTAATAAAAATAAATATTTATAAAATAGTAATAGAAAATTTATTATGTCATTTAAAATAATTATGATAAATTTTGTAATTTATTTTTCTTTTGTAAAATTTTGATCAAATATTAAATTATTAGAAAATTTAATTATATATATTTACCGAACTATCATTTGATTTAAAGACAAAATAATGAAAATTGGAAATTACATTATAATATTTTAGTTTTATTTTTTCGATTGCAATTTATTATATTATAATTGTATTTTTTTACATGTAATCTCATTATACCATATATACAACTAAATATAATTTACTTCTAAAACTAGTGAAATTATCCTTTTTTTTATATTTCTTAATTAATTATGTATTCATCATGTGCGATCAAATAATTATCTGCAATCAAATTAAAATTAGTATCCCAATGAATAGAACTAGTTGTTCAATAAATTTTAACTTATTCTAGAAAATAAATAAATATGAACTTATGACAATAAATATCAATCTATGTCAACTTATATACAGTGGTTATATGGATATTTACTTTTTTTATGGCAAAAGGGCGAGCAGTCAATTTGAAAATTGACAGTCAAACTTTTGTTTCATAATCAAATTGATTTCTTGATTTTCTTTGTTTTGGACTTATATATATATATAGATAAGATATTTCAAATATAAGTCTAAATCCTCTCTTTCCACACACACACACACACACATATATATATATGCACTTCTAAAAAATATATGTCAACAAATAAAAGTTTAGAATATTACATTATTTATAACAAAGTAAATTATATGTAACTATAATTAAAAACTAATTAATTAATTAATTATATACAAGTATATAATTTTATAATTATAATAATACGTGCATATTATATCTATAGATATAAGTAAAAATTTTATATTAATTTGTTTACAAAATTAGCCTCCATTTAAAAAATATTGTACATATAAAAGTGGGGGTATTTTTAACTTTTAAAATCCCTAATTACCCTTTCCCTATTTGCCTCATTTTCTCATGAAACCAATAATAAGAGAGAGGAGAGAGGCAAAGAGAGAAGATCGAGGAAGAGTGAGGATAAGGTAGAGCAACTCAATAACACCTTCGTTCCTTCTTATTCATCGGTAATAGGTAGATCTAAAAAGGGATAAGTTGGCTGCTCTAACATAGATTATGACCAGACCATAATGTGTTACAGAGCATGAACACTCATAGGAGGTTACTAGCAACCTAAACTCAAGTTAGGCAGGGGTGGTGCATCTTCAACAAAGCTCCAAAAGAAATGGTAGTAAGTTATTCAACTCTTCTTTGTTATTTTTGTGTTGCTCTACTTTAGGTTAATTCTACTATATGTTGTGTGGTTGTTGTTTTTAAGTGGGGGATTCGTATAACTTTTGGTAACTAGGCTAAAAATCTGGCATATCTTATGGGATTAAGGCTGTGGATGTCATTGAAGCAATAACTACCGAAGTAGGAAAATGACAATGAAGAGTGCAGGCCTTGGCATCGAAGAATTTCTTCCTCCATGGCATCTCTCACTTAGGGATATCTTCTCTTAGGATTAATCTTCTTCTCCTTCTTTTTTCTGCTATTAGTGTCACTTGTTTCACCCTCCCTATCAAAAAGGTCACATTTTTTCATCTCCGTCTCCTTTGAATTTATGCAATCTTGTTCAATTTTAGGTTTTGTTCGATTTGGGGATTTTTGATGCTATTGAATGGTTTTCTATGTACTATTATTTTTTGGTGCTTGGTATGTAGAATGGTTTGTTATATGTAGCGATTTGATTTGATTTTTACCATATTTTATAAGACTTCAGCTATGAAAAATTATGAAATGCCACAAAGAACATGAATTATATGTTTTATAGTTTTTTAAATATCAATTTTTAATAATATCTAACTACTTGCTGCAAATAATTCTAATGCAATCACTTGTTAATATTTTTCAAGATTTAAAATTATAAAATGAAAAAAATAAAATTCTAATATTATATGTTCCCTAATTTAACTAATATTTAATAGATAGCAAGAAACAAAATTAAATAAATTGATTTTTAAATAAAAAAACATAAATTGATATTGTCACAAACAAGAAGAAACAAAATTAAAGAAAATGATTTTTAAATAGAAAATTAGAGGACAGTACTATCAACATTGCTTTATCTTGACCCTTTCTGTACTAACAATTATTGTTGTTTTTTCAATGAAAAATAACTTCAATAGCATAACTAATTGACCTAAAGAATTCAAATCTTTATTTTTGTTTTCTTCTTAATATACTTTATCAATGTTGCAAACAGGGTGTTGGTGCCAGAAAAAATAAGATAAGAAATGGTAGATGTAGAGGCCAAACAATCAAATTGGAAATTCATAAAACAAAATCAAGTCAAGTTAACTCAACAAATTCTTTCTCTTGAAGGAAATAAGGGTCTTCCAATACTAAAAGTTTCAAACAAGAAAAAAAAAATTCAAGCAATTTAAATTGCTAAGAGATTTAGCATCTCAATTTTTATGAGTATATTACTTTTATCTTATGTCCTTAACTTAATTGCACTAAAATTAATAACCAACTGTTATCTCTTATTAGAAAATAATAATCAATATTTGCATTCAAAATATTTTGATTTGGGTTCTTAGTATTTGACGTCTTGGATTGCACAAAAGATACAATGTTTGAAATTAATACTCATTCTTTTTCTTATTGTTTCCACTGCTTTCTCTTTTGATCTTGATTCTAGTCCATAGTGTCTAGAGGAAAGAAATTTTGTTTTCTTATGTTTCATATTTAATCTCCTGAGCTTTACTGATAGGCCTTTTTTCTGTTAATAGGGAGAAGAATTGATTGGTAAACAAGCATTATTTTTTATGAATAGTGTGCTTGTGTTTTGTTTCTGTGGGGCTAACCTATGCAAAGTCAACTTGTAAATTCTAAGTATGCAATGTCCTACAGTTACTGCTAATTAATTAGTGTCTGATTATCATACTATTCTTTTTACCAAATAGATGTAGATCTTTATGAAAACCTTTACAGAGAAGATAATAACCCTCGAGGTTGGAAGCTTGGATACTCTTGACAATGTTAAAGCCAAGACTAGAATAAGTTACATTGATTTTTGCTTGTGTGGAATGATTAAGAGTTTTATTTTTTTGGTAGGAATAAAAGTTTGTTAGTAGCAATATTTAGTTAGTAGCAATGTAAGTAATCTATGTTGCACAAAATTTTTTGAAAATGGATGTGGACATTGGATTTTCTAAGTATTGTACAATTTAATATACATGCGATACTATGTTTTAAAAATTAATAGTATTGTAGAATTTTTATTTATATAAATTAAATTATGATTTGTTTATATAATAAATTAATAAATTAATTTAAATGGTGATTTTGTATATCATAAATTAATTTGTTGATTATAATAATTTATTGATAAATTAGTAATTGTAAAATAAAAAATTACATTATATTTAGCGATAAATTTGTGACAACAATTATGTCAGTAATATGTAATAAATTAGAATTTGACACAATATGCATTAGTGGCTAAAAATTTTATCGCTAATAATTAATACAACTAACTTTAAAATTCATTTAATGATGGAATATTCTTTTTTGTGACTAAATTTTCTGTCAATAAATTAGCGATTGTTTTATGATTCCGTTGTAAATAATTTAGTGATTGTGTTATTTGCTACTATACGTCGCCCAATCGCTAAAATAGATTCGCAATGGAAAAATGCCATTTAGTGATGAAAATGGCCATCACTAATTGGTATTTTTTTTGTAGTGTGTGGAGTAGTCCCTTTTTGATTTGATTCCTTCTCTTCACAATCCTTCTCCAATGCTACTATCAATTCTCCCCCTGCTTCATCCAACTCTTCATTTTCCAAAGAATGTATTAAACTCAAATTCAGCGGATCATCTAGCAACACTTTCTCCTGAATTTCCTTTACACATTCATCCACTTTATCCACGAAATTGATTGAATCCTCCAAATCACTTGATTTATGATTTTGAGCTTTCTTCATATCCACTATTACTCTTAATTGTTGAATTGTAGGGTGACCTTTCGACTATGAACATCTATCAAAGCTTTCGTTGTAATAAAAAATAGCCTCCCTACAATGCGTTATGCCTTCCTATCTTTCTCAATTTTCATGACTATAAAGTCCATATGGAAAATAAATTTTTCCACTATCACTAGTAGATCCTTTATTACCCCTCTTTGCTTTCTCACTGACCTATCCACAAGCTGGAGCCTCATTCCCATCTCTTTGAGATCACCTAGATTGAGTTTGTTGCATATTGAATATGGTATTAAATTAATGCTGGACCCTAAGTCACATAAGGCATTTCCAACAAAAGTGTAGCCAATTTCATAGGGTAAAGTCAAGTTATTTGGATCCTTTAATTTTTCAAAATCTTATTTACGATTATTGCACTACAATTTTTTGTAAGTTGCATAATCCTAAACCCTTCTAATTTATTTTTATTAGAACAAAGTTTTTTTTATGAATTTAGCATAGTTAAGCATATGAGCTAAAGCTTCGGCAAAAGGTAAATTAATGTGTTTCTTAAAAATTTCTAAAAACCTAGCTAATTGCTAATTTTTATTTTTCTTCCTAGCTATAGTAGAAAATGACAGCCTATTTATGTCAAGATCCTCTATGTTAGGGTTCACTATACTTTTACCTTTGTCAATTGTAGGAGCATCTAAATTTACCTCTACCTAGGGTTAGATTCACTTACATTCCATGTTAACTCCTCTAATTTAGATGATGATTAAAGTGACTTGCCTATTTGCTCTCCTTATGCTACCTCTTTACCACTTATCAATGTAATCGTCTTGGCTTTCTCCTTAGGATTTTGGTCCATATTTAAAGGCAAAGTCCTCGGTTGTTTATTAGACATTAAAGTTGCAAGTTAGCCTAATTGTGTTTCTAAGTTCCTCATGGAAGCATATTGATTTTGGTTCTTGTGATTTCCATCTCGTATCTTGATTAGCCATAAATTATTGATGACTATTCACAAATTGTTGTTGACTATTCATGAAACTAGCCAACATATCTTCAAGATTAGGCTTATCTCTTGCACAGGTGGTCTTGGTTGATAATCCGATAGGTGATATGCTTGAGGTTAGGGTTGATTTGAACGCTAACCTTGGTAATGAGTTATTGCTTGAGGTTGGTAAGATTTGTTATAGTTGTGATAAATATTTTGGTTAAAAGGGGCTTTTGCTTGTGGTTGAGAATATTAGGCATGATGATTTCCATCCTTTCAAGAGAAATTTGGATGATTCCTCTAACTTGGATTGTATGTATTGCCATAAGGATCATTTCTATGATAATCTCTTATATCATTCACATCTCCTATAACTCCACCTTCTTAAACACATAACCCACTTTCATATTACCCACTTCCTTGAACGATCGAATCTAGATTTTACACCTTTAACCCACTTAACTCCTTTTAAACAAACTTTGTGCCTTCAGTAATGCCACTTCATCTACATTATTTAACCTTTGCCTCCTTGGAACTAACCTAGGAGTAAACTATTGAGAGTCATTTACTACCATCTCATCCAACAAATTGAAAGCTTCTTTCGATAACTTGTTTAAGAAAAAACCTCCCGATGATACATCTAATAGTAACCTTGTCTATGGTGTAACTCCATCATAGAATATCATCATCAATTGGTAAATAGTTATCTCATGGTGTGGCCAGCTCTTTAATATCCTCCTAAATCTCTCCTAAGCCTTATGGAAAGGGCCCTCATTCATCTGGTGAAAACTTATTATGATGTAATGAATACTTGCAATTTTGATTGGAAGGAAGAATCTCATTAAAAACTGCTCTTGTAACTGATTCCATGACCAAATTAACTGGCTTGGTAGCATCTGAAGCCATTCCCTCACCTTTCCAATTAGTGTGAAAGGAAATAATTTCAATCTAATTGCATTAGTAAAGACACCCAAAATCTTAACCATGTCACTAACCTCCAAAAATATGTCAATATGCTGAGTAGGATCTTCAAAATATGATTCAGAGAACTAATTTCTCTATACCATAGTGATGGTGGCTAGTTTAAGCTCAAATTGTACCCCTCTTGTCAGCATAATAGTCTTATGGTCTTCATTCCACCTTGGCACAACATAATCTCTAATAGTCCTCTACCTAGGTATCTTTTCTCTATATCTATTCAATATTCCACCTTATGCCCTTAGCACTTATTCATCTTCAGAAAAAAAAATTCATCAAAAGGAGGATTTGGTTCCATGTTTTTTTTTCTATATTGGCTCTCATTTTTTGATGTAAAGTTCTCCCAATTTTAGGATCGTAGGGTGCTACTTGCTCTTGTACAAATCTGTTCATGCACCATGATTACCTAAAAATAATAAAAAAAAGATAAAATAAGAAAAAGAAAAAGCATACAAGCAAAAATCAAAACTTATAAACAACACCAATTACCCAGCAATGGCGCTAAAAACTTGTCATGACCCTAGCAAGTGCACTAGATCTATAAGTAATAAAGTGGACTATTTTTTAGACTCCAAGATATCGAACCCAAGGGACTTGTATATGTTTGCAAGCTATGATGATTGATTGTATGCTAAAGAATTCCTAATTATTTTGATGATTGTGTTAATTGTTATATAGCGATTAAAATAAAGAAATTAAAGGAGTAAAGCTATGCAAGTAAAGATGAACAAAACACTAAAATGCAAATTATGAATTTAAAGAGAATAACAATGACTTAAAGCATTGCTTAAGAAATCTAGTCCTCCCTTTCCTATGTAAAGTTCATTTTAATATAAGATTTCATACGATTGGATGTTGTCAACCTATCTAAAATACTAGTATCCCATTCCAGAGCCTCCTAACCGAACACCTATTCATTTTCCTCACTTTTTAAGAGATTACTACACATTAACCCTAAATCTAATGGCTTTTATTCTGGAGTCACCACCAAAACTAAGGTCATATAAAGTAAAACTGAACATGAATAATATGAACATACAACAAGCATTCATTTATCACCTTACAAGATAAAAAACCATGAACACTTGTAAGAACATTCATACTAAGATAATCACAAGGGAAAAGAAACATCCATACATATATTAGGATAAATAAGTTTATAATCCTTCCGTGGTTAGGGGATTTAAAGATCCCAAAACAATAAAAAACTACTCACTACTGACTACTCATTACTCACTACTCACAATGTAAATAACAAGAAAAATAAACTATAAAACCCATTTAGAGTCGCAGATTTGAAGTTGATGAAGCTTATTTTTTCCTTCTCCAAGCTAGAACTTGATTGAAAATTGTAACTTGAATATAAACTGAGCTAAAAACTAAGTATTTGTTACACTAAAAGAGTGATTTTTTACAAGTAAATCTATAAAAACTAAGTATGAAACCCTTAAAATATGAAGAACTACATTCTAAACTACTAAAGAGAAAACCTACAGCACAAAACCCTAAAAGGATCTTCCTTTCAAATAGGAAATAATGTAGCTTTTATACAAGTGGCTAGAAGGCAACGATGACACTTTTGTCTCATCCATGCCATACAGAGATAAAACAGTACATTGTTTTGGCCACGGCTGGGACACTTTTGTCTCAGTCGTGCGCCACTTTTGGATTAACACTTTTATTTACAAGTTGCATTGACCACAATAGGGACATTTTGGTCTCAACTGCAGCCTTTGGTGAAATGGCATATTTTGGGACTCTTTATGGGAAATAGCTAGGATAATTTATCTTAGCTATGCTCTGGCCTACTTTCTGCACAAAATTAAAAATAACACCATTAATCATCCAAAAATCTCAAATTTACCAAAATAAACTTAATTAATGTAAAAATAATATTTTAATACTAAAAACACAGAAAGCATGCAAAATGAGACAATAAAATAGATAAAATTATGTGAAAACAAACACAAAAATCAATGTTATCAAAGCCCAAATGCCTACACTTTTAATTAGAGAGGTTATGCTATTGATTTTCTATCATGCACTATATGCATCCATTAGGTATCCTGTTGACCCATAGGCTAAGCCTGCCCAAGAAAGAGATTGCATGACCACCTATGTGGGAGCAATAAGGTTAGAAGGATATTGTTATGCTTATGTGTGGTTGTGATTGACTCCTAATGAAATCATGTATTGCATTCATGCATCATATATATATACCATGCCCATGCATCATTCACCATACATCACTCCTAACCTTTGATTCTTACAACCATCATAAACTCATCTAGGTAGTCCAAAGGGTTAGATGGGTGCCTTATCTCTAGATCTATATCTAGTCTGTTGAGATCCAGTTTGGGTTTGAATTTGGGTTTAGAGGTCGATTCACAGTTAGGCTAAAGTCAATTATCAGAAAATAGTCAAGAAATAAGTTTAGATATGGCAAATGACAAATTAAATGACACCAGAAGGGGAAATAAGACTAGGAAAGTGGCTGATGACACCATTGTAAGGTTTTCATTCCTGAGGGAAAAGCCAAATGTTACTCTTATTGAGCTCTAGATAGTGTGGGATGATTTAGAATGGATGTTACATAGGAAGTTCCCGAATTTTAAGGAGAGGCTTATTACCATAATTGGTAGGATGGTTGTTTTTATAGTACCTAATGTCAGAACTCAGCCTATAGCACCCGCTTGCAAGATAACAGAGCTAATGCACATTAGGAATGCTACCATAATTGATGCTACTATGCTTCAAGACCCAACTAAGAGGGAAAAGAGGTATGATCTTAAGGATGTCTTCATAAAAGAGGAGAATGAAGACTATATTCCTCCAATGATGAATATAAGGATTAACAGTCTTAATGCTGAAGATCCAGCTTTTAAAAAATGAAGGAAAAGATTAAAGCTATGTCTAAATTACTATCTACTAGTAAGGGAATAAACCCTAAAGATGGAGATTTAGATAGAGATAAGCCATTACCCCAAAGGTATAAGATGCCTAATCTACCAAGGTTTGGTGGCACCTCAGACTCTTCGATGCATATCAAAGAATACACATTGATCATGAAGGGGATTACCTTATCAAAAAAATAAAAAGTTAAAAACTTTTGGTTGAGCTTGATCGGACCTACAATAGATTGGTAACATGGGTTGGATACGCGAACTAAAGAGAATTATGATCTATTAACAAAATATTTCTTTAAGAAATATGATTGAAACACTAGAATAGAGGTCAACTTAAAGGATCTTGAGCTACTTCAGCAAAAGCATGATAAATCTTTTCATGAATACCTCATCGGTGGAGAAATAGGGTGATGGAGATAAAGAAAAAGCCAGACACAGCTGATCAGATCAGATTATTCATTAGGAATACAAGCCTTTACCTAAGTGATGGTTTAAAGATAATGGGTTTGAAGGATTGGGAGTCCTTCAAGGATATAGCTATAGAGGCTGAATAAGATTATCTGGTTACAAGCATGAATAGTGAGAAATACAGGAGGAATTTCAAGAATAACAAGATAATTGGAAGCAATAGTACGTCGAACAAAATTGGGAAGACTGCCAAAGTGTCCATTATAGAAGCTAGCCAGAAGCATTATTCCAACCTAGGGAAGTCACTAGCTTTGGTATTGGATAGACTTAGCAAAAATGGAAAGCTTTAACCATTACCCTCAAGGTCAAAAAAAAGTTAAGGGTTGACCCATCACTAGAAGATCAATATTATGCATACCATCAGCATACTGGGTACTTAACAAATTATTATCATAAGTTGAGGTATAAGATTAAGGATTTGATAGAGAGTAAGTAGATTTCAAATCTTGAGAAATGAGATAAGAAAAAGAAAGGAGGTTACAATGTTGTTACACCTCTGGTGTTTATGATTTGATCTAGCTTACCTGAGTGGTATATGATAAAGGACCTGTATGGGAACGAGTACTTAGCCCCCAAAAGTAACAAAGGCAGTTGAATAAAATTGGTTAGTTTCTATGATTAACTATTGGAATACTCCATTAAAAAGTGAGGATGAAAGGGCTTTAGTGCCTAATGATATTTTGAGTTCAACCAGTGAATGTGAGGAAAAGATTGATTAAGAAAAGAAAGTTAAGGTGGTCACAAGGAGTGGAAAGGTGGCCTCAAAGATTGAAAGGTAATCGGTTCCTATTGTAGTGCCAATAAAAAAATAAATTGAGGATTATCAGATAATCAAACAGCTGAAAAAGAAACAAGCTTAGATTTGTATTTATGACTCGTTGAAGTAGTATCTTTTACACAGATGGAAGTTAGTAGAAGATTTAAGTGAGTATACTCTTGCTACCACTATCTCGCCTTCTGAGTTGTTGGATTTGGTTAGGTGAGGATCTAGTAAGGAATTATAATCATCCTTTCTACATCAAGGCTGAGGTTATGATAACATAGGGCTTGTGTGATGATGGATGATGGTTCCTCAATTAATGTGTGCCCCTTAGTGGCAATTCCAGCTTTTGAGTTGAATAAGAGCATGCTAAGTAAGTTTGATCTGACTATCTCTGCTTATAATAACTCTAAAAAGCAGGCTGCTAGGACATTTAAGGCTTTAGGAAAGATTGGACCTATTAAGATTGAATCTGAGTTTGTGGTGCTTCATATTCTAGCTAATTTCTTTATACTATTAGAAAGATTATGGTTTCACAAGCTGGGTGGAGTACCTTCCATATTACATCAGATGATTAAGATCCCCTATGAAGGTCAAGTAGTCACTATTAAAGCTACAAGGGAGAACCAAGTGTGTATGATTGAGATAGCTAAATAATCTTTCTATGGGTTCCATATGTCTACTGTCAGTGATGAAAAAGGCAAGAGTGTCTTTCTTGATTGCCCTTAAGTGGTTAACATGATAAATAAGAAGAAATTTTTTCCTGGTGCTAGTTTAGGCAAGAACTCATAAGGGCCTTAGACTATTATAGTTTTTAAGTGTCAAAAGGATAAGAATGGGTTAAGATTTATAGGTTCTAATAAGAAGGGTAAAGCAAAAAAAAGTAATGAAAGAGATTCCTTACATTTCCTAAAGTTTTATACTAGCTTTGGATCTTTTTGTTTATTGTGGAGAGAATGCATTTTAGATGATAAGGGGTGAGCTAGTACCAGGATTTGAGCTATTCAATAATGTCTTCGATTAGGAACAGGGAATTATCAAACCAGTCTAGGGTTTATGGGATAAGGAGATTCTCTTGCACTATTTTGCTTAGGATAACCAAAAGAGGTTATGACAAATAAATTGTTTGCTACCTAGTTGAAAGGCAAAGAGAAGATAGATGTTGAAGAACCATCCAAGGTTGTTCCATAGGTTGGAGAGACATCCGATGCCAACCAAAGTGGATAAGATACTTGTATTGATATTGTTTATGTTTCTGAGCTTTTTGATAAGAATAATATTTGCCCTTTTGATTATATTAATGAGATGATCAATTTTGCTTACTTATGAGATATTTCTTCTAATTTCAATATGCATGATCATGATCATGAACCGTTCATATTTAACATTAACTCAACAAACACATATTCATTTAATCTCGGAACAAAAGAAAATCCAAAAGAAATTTTATTGGTATCGGATATAGCTCCTAAAAAGAGAAAAAAATTCAAGAGAATATTAAAAATATACAAAAAAGTCTTTGCCTAGACCTCTGAATACATGCTAGGAATAGATCGAGAATTTGCCAAATATGTCATTCCAACATAGGAGACTTAGGCTAGAATAGGATGAGAAGGTTAAAGATAAGGTCAGGAAGCAAATAGAAGGCTAAATTCTTATTGGAAGTCCAATACCCTATATGGTTGACAAATATAGTCCCTATAACAAAGAAGGATTGAAGAGTCAGGATCTATGTCAAAAATAGGAACTTGAACAAAGCCTATCCTAAAGATGATTTTTCCCTGCCACACATAGATATTCTGGTCGATAGTGTAGCTATTTGTATCATATACAATTTTATGGATTGATATACCGAGTATGATCAAATTTTAAATAAAATAGTGGATAGGATCAAGATGGCTTTCATAATAGAGTAGGGGAGATATGCCTACAGAGTCACACCTTTTAGGCTTAAAAATATAGGTGCTACCTATTAAAAGATGGCAACTAAGATATAGATGACTTGATTCACAAAGAGGTGAAGGTGTACATGGATGACATGATGATCAAGTTAATTTTTTGAGAAGGTAATTTTAAGGTATTAGAGAAGTTTTTCTAAAGGATCAATAAGTATAATCTTCATCTCAACTCGAAGAAGTGCATCTTTGGATTTACTTCAGGTAAGCATTTAGGCTATGTGGTAAGCCAAAGAGGCATAAAAGTGGATCCTGAAAAAGTAAGAGTCACTAAGGAGATGTTAGTGCCCTAGAAAGAAAAGGAAGTTAGAGGGTTCTTGGGTAAGATTCAACACATAAGCATGTTCATAGCAAAGTTAACATCAATCTGCTAATCGATATTCATGCTGTTCATGAAGGATCAACCAGAGATTTGCAATGAGGATTGTCAAAAGGCATTTGATACCATTAGGGAAAATTTGTTGCATCCACCAATACTAAGACTGTCCTAGATAGGTAAACCTCTAATTTTGTAATTACAAAAATAAGATAGTTCAGTAGAGGTTGAGATGTCACAAGAGGATGATTTCAGGATTGAGTAAGCAATGTATTACATCAGTAAGAAGTTTCTTTCTTATAAGGCAAAGTCTGTAGAAGTTGAAAAGATTTTTCTGGCAGTCATATAGGCATTAAGGAAGCTGAGACATTACTTTCATTCTTATAGAATACAAGTTATGGCTATGCAAAATCCCTTTAGATATCTATAAGAAGCTCTTTCATTTTTAGGAAAGATGGGGAGGTGGTTAATTCTCCAAAAGAGTTCGACATAAAATACATCACTAGGAAGACCATTAAAGGAAGAGCGGTAACAGAATTCCTAGCCGACCAACTATTAAAGGGTAAAGAGATAATTTATAAATTCCTTGATTAAATTGTTACGGTTATAATAGTGTAGGGTTGGTAGATGTACTTTGATAGAGCTGTGAATAATAAAAGAGCAGGAGTAGGAGTAATCTTGGTCACCTCGGAAGGAGAAAATATGCCATTAGCTAAGAAACTAAGATAAAAAGCCATAAATAATAAAGTAGAGTACAAAGCTTACATTTTAGGGTTAGAATCCTTAATAGCTGTAGGGGTAAAATTTGCAGAAGTGTTTAGAGATTCATCTCTAGTGGTTTACCAAGTAAGAGGTGAATGGTGAATGAAAGAAAAGCGGCCGTTGCCCTAACTCAGATGTCTGAAGGTTTTGAGTACTTAATTTAAGGTTTGTACTTTTGGATATATACCTAGAAAAGAAAACTAGTTAGCAGATGCCTTGACTACCTTAGTTTCAATATGGGATAATCCAAAAGGTATAATTATAAAGCCTATGCTAATCTCTAGTTCTAATAAGTTGTGCTTTAAAAAGGAGTAGATCATGGATATCAAAATGGAAGATGGAAAACCTTACTACTATGATATTCAAAATTATTTGGAAAATTCAGTATTTCTTGAAAAGGCAACTGAAAAGGATCAAAGATTAATTTGTAAGTTGATTACTCCATTCATCTTTATAGCAGGAGTACTATATAAGAGATAGCTTGATAGGTTTCACTTAATATGTCTTGATTAAAAGGACGCCAAGAAGATCATGGAAGAGATGCATATATTAGTGTGTAAAGCCCACATGAATGTGTTAGCCTTAGCTAAAAAGATTATACGCTAAGAATTGTTTTGGCTCACAATTGACATGATTGTTCTAAGTATGTCAATGAGTGTCAGCTATGCCAATAGTATGCAAACCTACTGCATTTGCTTATTTTTGAGTTGTGTAACTTTAAATCACCACAAACTTTTGCTGTATAGGGAATTGACATTATAGGAATGATCCATCCACATGCTTTAAATGGATACAAATTCATCATAGTGGCCATTATTATTTAACTAAGTGGGTGAAAGCAAAATCTTTCAAGAAGGTGGATGCATGGGATATGGCTAAGTTCATTGAGAATAATTTGATCTGCAGATATGGCTTGCCATATCATATGGTGTTAGAAAATGGTTACAATTTTCAGGTGAAACTATATAAATGCTCATCAAGTATAGGGTCAAACATCATAATTATTCTCCTTATAAGCCTTAAGCAAATGGAGCGATCGAAGTAGCCAATAAGAATGTAAAGAGGATTTTGGCCAAGATAGTTTGAACTTATAGGGATTGAGCCTGTAAGCTCCTATTCGCACTATAGAGTTTTAAGATCATAGCTAGAACATCAACAGGAGCCACTCTATTATCCTTGGTCTATAGCACATAAGCAGTCTATCGATAGAAATTAAGCACCAGTCATTAAGGGTAGTGTTAGAAGCTGAGTTACTAAAAGCAGAATGGGTCAGGTGAAGGTTGTTATAGCTCAATTTGCTAGACGAAGATAGAATGGGACCTTACTATCACAATTAGATCTATCAAAAGAGATTATCTCGTTTGTTTGGGAAAAAAAGTTAGGAAGCACCCACTAAAGGAGGGAAATTTAGTATTCAAGCAGATTAGGCCATGAATTCCAAATATTTGAGGTAAGTTTAGGCCAATGTGAGAAGGAACTTTTGTACATAAGAAGCTATTGTCCAAAGGTGCTACCATTCTATCAGGTAGTGATGGCAATGAGTTTAAAGGACCAGTGAATGTTGACAGGTTGAAAAGTTCAATGGCTAAAGATTAAAAGAGAATAAGAAAAGAATAAATGCCCTATATGTTAAAAATTGAAAAAATGATGGCCTTTCTAAAATTAGGCACATCTCCAAGGTAAAATTTCAAAAAAGGCATCCTGAGCAAAAATTAGAGGCTAAGAGAAAATAATCAATCAAGAAAACCCGAAAGGGTTAATTAAAGATAGGAGTTATAATGCTTGTTAAGTTTCATTTCGAGATTGAATAATATGTGTCATTGGGATAATATCAAATAATGATTACATGTTCTTGTGATGCATTTCAGAGCCATCTTTAGTTTCTAGTTGGATTCTCGAAGACCCATTTTTAGGGTACGGGATTGAAAAAGGCTCACTTAGATTGGCTATTTCACCATAAAAAGGGATCAAACAGAGCTTATGGTTTGTGATCATCCCATGAAGGCATCTATTAATAGGCCCAAAAAGGTAGGTGCCATGGAGTTGCCACTCGATAGAACATTGGAAAAGTTAATCTCGACCTTTTGATACCTAAATAGAGATTGATGTTTAAGATATCACTCTTATTAGGCATCTTGGTTAGGTATTATTTTATAATTGAGTTTTGAATTTTAATCCCCTCTCTTCTCTCACATAATGAATTTTCAATAAAAATTAAGTAAATATCCCATTTTAATAAATAAAGTAGTAAAAGGCAATAAAATAAACCTACTTAATTATTACATAAGCAAATCATCCTTAACAAAACAATATAAAATAAAGTAGCATACATTAAGTGGGGAATTAATTAAATTAGAAAAATTGGATTCCTCATGCATATTTTAAAAAAAATTTATATTGTGTGAATTTTTGGGTCAAAAATCGGACATTGGTCCATATTTTTGAAGGAAAACCCAATTAATTCCATAGAAAATATTTTAGCATATTTTTTTCTTATCGTGTATAAAAAATCTTTCTTACTAGTTATTACATCCCTAAAAAATGATATATCCAAAATAGAATAATAAATAATGGTAAAACTAAATAATAAATGAAATAAAACCATAGTAAATGAAAAAAATGAACTAACTGAGGTGGCCAAGGAGTGAAAGAGATAATCACTTAGGAGCATAGCTTCCCATCAGAAAATACATAAATCCTTTGAAGGCTATAAACGTTAAACACTTGAAAGAAAATCATGAAGGATAAATAAATTAATAAAAAAAATACATATACGAATCAAAAATATATATTATTTCATGTAATTTTGATACCATACAATAAAAAAATAAATTAACATCTATGAATAACATCATGAATAATTACAAATCTAATTATACATAAATAATTTTAGGTGTAAGATCATGTTGTACAGTATCGAAATTACATGAAATAATATATATATATATATATATATATATGATGAAATAAAAAAGTAGAATACATGAAATACACACAAAAAATGTCAAAAAATACACTCTTGGACATCCAAAATAGATGAAGGATGGCCACAAGGGGACTGAAGGACGGGATGAGGAGAGGGGACTAAGATATCCCATCCTTCGTATAAGGGACGACCATCCATTAGCCTTTTTTCCCGTTTATCACATTTGGATAGAATCACAATTGTAATTTCATGGCAAAAAAACATAGGAAATTATGCAGAGAATATTTATAGCCCTCAATATGCATTTATATGACCTAAATCATGCCAAAATATGTTATAACAACAAATCACACATGAAATACATGGGGTATATACATTTGCATGATCAAAGAAATAAAACATCAAGCTTTACATTTACAACAATGGAGGAAATCATATTCAACACACCATTAATCATGGCAATTTAGCTCAAATTCACAATCTAAAACTTCTCATACTAACGTGCATATTTTTCATATAAAATAACAAATAAAGCATGTCAATATGTGTTGGAAATTAATCGGTTACATACATCACATATATAAGAAAAAATCAAAATTTTTAACCAATATATCTGATCTTGCCATGAATATACAATATATATATTAATGAGAATAAGAAAAATCACCTTTAATTTTTGTTGAACAGTTGTTTTTCCTTCTCATTGGGTTGTCACAAACCACAATGTCAAAAATTGAACACCTCCAATTGTAACCATACAAGAGAAGGATCAAATGAACCAAATAACTATTAGAAACAAGGTGGCCGAAATCTCCTTGAAGTTAGCAAGGAGAGTGGCTGCTAGGTTAAGAAGAAGAGAAAAGTTTCTTTTCTTTTTAAACTTTTAACCCTAAAATCCCTTTATTTTGGATTTTATTGCTAGGTTAAAAAATCCAACTTCATAATGGGATTGAGCTTTTTAAAATTGTTGAAAAAATATTAAATGGGTTTCTGAAATTGTTAATAATTTGTTTGGGCTTAATTAAATCCAATTTAAGTCCTTTAATAAAGGACCCTGCATATAACCCATAAACTAGGCCCTTCATGCATACACTTGGATTTAATTACCTAAATTAATTATAAATCCATCCAAATTAAATATATAGGTTCCATAATACTTATGAAATATATTTAATTTATTTTAGTCCAAAAATTAGGCCTCTAAGGCCTTCTATATAGGTTTTACGTGGAAGCCATCTTCTGGTGGGCTTCTATGTAAAAACCAAAGCCATGGGCCCTTAATTATTTCTCCAATGGATTTATTAATTATTATTTTAGCCCTATAAAATTTATAGTCCAATAATAATTAGTTATTAAATACAATATTTCAATTAGGTCCATTTTGCAAAACATTTCTAAAAAGTTTTGTGAACAATTTTACTTGTGCATAATTAATTAAATTCTTTAATTAATTATTCTCTTATTTATTTCTCTTCTCCCATAATAATATCAAATATTATTATCCTTGTCATTTTACCATTTTATCCTTCACTTTGTATGTGTGTGAGCTATATATTGGGTTCCTATTTATATTAACAGTACAATATGTAATTAAAAGTTCTATTCAAAACTCATATGATTTAAACCTCTTTAAATCATTTTATCAATCCCTTATTGATATTTATGATACACTATTATACAAATCATGAGCGACCTCTAGCTAATGACTACCCAAATGTTAGGAAAGTCAAGTGGTTTTGACTATACCCTTCCATAGAAATAGTTACTGTGCAATTACTTGTTTCATCACTCTTATCTCAATTAGATTTATGATACACTATTATCTCAATTAGATGATGCTTTCATGTATGTAATAAGATGCAAATGCATAATCGCATGTGTTGCACATGTTTTTACCCCATCCCGTGTGTACTATTTCTTCAATTGCCTATACTCGATAAGGAAACACTGACAAATATATATAGAGTTTTTTAATATATCCATAAATTATTATCTCAAAAGCCTCATCTATAGATCTTTTTCATCAATTAAGCATAGCTCCATCTCATATATCATAATAAAATAACCACTATATACTCTAATCACACCCTATACTATAATCCCAAATTTCTTTTATATGCGTATATCATATTCTACTCAATCCAAAACTATGATCCCAAGAAAAAATACTCTCATACATATAGTCCATTTTGGAAATTTCAATCATATACATTTACCCACATATACAGTTATTCATATATCCTCTTTATCAGATTCTATTGAACCATCTCACTTTAGTCTAACCATAGCAAAACAAAGATATCTGCATTGGCAAACACTCTATAACTTTTTATGACAATAACTCTAGACATCTATGGCCCAGAAATGGCTAAACCTATCTTTGATACCACTAATTATAGCACCCTTATCCTTTAACCTATACATATCACTTTATTCTTCTCATTACATAAGTTTAATAGTGCAACTTAAACATAAACCAACTATACAGTGAACATATATTCTAACTTAATACCTAAGAGTACTATACTATTAAAACTTTCTAATATACTTTAAAGTCTCTTTACAAAATAAAACAACTAATTAACATCTTTATATACAATATCTCCTATGCCACAAAAATTTTACTATATACAAAGAGTCCGAAATAAAAGTCTAGAATAGTCTCTTTTGATGACTTGAGTTGGCCATCCTGCAGTAGATATCACCTCAAAAAAACCTACATTGATGAAACACCCATGCTAAGCTATATAGCTTAGTGGGAAAAATAAAACATGAGGACGACCTCTTTTGAAGGTCGTCAAAATGCAAATACATACAATTATACCCTTAAGCATATAAACCAATCATTTAAACTATGTTCACAATTTTTTTTTTACTTTAGCTATTATATTATACACATTATCCTTATAACCATTACAAATTGCCTAATAATATTTCATCTACTTATTGGTCTTACTCATATTAATATTCATTTAACCCTTAAAGTCTAACACATCAAGTTTACTTTGGATTCCTGTATGTTATTCTTATCTAATCACTTGACTTACCAATCTTTCTTGATTATTTATCAGATTACTCATGTGTTGACTTATTATCTTACTTACATCTCAAATCTAAATTATATACAATTCACTAGTTACAAGTTTATAAGTGACTTATCGTTACATATAAGATATTGCATATCATTTACCAATGGAAACAATTAAATGAGTAATTATAAGAAAATCATACAAGACCATGCAACAATTAAAAGACATCACCAACATACATGCTTATACATATCTCTTACATTTCGATCTCCAAATAAATCAAATTCACAATTTATGAGTTCATAGTTCACTAATTATTACCTTATAGTGAGTCATACCTACTACTTATCTCATTTACTCAAAACTCAATAATTATCATGTATTGGTGGTGATATACCTTTACATATCAACATTTTAACAAAACAACACATTTTATAAGTACAATTTCATGTATCATGCATTCCTAAATGTACAATTTAGCATCCATAAATTTCTATTTTCAAATATTGATATACATACATATATATAAGTACATGCATTAATCTAATACATGCAATAGAAAAACTCATAAACATATGCCTTACTATACTGAAGTAGACTATGATGCAATTATACTGTAACTTAGCCTGCTTAAGTTTTAAAAGTGGATAACGGGATCGGTGGATACCCAAGGGTATCAAACGGTGGATATCCGAAGATATCAAAACTATGGACCCAATCAGGGCCAACTGTATGGTGGACCGGTCAAGGACCCAAACAGGGTCAAGGAACAGCCCAAATGGGTTGTGCAAGATCAAGAAGCATCAACTATACTGTGGACCTAAAAAGGTTGACTGTGGCAGCTGTAATTCCCTATAGGTGCCTATCTATCCACAATTGAACTCTAAAAGCAGGCAAATATATCTCTTTACTTTATTTTCCAAATGTTGCTTTACTTTGTTCAATCATACACATATGTGTATGTCAAAACCCATGTATAATGATGTCCAAGGTAATCATATCCATGTTCATGTAATACTTTCTTTAAACATATGATCATACACATTATTGAGTATTGCTATTTTCTACTTGAAATTAGTTCAAGGAATGATCCCTTTTCAATCATGCATTTATATACATAGTAGTATAAATCTATTTATGGCTATGAGTAGGATAATCATAATCATATACATGTGTAGAAATAATTTTCTATAACACTATATCATGCTCATGATTAAACATCTTTGTTCCATGCTTTACTTTTCGTCATTATATACGTCTATGTATCTTACATACATACGTGTATATATATATATATATATATATCATATCATATCATATCATATCATATCATATCATATCATATCATATCATATCATATCATATCATATCATATCATATCATATCATATCATATCATATCATGCACAACTTGGGTTTAATACCTTACAATACTTAAAACTTACTTTACAACATGTAACTCTTTCACATACCATCTTATATGACATTTAAGTATTTATACATGAATATACCTAATTGTTGTCTTATTTATAAGCATAACAATTCATATTCATAAAATATGTAAGCATGTACACGTTATCTCAACTAAATAATAAGTACATTAGTTCATACTTTTGTTATATGACATGTTTCATTTAACTATGCAATACCATCATATATTCTTAAACACATATTATTTATATAAATTTCATTTATTATGTTTAACATTTCATATATCATGCTTGTACTAAATTATACAATTTGTACATGTAATTGATGAAAAAAATACCAAATCTCTAGTGTATAAGCATGTAAACACATCATATAGCACAATCCACAAGTTTTTGCTCATGTAAATAATCGATGAAAAATTATACCTTTTTTTAGTTTACATACATGTATACACAATCTCATCAAATATAAACAATCGCAATCATACACTTTACTCGATTATCGATAATTAGTATACTTCCATGTAACCATGTTTTATCCATTATTTTCTTTTCATTTATACTTTTGACACAACATATAGGTATAACATATAGCTATATTCATATTATCTCAAGTAGGTAAATAATAATTTACCTTAGCATTGCAATCACCATGCACATTCTTTGCCACATAATCATGCTTAATACTTCTCATTAAGATATTATTATAATTTCCATTTAATTCCCTTTATTGCTACTTTTATAATACAAAGATACTCAAGAGAGGTTTAAGGTGGTTCTTGGCAAACTCAGTAACAAATCTGCATAGAGATAGAATTTAAGGTTCATTTTAAAAGCTATAATTGACTTATTTAGAGAAAATTTATGTCGAAATAATCTTCTAAAAACATGATCCCTTCCGTTTCTAGTTTCAGGAACTTTAAAAATAACTTCAATATCATTTATACTTTTTAAGATATTACAAAACAAATTAAGATATGTTGCTGAAAAAGTGTTGTCAACAATTCTGAAATTATGTTTACCTTTTTACATATTTGGAGACATAAACAAATCATGGTTTCTTCATAAAATTTGTAGATATATAAGTTTAGTTTCATCATAATTTTGAATCATAGCATTTTGACCTATATAAAATTAATTATACACAAAACACTACAAACTGTCCTCTGAAAAGTACTGTCAATAGTTTTGAATTCAAGTAATTTTTTTTTACATATTAAGAAATAGAATCAAATTATATTTTCTTCATAAGAGTTGTAGATATATAAGTGTATTTTCATCATAATTTTTAAGCATAGCATTTTAACCTATATAAAATTAATTATACACAAAACACTGCAAACTGTCCTCTAAAAAGTATTGTCAATAGTTTTGAATTCAAGTAATTTTTTGACATATTAAGAAATATAATCAAATTATGTTTTCTTCATAAAATTTTTAGATATATAAGTATAATTTCATTAGAATTTGGAATCATCTCATTTCAACCTCTATAACAAGAGATACACTCAAATTACTACAGTCTATTCTCGTTCCCTAGGCAGCACTTTACTGCACCCAATTCAGTTTTTATCACCAATTAATAAATTAATATAATAAAATAGGTACAGAATTTAAACAACCTTCATGAAAAAGATGCTCCTATGAGTCTATTTTAACCATAATTTTTTTCAATGGATTTCGACTTCTCAATAAATATTTATAGCAAAAATACTGTAACATGTTCTTAACAACTAGGTAATAGCTCAGTCCGAATTTTAAATTTATTTTAAGAGCACTTAGAGGCAGAATTAAATATAGGTTTCTTCTACAAAATTTTAAGTCCAAATCTTAATAGTAAGTACCAATTGAGTTTACTCAAATCAGATTTTAAAATTCAAGATATCCATAAAATACAACAATAGGTTCCAAGATCCTTACATCAATTTCTCCATACAAGCAAACCAAGACTTAATTTTCACAATCCATATTCTCCATTTTATGCAATAAACTATTCATTCTCTTAATTCTATAACATATATGCATGAAAATAAACCACCTCCGTCCCATACCTTGGCCGACCAACTCCATCACTTCAATCCTTTGCAATCTTTCTTGCCTTTCTTTATCTTCCTAGCTTCCTCTTAAAACAATCACATTTCAAACACAACCATGCATCAAATTACAACATTATTTTTCCTTTGGAAAACAGCCTAACTATATAGAAGAAGTAGAAGAAGAAGAAGAAGAAGAAGAAGAAGAAATTAATTAATATCTTGAATCCATTTACCTTAAAAATTCCTTGTCAAAACCTCTTAATTCATAACATGCAACTTAATCTCCTCGAGAGTTTAAAGATGAAAGAATGGAGAACTTTAGAAAGATGAGAAATGAGATGAGAGAATGAGTTGCCGTCCCTATCTCCCTCCTATAACTCTCTTCCTTACATGCAACCAATAGGAGATTGAAGTGGAAGTAAAAGTTCCTATTTGGTCCTTCTAAAATTCTTCTTTTAATCCTTTAACTTATTGCATGCCACACAAATCTCTCTCATTTATTTGCATGTCATATTTTGATCCCATTCAATTCTTCAATTCCATTTCAACCCCCATCAAATTCTATTTCTTTTGAAATTAACCCTATTTAATCATTATTGTAACATTGGCATCTAAATTTATATCCTCTTTTAATTGAACCCCAAATAATATTATATTATTACATTTGACCCTAAATTTTTAATTATATCAAAATTGACCCTTGACATTAAAATTTTATTTCAATTGCACTCATAAATAAATAACTAATTTATCCTTCGATTCAATAACTTATAATTTCATTTCAATTGACCACTTATCTTTAATTTCTTTTCAATAATGCACTACTATACAATTTTTTTTATTTAACTCTCTACTCCTCTATCACATAAGACCATCAATCCTTTAGGTCTTAACTTATAATATTTCATCTATTTAATCTTGATTAAACATTAAAGATCATAATTATGCCTTGAATTCTACTAGGGCCTATTTTGGGTCCTTACATATGGAGTCAAAGTATATCACTTACTACTTAAGATAACCATGGTGATCTTAAGTCTAAGGATACTTGCAGAACCGCTATGAAGAGATTCCTCACAGACATAGATTTAATATCCATATGAAGATTCTCTTTGTAGGTCTCCGATAAACTTGTTCTTCTAATAAGCATCCACATATTAGCTTTGATCATCTCCCAAAATCACAGTTATGAGAACTACTGCTTGAACTATTCAAGAAGCATAATATATGCTAGTCTATCCAGATTAACAATGTCCTATCTTGTTAATTCTATGACTAAGGATATTTAGATATTATCACATTTGCATGCAATAGACATCTCATATCATGAACACTTTTATGATTGCCTTTGCATTGTGTTTATAATATCTAGGACTTCATTTATTAATTTAAGATATACAAACACATGTATTTAAATATAACATTAATAAATGAATGATGCCTTTCATTAATAACATGAATATATATATATATATATATACACGCACACACACACACACACACAAACAAAATACATCCCTTTTTATGTAGGCTCTAAGCCATACTCCCTAACAATCTCCCACTTGCACTAGAGGCAATCACTCATATGTTTTAAACCCATGTTATTTATATAGTGATCGTGCTTAATCTGGGAAAGTGCTTTAGTGAGAGGATTCGTTACATTATAATCTGTAGGGACCCTTTCTATATTCACATTATTTTAGCTACTATTTCCCTTATGAGATGGTAGTGTCTGAGGACATGCTTGGATCACTGATGAGATGTGGTTTGTTTCCTTGTGTAATGGCTCTATTGTTTTCACAATATTAAGGAATCTGATCAACAATGCTAGGCACCACTCCTAGTTTAGATATGAACTTTTTGATCCATACTGCTTCTTTGGCTACCTCTGAAGTAGCAATGTACTCAGCTTCTATCGTGGAATCAGCAGTTATGTCTTATTTGGAACTCTTCCAACTAACTACTCCGCCTTCCATTATAAACACAATACCGGACTGTGATTTACAATTATCTTTGTCAGATTGAAAGCTAACATCAGTATATTCATTTACTTCCAAACTACCCTCTCCATATACCAAGTATATATGCTTAGTCCATCTCAAGTACTTAAGGATATTCTTGATAGCTGCCTAGTGGTCTTCTCCAAAATTAGATTGGAATCTGCTTCTGGATGTGTACATAACATAACATATATGATAGAACCAATTGTTGATGCATATGGTGTTTTATTCATGTTGTCTCTATCCTCTAGTGTCTGCAAACATATATACTTATAAAGGTATTTCCCATGCACCATGGGTATAAACCCTTTCTTAAAAAGATCCATATTGAACCTCTTCAATACTTTATCTATATATATACTTTGAGAAAGACCTAGCAACCTATTGGATCTATCTCTATAGATCCTTATTCCCAGAATATA
Source organism: Excoecaria agallocha (assembly GCA_037975025.1). Lineage (NCBI taxonomy): Eukaryota > Viridiplantae > Streptophyta > Magnoliopsida > Malpighiales > Euphorbiaceae > Excoecaria > Excoecaria agallocha. The sequence continues at coordinate 31,503,528 of CM075813.1, read as the reverse complement.
AGATGCTTCTCCAAGGTCTTTCATGGAAAATTGCTTGGATAACCGTAATGTAACTGATTGGAGAAGAGAAATGTCATTTTGCATGATCATGATCAATATGCCATCCACATATAGAACTAGAAAGACAATTGCACTCCCACTGACCCTTTTATACACACAAAGTTCATCTTCATTCTATGATAAACCAAACTTTTTTATTGTCTTATTGAATCGTATGTTCCTGCTCTTAGAGGCTTACTTTAACCCATAAATGGATCTTTGAAGCTTGCATACCTTTTTGCCATCTCCTAATGTGAACCTTTCTAGTTGTGTCATATACACGTTCTCAGTCAGATTTCCATTTAAAAAAGCTATCTTGACATCTATTTGCCAAATCTCATAATCATAATGAGCTGCAATGGCTAAAAGTATTCTTATAGACTTAAGCATCGTTACAAGAGAAAATGTTTCATCATAGTCAATTCCTTCTATTTGATGATAGCCTTTTGCTACTAAGCAAGCTTTATAGGAAACTATATTACCTTCCATGTTGATTTTCTTTTTGAAGACCGATTTGTACCCTATGGGTTTTTCCCTTCAGGTGTTTGAGCTAAAGTCCATACTTTGTTCTCATACATGGAGTTCATTTTAGATTGCATAGCCTTAAGCCATAAATCATGTTTTGAACTGTTTAAAACTTCTTGATAGCTTGTAGGCTCATTTTCCTCTACTATAGTTATGTCTCTATCCGAATCAATGTGAAATCCATATCTTACAGGGATATAATGTATCCTAGTAGATCTTCTAGGATTTTATGTATAATTAGGTTCAACTATAATCTCATCATCATGATATTTAGTCGTGGGTTCAATCGGTTGATCTACTTCTATTTTTAGGTCTTAAACTTCACCAAGTTCAATTTTACTCCTACTATCCTCTCGTAGGAGAAACTCTCATTCTAAAAAGACAACATGCCTTAAAACAAACACTTTTGTTCTAAGGGATGGTAGAAATAATATCCAAATGTTTTTTTTAGATATCCCACACATAAGCATTTATTAGACTTAACATCTAGGTTGTCTGACATTGTACTCTTTACATAAGCATGAGCAGCAGCCGAAGTGCCTTCCACCATTTTGCAACTAAAAAGAGCTTGAGCAATATCATATTGCTTAGTTCTAGCTTAAGAAGAATCAAGCTCTTCTAGATGCAAAATAATGGCTCTAGCATCCATCATCTTATATTTCTTTTAAAGCTAGTGGGACATAGCACACAGAATCAGACATGCTGTTGCTTCACTATCCTTCATGTACTTACGACAAATGCCCTTGATCTCATCAATGGCATCATCTAATAGAATTGGTGGTGGATCTTTATCGAAGACATAATAGATTTTTTTAGCTCTGAAAACAATTCTCACTTGTCTAATCCAGTTAGAATAATTGCTGCCAACCATCTTGTTATCCAAGATTGATCGTAGGTTTATGTTTGTTGTGCTCATGATGATGACCTAGATGTGAAAAAGAAAAACATATGAGAGTATGTTCATATATATATATATATATATATATATATATATGCATTAATTAGGTCTTTAATTAATCTATTTACTCCCATTATTTTATTACAAATCAATAGCACTCACTATATAATCCGAGAAAACCTGATAGTTTTCTTAGTGGGACACTATCCAATCTTTGATATGAAATTTGACCTTGACTGTGGTCAACAAGTCAAACTCTATAACATTGAAAGGTAGGCATCTCTATACCAATTGTGTCTTTACACAACTATTGGATCATTAGGTTATCAACTCTTGATACATGCATATCATATATGCATTCATTAATCTTTCCTCTAAAACCATTAGCCTTGATTGTGGTTAACAAGCTAATATGCTAGCTAAGATGACCCATTTAATTAGATTTAAACATATTCGATATAATGTGGGCATGTGGTCAATATCCCATACTATAAAGAACTCTGGTTCTCCTCCAAGTAATGGAAAGCTTATGTACTTTAGTATTAGTTTAAGGGATTTTAGTTAATTAAGTCTCATCATACATGGTTGGCATACATTGGTATGCATCCTATATCTATCATATAAATATAATCATACAAATATGGCATAGTAATGGACTTTACTATATTGACCTCCCTGAGCCAAGAGGAAAATCAAAAGGTCAAACCTATGTAATATGCATGATTCAAACAAATATAAATAATTACGTTACCTTCAATCTTGTTAGATCTTCATCCGGCACATCTTGCTCCTTGATAGTGGTATCCATATTATCTCTAACTCTAATCTAAGTAATCTAATTACATATTACAATTTAAAAATAAAATACAAACAAAAAACTAATGGTCGGGACATGAAAGTTCTCATAAGGTCGAAACATGCATTATGTTCAATCACATTGGGTCTTGTCCATAACTATCCGTCATGCCAATTATTTACTCTTATATGCATTTCTAATGCATAAAGTAAAACCATATAATGGAATACAAACTATGTTTCAACTCTTGAAACTTACTTTTGAGTTATTTTAATATAATGTGATCAAATTAGGAAACTCTTTTCATTTTGGAAACTTTCAATTTTAGGCAACCTTTTTGCATGCATGTGTTCTTATCTTAATTATCAATTCAATTGATTATTAATTTATTATTTAATTAATTAATCACATTAAATAATTAAAAAATCAATTTTGGGCTTAAAATAATGGATAGGCCGAAACCTATAATTTAAACCCAAAAGTGTGTTCACACACAAACTAGTTTTATGTCTTTTGGACCATATGTGCCTTTGGAATGAGCCAAGCCCAATTCAGCCCCTAAAACCCATTAATAAACTTAATTAAAGTCTATAATATTTAATTTAAATCAGCTTCTTGGGCCCACCAAGTTATTTGCTAATTTAAATCAAATCCGTAAACATAATTAAACCTATTAAGTGGCTTTAATGAATTAAATTTAATCCAATTAATTCAAGGCCCATTTTTAAATGATATATCTGATATTTCCATGAATATACAATATAGATATTAATGAGAATAAGAAAAATCACTTTTGATTTTTATTAAACAGTTATTTTTCCTTCTCATCGGGTTGTCGCAAACCACAGTGTCCAAAATTAAATACCTCCAATTGTAATCCACACAAAAGAAGGATCAAATGAACCAAATAACTATTGGAAACAAGATGTCTAAAATCTCCTTGAAGCTAGCAAGAAAAGTGGCAGCTAGGTTAAGAGGAACAAAAAAGTTTATTTTCATTTTAAAACTCTTAACCCTAAAATCCCTTTATTACGGATTTTATAGCTAGGTTAAAAAAATCCAACTTTATAATGGGATTGGGCTCTTTAAAATTTCTAAAAAAATATTAAATGGGCTTCTTAAATTATTAATATTTCATTTGGGCTCAATTAAATTCAATTTAAGTCCTTTCATAAAGGACCCTGCATATAACGCATAAACTAGGCTTTTTATGCATACACTTGGATTTAATTATCCAAATTAATTCTAAATCCATCCAAATTAAATATATAGACTCCATAACACTTATGAAATATATTTAATTTATTTTTGTCCAAAAATTAGGCCTCCAAGGCCTTCTATATGGGTTTTGCATGGAAGCCATTTTCTAGTGGGCTTCTGTGCAAAAACCAAAACCCTAGGCCTTTAACTATTTCTCCATTGGACTTATTAATTATTATATTAGCCCTATAACATTTATAGTCCAATAATAATTAATTATGAAATAAAATATTTCAATTAGTTCCATTTTGTAGAACATTTCTAAAAATTTTTGTGAACATTTCTACTTGTGCATAATTAATTAAAATCTTTGATTTATCATTCTCTTATTTATTTCTCTTCTTTCATAATAATATCAAATATTATTATCCTTGTCATTTTAACATTTTATCTTTTACTCTATATGTGTGTGAACTATTGGATTCTTATCTATATTGGTGGTATAATATGTAATAAAAAAGTTCTATTCAAAACTCATATGATTTAAACCTCTTTAAATTATTTGATCAATCCCTTATTGATATTCATGATGCACTAGTATACAAGTCATGAGTGGCCTCTAGCTAAGTATCTTGACTACCCAAATATTAGAAAAGTCAAATGGTTCTAACTATACCTTTCCATAGAAACACTTATCATGCAATTACTCCTTTCACCACTCTTATCTCAATTAGATTCTGAGTATGGATTTATGTCAACTCATATGAATCTAATTGTTGGAATTTTCAGTTACATGCATCTCATGCATAAGCAAAATTTAAAATTTTTAACCAATAAATCTAATCTTCCCATGAATTTACAATATACATATTAATAAGAATTAGAAAAATCACCTTTGATTTTTGTTGAACAGTTGATTTTCCTTCTCACCGGATTGTCGCAAATCACAGTGTCCAAAATCGAACACCTCCAATGAGTAATCCACACAAGAGAAGGATAGAATGAACCAACAATTGGGAGAACCAAGGGCTGGCCGAAAACCCTAGATGCTAGCTAGGGAAGGTGGTGGCTAGGGTTTTTGAGTGAGAAAAACTTTTTTCTTAATTGTTCACTCTTCACCCTAATACACCATCATTTAGATTTTCATAGTTAGGCTAAAAATCCAACTTCATAATGGGATTAGGCTCTATAAAATTTCAGGAGAATTATTAATAGGGTTTCTGGAATTATTTATAATTATTTGGGCTCAATTAAATCCAATTTAAGCCATTTCACAAAAGACTATGCACAAAATCTACAAATTAGCCTCTTTGTACATCTACTTGGATTTAATTACCCAAATGAATTCCAAATCCAACCAAATTAAATATGTAGGCTCCATAACATTTATGAAACATATTTAAATTATTTTGGTCCAAGATTTAGGCCTTTAAGGCCTTCTGTTTGTAGTTGGCGTGTGGCCCTTCCTCTAAAGGGCTTCTGTGCCAATTTCACTTCTTTGGGCCTTTATAATTCCTCCAATGGATCTATTAATTATTATATTAGCCCTATAACACTTATAGTTCAATAATAATTAATTATAAAATACATTATTTCAATTAGGTCTATTTTTACAGAACATTTCAAAAAAGTTCTGCGAACAATTTTACTTGATCATAATTAATTAAACTCTTTCATTGATTATTCTCTTATTCACTTATCTATCCCCATAATAATATCAAATATTATTATCCTTATTATTTTACCATTTTATCCTTTTCTCTATATGTGTGTGACCTATTCGGTTCCTGTCCATGTTGGTAGTATAATATGTAATTGTGAGTTCTATTCAAAACTCACATGATTTAAACTTCTTTAAATCATTTTATCAATCCCTATTGATATTCTTAATACACTACTATATAAGTCTTGATTAGCCTCTAGCTAGACATCATGACTACCCAAATGTCAGGAAAGTCAAGTGGTTTGACTATGCCCTTCCATAGAAATAGTTACTGTACAATTACTCCTTCTACCACTCTTATCTCAATTAGATTCTGAGAATGGATTTATGTCAACTCATATAAATCTAATTATGTATGTTCTATTAATTTAACAATTGTTCCCAAAATGTCCTTTATGGATCTTTATCCATCTTGGCATATTACTCTAGCAAGAAATTCTCTGAACAAGGCAATTATAGAATCATGCGAGATAACTTCCTTTAATAAATTGGGATGGTGAATCCTTTGTCAATCACTCAACTATCTTCAAGTGGGTCATGATATACCCAACCTCCTAACTACATTCACCCCCAGTTGGAAGTAATTAGTTATGGAGTCAAAGTATACCATTTGCTACTTAAGATAACTTTGGTGATCTCAAGTCTAAGGATACTTGCAGAACCACTATAAAGAGATTCCTCACTGACATAGATTTAATATCTATGTGAGGATTCTCTTTGTAGGTCTCCAATGAACTTGTTCTTCTAACAAGCATCCACATGTTAGCTTTGATTATCTTCTATAATCACAGTTATGAGAACCACTACTTGAACCATTCAAGAAGCATAACATGTGTTAGTCTGTCCAAATTAACAATGTCCTATCTTGTTAATTTTATGACAAGGGATATTTAGATATTAACACATTTGTATGAAATAGACACCTCATATCATGAACACTTTCATGATTGCCTTTGAACTGTGTTTATAATATCAAGGACTTGATTTATTAAGTTAAGATTTACAAACTCATGTATTTAAATATAGCATTAATAGAAGAATAATGCCTTTTATTAAGAATATGAATTCATACATATGAAATTCATCCCTTTTACATAGGCTCTAGGGCATACTCTTTAACAATCTCCCACTTGCACTAGAGCCAATCACTTATATGTCTCAGACCCATGCTATTTATATGATGATCGTGCTTTATCTGGGAAAGTGTTTTAGTAAGGGGATCCGCCACATTATCATCTGTAGGGACCCTTTCTATTTTCACATCATTTTTAGCTACTATTTCCCTTATAAGATGGTAGCGTCTGAGAACATGCTTGGATCGCTGATGAGACCATGGTTCCTTTGCTTGCGCAATGGCTCCATTGTTGTCACAATATAAAGGAATTGGATCAACAATGCTAGGCACCACTCCTATTTCAAATATGAAATTTTTGATCCAGACTGATTCTTTGGCTGCTTTTGAAGCAGTAATGTACTCAGCTTCTATTGTGGAATCAGCAGTTGTTTCTTATTTGGAACTCTTCCAACTAACTACTCCTCCTCCCATTATGAACACATAACCAGAATGTGATTTACAATCATCTTTGTCAGATTGGAAGTTGGCATATGTATACCCTTTTACTTGCAAACTATCCTCTCTATATATCAAGAATATATCCTTAGTCCTTCTCAAGTACTTAAGCATATTCTTGATAGCTGCCCAGTGTTCCTCTCCAAAATTGGATTGGAATCTGCTTGTGACACTCAAAGTAAATGCTACATCTGGACGTGTACTAACATAGCATACATGATAGAACCAATTACAGATTCATATGGTATTCTATTTATGCTCTCTCTATCCTCTAGTGTATGTGGACACATAAACTTAAAAAGGCATTTCCCATGCACCATGGGTATAAACCCTTTCTTAGAGAGATCCATATTGAACCTCTTCAATACTTTATCTATATATGTACTTTGAGAAAGACCTAACAACCTATTGGATCTATCTCTATAGATCCTTATTCCCAGAATATAGGATACTTCTCTAAGGTCTTTCATGGAGAATTGCTTGGATAACCATATTTTAATAGATTGGAGAAGAGAAATGTCATTTCCCATGATCAATATGTCATCCACATATAGAACTAGGAAGACAATTGCACTCTTACCGACCCTTTTATACACACAAGGTTCATCTTCATTCTGTAAGAAACCAAACTCTTTGATTGTTTCATTAAATCGTATGTTCCAGTGCCTAGAGGCTTGCTTCAATCCATAAATGGATTTTTGAAGCTTGCATACCTTTTCACCATTTCCTGATGTGAACCCTTCTGGTTGTGTCATATACACATCCTCAATCAGATTTCCATTTAGGAAAGCTGTCTTTACATCCATTTGCCAAATCTCATAATCATAATGAGCTATAATGGCTAAAAGTATTCTTATAGACTTAAGCATCGCTACAGGACAAAAGGTTTCATCATAGTCAATACCTTCTTTTTATGATAGCCCTTTGCTACTAAGCGAGCTTTATAGGTAACTATATTACCTTCCATATTGGTCTTCTTTTTAAAGACCCATTTGCACCCTATGGGTTTTATCCCTTTAGTTGGTTGAGTTAAAGTCAATACTTTGTTCTCATACTTGGAGTCCATTTTAGACTATACAGCCTTAAGCCATAAATCACATTCTGAATTGTTCAAAACTTCTTGATAGGTTGTAGGCTCATTGTCCTCTGCTACAGTTATGCCTCTATCCGAATTAATGTGAAATCCATATCTCATAGGGATACAATACATCCTAGTAGATCTTATAAGATTTTGTGTATAATCAAGTTTAATTGTAATCTCATCATTATGAAATTCAGTCTTGGGTTCAATCGGTTTATCTATTTCTATTTGTGGGTCATGAACTTCACCATGTTCAATTTTACTCCCACTGTCCTCTCATAGGAGAAATTCTCTTTCCAAGAAGATAACATGCCTTGAAACAAGCACCTTTTGTTCTAAGGGATGATCGAAATAATATCCAAAGGATTCTTTTTGATATCCCATAAATAAACATTTGTCAGACTTAACATCTAGTTTGTCTGACATTGTCCTCTTCACATAAGCAGGACAACCCCATACTTTCATATGAGAAAGCATGGGTTTTTTGTTATTCCACATCTAATATGGAGTAACATCAACCAATTTACTAGGAACTCTTTTTAACACATAAATAGCAGTTTCTAGTGCATATCCTCAAAAGGACTTAGGCAAGTTTGCTCGGCTCATCATTGATCAAACCATATCTAATAGTGTTCGATTTCTCCTTTCAGATACACCATTGTGTTGTGGTGTATATGGTGGATTCCATTAAGATAAAAGCTTATTATCTCTAAGATAATCTTGAAATTCTTGGCTTAAGTACTCTCCACCTCGATCTGATCTAAGTGTTTTTAATACTCTTGCCAAGTTGTTTCTCTACTTCATTTCTAAATTCTTTGAATTTTCAAATGCTTCTGATTTATATTTCATTAGATAGATGTATCCAAACCTAGAATAATCATATATAAAAGTAATGAAGTAGGAGTAACCTCCTCTAGCATGTGTAGTCATTGGACCATATACATCTGAATGTATTAATTTTAGAACCATTTTAGCTCATTCTCCTTTACCAATAAAGGAAACTTTTGTCATTTTTCCCAATAAATAAGGTTCGCATGTATCAAATAATTCATAATTAGATGATCCCAAATTACCTGACTTGTGTAATTTGGTCATGCGGTTCTCATTTATATGGCCTAAACGACAATGCTATAAATAAGAGGTATTTAGATTATCATATTTTATTCTCTTGGTATCCACATTATGCACTTCTTTAATTAAATAAAGAACAAATATACCATTTTCAATGATAGCTTTTGCATAAAACATATGTTTTTTAAAAATGTAATGACACTTGTCCTTTAAAGAAATATCATAATAGTTCAATAAACAATTAAAAGAAATAATACTCTTGGATAAAGCTGGAACATAATAACAATTATTTAATTCCAGTACTAATCCATTTGGAAGAGGCAAATGGTAAGTCCATAAAACTGTTGAAGAGATGTTTTGTCCAGTAGCTGACTGCAAACATATTTCTGCCTTTCCAACTCTTCTAAAGCTTCTAAACCCCTGTAGATCATTACACAAGTGAGATCCACATTTGGTATGTAATACCTAAGATTGTTTTGAAGTAATAGAATAAGTATTAATTTCAATCATATGAATACCTGAAATAGAAGCATTAGCTTGCTTCTTCTCCTTGAGAGAATCTAGATAGGCCTTACAGTTATGCTTCCAATGACCATCCTTTCCACAATGGAAGCAAATTCCTTTGGGATTCTCTTTCTTGGCAACCTTCTTCTTGGAGATCCCACCATTCTTTGGCTGTGCCTTGGTTATCTTCTTCTTCTTCTTTTGCTTCATGCCTTTAGCAGAAGTGACAACCATGACACTTTTTGGATCCTTCTTAAAGGATCCATCAGCTGTCTTAAGCATGTTGATTAATTCAAGAATGGTTACTTGGATCTTGTTCATGTTAAAGTTAAGCACGAAAAGTGCATAACTTGGAGCCAACGAGTACAAGATTAAATCTATGTATAGATCATTATCCATTACAAAGCCAAGTCTACTCAAATGCTCAATATACCCATACATCTTTAATGCATGAGTAGTAGTCGAAGTACCTTCCACCATTTTGCAACTAAAAAGAGCTCGAGCAATCTCATATTGCTCAGTTCTAGCCTTAGAAGAATAAAGCTCCTCTAGATGCAAAATGATGGTTTTAGCATCCATCATCTCATGTTGATTCTAAAGATTCGAGGACATAGCACCCAACATCAGACATGCTGCTGCTTCACTATCCTCCATGTATTTACGGTAAGTGCCTTTGATATCATCTGATGGAAGTGGTGGTGGATATTTATTCAAGACATAATGGATCTTTTCAACTCTGAGAACAATTCTCACTTGCCTGATCTAGTCAGAATAGTTGCTTCCAACTAGCTTGTTATCCAAGATTGATCGTATATTAATGTTTGATGTGCTCATGATGATGACCTAGATGTGAAAAAGAAAACATATGAGAGTATGTTCATAGATATGTATGCATTAATTAGGTATTTAATTAATCCATTTACTCCCACTATTTTATTGCGAATTAATAGCCCTTACTATTTAATCCGAGAAAACCCGATGGTTTTCCTAGTGGGCCAATATCCAATCCTTGATATGTAATTTGACCTTGAATGTGGTCAATAAGCCAAACTCCATACCCTTGAAAGGTAGGTATCTCTATACCAATTGTGTCTCTATACAACTATTGGATCATTAGGTTATCAACTCTTGATGCGTGCATATCATATTTGTATTCCCTAATCTTGCCTCTAGAACCATTAGCCTTGACTGTGGTTAACAAGCTAATGGGCTAGCTAAGATGACCTATTTAATTAGATTTTAACATATTCGATATAATGTGAGCTTGACTCTGGTCAACAACCCACACTATAAAGAAATATGGTTCTCCTTAAATTAATGGAAGGCTTATATACCTTAGTATTCTTTTGAGGGTTTTAGTTAATTAAGTCTCATCATAAATGGTTGGCATACATTGGTATGCATCCTATATCTATCACATAAATATAAGCATACAAATATGGTATAGTTATGGACTTTACTACATTGATTTTCCCGAGCCAAAAGGGAAATCAAAAGGTCACACCTAGGTAGTATGCATGATTCAAACAAGTAAAAATAATTACATTATCTTTAATCTTGTTGGATCTCCATCCGACCCATCTTGCTCCTTGATAGTGGTCTCCATCTCTTTCTCTAATTCTAATCTAAGTAATATAATTACATATTATAATTTAAAAAAGAAATACAAAACAAAAACAAGTGTCAGGGACATGAAAGTCTTCATTGGGCCAAAACATGCATAATGCTCAATCACATTAGGCTTCGTCCATAACTATCTACCATGCCAATCATACACCTTTATATGCATTTCTAATGCATAAAGTAATGGATTAATAACTTTGTTTCAACTCTTGGAACATTCTTTTGAGTTATTTTAATAATGTGATCAAATTAGGAAACCCTTTCCATATTGGAGACTTTCACTTTAAGAAACCTTTTGCATGCATATGTTATTGCCTTAATTATCAATCCAATTGATTATTGATTATTTAATTAATTAATCATATTAAATAATTAAAAAAATTAATTTTTGGCTTAAAACAAGGGTGGGTCGAAACCCACACAATAAAACCCTAAAATGTGTTCACACACAAACTAGTTTTGTGTCTATTAGACCATTTAAGCCTTTTGGAATGAGCCAAGCCCACTCCAGCCCTTAAAACCCATTAATAAACTTAATTATAGTTTATAATATTTAATTTAAATCAGCTCTTTGGGCCCACCAAGCCATTCACTAATTTAAACCAAGTCCGTAAATATAATTAAGCCTATTAAGTGGTTTTAATGAATTAAAATTAATCCAATTAATTTAAGGCCCATTTTAATTAATCCAATTAATTAAAAACACTTTAATATATCAGATATATCAGATTTATTAGATTAAAAATCGTTCTAAATAAGAACACACCAAGAACACCAATTTATCGAACTTTTCGACTAAACTAGTTTTCATGCAAAACTTGTTCGATTTTAATTTCGTTTGATCCTATGGCTTAATATCACATATTAAACACATAAATTATCATCAAAATGATCTTAGAGTAGATCAATAAAATTTTAATTTAGAACATCCTCTAAACATCATTGAAAAATAAAAGCCATCACGCTAAAGCCATGATTCCTTTCTCAAAAGAATCGTTTTTATTTTTCGTTATATATATTTGATCGCATATATCCAGAAATAAATATTTCTCATTCATAAACAATCAAATCTAATATTTTAAAGTTCATGAAATAAATAACTCAAAAATAAAACTTATTCCGTAGAAAAATATAGAATTGTAGATTCATGACAAAACCGTTGCTCTAATACCATGTTGGAATTTTGGGTTACATGCATCTCATACATAAGCGAAATTTAAAATTTTTAACCAATAAATTTGATCTTGCCATGAATTTACAATATACATATTAATAAGAATAAGAAAAATTAATTTTGATTTTTGTTGAACAGTTGATTTTTGAGTGAGAGAAAAACTTTTTTCTTTATTGTTCACTCTTTACCCTAATACACCATCACTTGTATTTTTATAGTTAGGTTAAAAATCCAACTTTATAATGGGATTGGACCCTTTAAAATTGATTTAGAATTATTAATTGGGCTTCTGGAATTATTTATAATTATTTGGGCATAATTAAATCAAATTTAAGCCCTTTCACAAAAGGCTATGTACAAAACCCACAAACTAGGCCCTTTGTACATATACTTGGATTTAATTACCCAAATGAATTCCAAATCCAACCAAATTAAATATGTAGGCTCCATAACACTTATGAAACATATTTAATCTATTTTGGTCCAATATTTAGGCCTCTAAGGCCTTCTGTTTGTAGTTGGCATGTGGCCCTTCCTTTGGAGGGCTTCTGTGCCAACTTCACTTCTTTGGGCCTTTATAATTCCTCCAATGGATCTATTAATTATTATATCAGCCCTATAATACTTATAGTTTAGTAATAATTAATTATAAAATATATTATTTCAATTAGGTCCATTTTTATAGAACATTTTAAAAAAGTTCTGCGAACAATTTTACTTGATCATAATTAATTAAACTCTTTAATTAATTATTCTCTTATTCACTTCTATATCCCCATAATAATATCAAATATTATTATCCTTGTCATTTTACCATTTTATCCTTTTCTCTATATGTGTGTGACCTATTGGGTTCCTGTCTATATTGGCAGTATAATATGTAATTGTGAGTTCTATTCAAAACTCACATGATTTAAACAACTTTAAATCATTTTATCAATCCCTATTGATATTCTTGATACACTATTATACAAGTCATGATTGGCCTCTAGCTAGGCATCATATCTACCCAAATGTCAAGAAAGTCAAGTGGTTTGTCTATGCCCTTCCATAGAAATAGTTACCATGCAATTATTGCTTCCACCACTCTTATCTCAATTAGATTCTGAGTATGGATTTCTGTCAACTCATATAAATCTAATTATGTATGTTCTATTAATTTAAAAATTGTTCCCAAAATGCCCTTCATGGATCTCTATCCATCTTGGCATATTACTCTGGCAAGAGATTCTCTAAACAAGGCAATTATAAAACCATGCAAGATAACTTCCCCTAAAAAATTTAGAATGGTGAATCCTTTATCAATCACTCAACTATCTTCAAGTAGGTCATGATATACCCAACCTCCTAACTATGTTCACCCCTAGTTGGAAGTAATTAGTTATGGAGTCAAAGTATACCACTTGCTACTTAAGATAACTTTGGTGATCTCAAGTCTAAGGATACTTGCACAACCGCTATGAAGGGATTCCTCACTGACATAGATTTAATATCCATATGAGGATTCTCTTTGTAGGTCTCCAATGAACTTGTTCTTCTAACAAACATCCATATGTTAGCTTTGATTATCTTTCATAATCACAGTTATGAGAACCATTGCTTGAACCATTCAAGAATCATAACATGTGCTAGTTTGTCCGAATTAACAATGTCCTATCATGTTAATTCTATGACTAGGGATATTTAGATATTAACACATTTGCATACAATAGACACCTCATTTCATGAACACTTTCATGATTGCCTTTGCACTGTGTTTATAATATCAAGGACTTCATTTATTAATTTAAGATTTACAAACTCATGTAGTTTAACATAGCATTAATAAAAGAATAATGCCTTTTATTAAGAATATAAATTATACATATGAAATTCATCCCTTTTACATGGGCTCTAGGGCATACTCTCTAACACTAATTATGTATATTATATTCATTTAACCATTATTTCCAAAATACCCTTTATGGATCCCTATCAATCTTGGCATATTACTCTGGCCAGAGATTCTTTGAACAAGGTAATTATAGAATCATACGAGATAACTTTTAATAATAAATCTGGGATGGTGAATCCTTTATAGATTACTCAACTATCTTCAAGTAGGCAATGATATACCCAACCTCTTAACTATGTTCAACTCCAGTTAGAAGTAATTTGTTATGGAGTCAAATTATATCACTTACTTAAGATAACCTTGGTGATCTCAAGTCTAAGGATACTTGCACAATCGTTATGAAAAGATTCCTCACTGACATAGATTTAATATCCATTTGAGGATTCTTTTTGTAGTTCTACAATGAACTTGTTCTTCTAACAAGCATCCACATATTAAATTTGATCATCTCCTATAATCACAGTTATGAGAACTACTACTTGAACTATTCAAAAGCATAACATGTGCTAGTTTGTTTGGATTAATAATGTCCTTTCTTATTAATTATATGACTTGGAATATTTAGATATCATCACATTTGTATGCAATATACATCTCATATCATAAACACTTTCATGATTCCCTTTGCATTGTGTTTATAATATCTATAACTTCATTTATTAAATTAAGATATACAAACACATGTATTTAAACATAGAATTAATAAATGAATAATGCATTTCATTAACAACATGAATTTATATATATATGAAATAGATCTCTTTTTACGTGGGCTCTTAGGCATACTCTATAACAATATGCATCAAAGAATCAAGTGATTATGTCATTTGAATTCTAGAGAGAGAAAAGGATAAAAAGGGAGCCTAGAATATTATTCTTTGAATATATTCTAATTTTATGGTGATTATAGTCCAGATATCTACTCTAATTCATGATTTGTGTTCTCAAAAATAAAATTTGAAACTTATTTATGTGTGGTGTGTGTTTTTACAAGAATTATTAAAGCACAAAGGTTAGAGAGAGAAAGAAACTATTCTTCTTCTCTAATGGTGGCTCCCAAAAAAAATGATTCCTCTTATTTTAGAAAACCATAAAATTAAGATTTTATACCAAGCTAAATATTTGAGTGAAAATCTGAATTGAAGTGAAAATCTAACTCAAGTCCCTTCAAAATTGGAGTTAAAACCTTATAAATTCAGAAGGAAATTGATAAGGATCAAAACTAACTTTTTAAAATCCTATAAACATGGGAAAACTGGTCCGCAAGTGAGGGACGAGCATCCCTCATCACTAACCTTAAATGTTTTAAAATTACCCTCTGAATGGACCATCGAAAAGTGAAGGGCCCACAGACGGGCACCTCTAAGGTGACAGACGACTGTCTATCACCACTAGAAGCCCTACCTAAGGTTTTATGCCCATTTTGTTAAAACACTTGGATATATTTTGAAATACTAAGAAAATCATGAAAAATCTTTGGGAAATAATGAGAAATTCATTATCAGAGCCTCAAAATCCAAACCATTTATCAACAACATACTATTTTCTCATTATTGAATAACCTTGATCTAGACTACCTTGGGTTACAGTGTGAAGCCCCAACCTTGGCCCTAATTGGATTATGGAAGATTAATGAATATTATGGTTAGATAAGGTGAAATTAGATTATTTTGCATTACTAAAGTTAAGTCCTATGAGAGATATTTTTGTAATTATATATGTGTGTGATAGAATATAGTGTAATTATAAGGAATGATTTAATTTAAGCAAATTAGGAGTTTGGTGTTAAATTGAATAAGGGTAATTTTTTAAATTCACCTAAGGAGATATTTACCCCACTAACTCTCTCTTATAGCTTTTTGGAAAAGGAACTTATAAGGATTTAAGAAGTGGAGATCGGCATAAGGAGAAAGGGAGATCCAATCTCTTATTTCTCTCTCTCTCTCTCTCTCTTCTAGTTTTGGATGGAAGAGGGTGCCTAGCTTGAGGTTGATGAGTAATCTCTTAAAGGTGATGATGTTCCTCCACTCTTGCAATCATACTTCTTTTCTTTCTTAGGTTTCATTTATGGAATTAGGGATTTGAGGATTTGAGGATTTAATATCAGGTATGGGAACTAGGTTAAAAAATGAATGGCATGCATGGGATTGTGATGGCATCTTTCTTTCTTAGTTTTGTTACAAGGCTTGATTGAATTAATTGTCAAGAGTTATGAGAATTATTAGGAAATCTTTAATAGCATGTAAGAGTTACTATTAGCTTATGAAGCTATTATTTTTATGGAGGACTTAATATACTACTTGTAGTTGAATTTCATTTGGAATTCATGAAATATGTAAGACTTATTGGATTGTAATTTAATATTGGAAAAAATATGTTTTAAGATAGATAATATTCAGATGTTTGAGGATTAATACTGGGAAATGAGTCTGAATGAGCATACTTGAGGGATGGACAAATGTGATGGATGGCTATTTTAGGCAATTAGGGCTAAGGACCATCACTAGTCTAAGAGGCTTGGCAACTCTGCCGAATGGACTTGTCACTCAGTCGAGTGGTTTGTCATGGCTTGTCCAATCCCTTTGGTTTGTTATGTTTTAAACCCAAACCTTAATTGATACTGCTATGAACTTGTTTTTTGTATAGTTTCATACATTATAAGCAATATAATCCCTCAATTACTCAATCTTAATATATATATACAATGGTATAAAACATAAGGATTTGAATGAGATAAGGTAAGGATGAGCAAGTTGGTCATAGTATAGTCTTGAGATTTAGAAAGTATGGTTACTATAAATATGGATATTGTTTCGTCTTAACTTACATTGCATGGATTTGGTCATGCTATATAACAAGAATTTACATTATCATTGTATTGAGGAAATTTGTATTGAGTAACTATCGTTTAAATGAATTATCAATCATCATGATCTAATAGACTATAAAGGATAAATAAGATGTTATAGTATGAAGTAAGCAAAGTATAGTTAGTACAATAACAACTTATTACTATAAATATGATACAACCATGTAAAGAATGGAATACCTAAAAGTATAATAAAGTGAGAAATACTAAAAAATTCTTGCCTTTCTTTATGAATCTTTATTTGATATTTGAATGACAAAAAGATTATTATTACTATGATGGACTAGATATCATAGTATGTTTATACTCTTATAGCCTCATGAGAAACCAATGGGTAAATGTCAAACTTTTACAAGTGCTCACCTTAATAAAGATATACATAAAGGTTTTGTAAGATTGCACATCCAGATATGTGGTTACGATAATGAACCTATATGCATGTATAAGTGTTAAAATAATATGCAATGGCATAAATAGACAGTGACATTGGATTTGAAGTATATTCATTATTTACAAGATACTGAATGCATATATTTGATGTATTGATTGAGTATGAAAGTGTGATCACTTAACTGAGTATAATGAGTTAGGGAAAATAGTAATTATAAACCTTAAAGTTATGCCCTTCGGAAGTGATTAAGTGTTTACCTACTGTGTCATGCATCCATGATTGGTATAATTATATATGATTTCATTTCCACGAAAAAATTATGACAAACCATGATTTATCATGGCTAATATTAACATGGCAAACATGTGGATTGAAAACCATATTGTTTGTTTTATGCTAACAAGTAAGTAGATAAGTATGTTTAAACTTTGGTGCCTTCTAGTATCTTTGGTGCCTTCGGGGTAACTTTGGTGCCTTTGGGTGACATATACCTTCGGGTAACCCTGGTACCTTTAAGTGACCTATACCTTTGGGTAACTTTTGTGCCTTCGGTGACCTATACCTTCGCGTAACTTTGGTGCCTTTGGTTGACCTATACCTTCGGGTAACTTTTATATCTTTGGGTGACCTATACCTTTAGGGAACTTTGGTGCCTTCAGGTGACCTATACCTTTAGGTAACTCTGATACCTTCAATACTATTGTATAATCCCATTATCAACTTTGTTAGAGTAAACATGCTTAATGTAAGATGAAAAGAAGCCAAGCTAATGAACTGAAAGATAATAAAAATTGGTAAATCTGGACTAGTCTTTATGGCATTATTCTCTATCATATAGGAAATGGGTAAGAAAGTAGAGGTCGTAGTATACATAAATGTATGGTATTTTAATATTGCATATGCATTTTGGACCTATAAATTCTAAGAATATAATTGTATACTATGGATTCAACTTCGGTAATCCTGTTGTTTCTTGGGATCACATGCTGATTTCTTAATCTGTTGTGTCCATCTATATATGTGTACGTACATATCACTTTATAATAGATCGATGCATAGTATATTGTACTTTATGATATTATGTGATATATAGTTATCATACTAAGATAGTGTTTATTACTATATGATCTTCAACATGAAAATGACTTCAGGCACATCTTATTTTTTAAATTTGTATAATATATGTGAAGGAATTATGCTTGATAATATCTTATGTGGTCACATTCACTTATAGATTTCCATCTATGATATTCAGTTCTAGTTTGTAATTAGTGTTAAAAAGGTCATATTCCCTTTAATTATGTATATGAATAATATTGAATGTGTAACTTTGAATCTTGTTTAGTTTGAAGGTAGAAAAACTAGAGTTATAAGTTATCGACACCCTTAAAGGGTTAAATTCTTAATTTACATGATATAAAGAGTATTAACTTTAATGGTTCATCAGGAGGATGATCTTTAGAAAATGAAATTTGTAAACTGAGTAAGGGAGAAAAGAGTCTACTTAGTGTACTATATGGTGTTGTAAACTTTCAGTCAAATTATTTGAAAGTAATGATTATATAGGACTATTGCTAAGTTTTAATGCTTGCTAAAATTTGTTGATATATATTTTGAGGTTGCCCATAGAATATTAAGCTTTATAGCTTAGCATAGGTTTATTTATCCATGTCGATTGTAGGATAAGCTGCATTTCGGATTGATAACTACAGTGGCTCGACCCGTATTGAAGAGGAGACCTAAAAGTGTGTGATTTCCCCTTGAGGTTGAGTTTATGTAAATTTTTTATAATTTTGGAGTTTTATGTTTGGCTAGAAGTCTGATATGTAATAATGGCCTTAAGTATTATTGTTTATATGATTATCATAGTTAAATATCTATATTAGTAATTTTGTATATCTGGTGAATTAGGGTGTTGCAGTTAGTGGTATATGAGCGCCCAAGTTTAGCATTTTCTTAGCAATAAAAGATTAGGAATATATTCTCGAAAGTTTTGAAGGATTTGCCTAAAGCATGACTTGAAAATTTGATGATAAATATAGAGCGCCAACCAATAGTTTTGTCTATATTAGACTAACTAGTAGAATTATGGTGATAACTAGAGACATGGCTTTGAGGGGATTTTAGCAACTCTCACCATCTGATATTGGAAGTATTTAGTTGCATTTATTTTCTATGATTGGAGTATAGCACCAGTCTGTTAATAAGTATATATGGATTGCCCTATTATGGTGTTTGAGAAAGAGCTTTATATTTTTAGAAGAGCTTTTGGATTTTTGGTATTATGATGATGAGATGTTATGGTTGTTGAGATGCTCTATATATTTATCAGAGTTTTTCTAATCAGCATGGGCAATTATGAATATTTCATTGTATCGAGATGGGATAGAACATGTATAGTATATAAGAATATACATTTATATTTTATTTTGTATATAAAATCATCCATGCATTGCATAGCATCCCATATCATCTGATAACACATGAATAACACCACATCATATTTCTAGCCCTAGGAGGAAAGGAAAATTGATAGAAAAATATAATGAGCATAAGAGTAATCGGATACCAAGGAAAGATATTATTATTATAGAGGGATGAGTTTGATATGGTTATAGAAGACTTATGGTCATAGTTGCTTATGATTAAAGAAAAGTTTTGTGAAGATGATAAAAATTATTGTATAGATTTTCGGTTTGAATTTTGAGGGCGAAATTATTTAAAGGGGAAATTTTTGTGTGGCCAAAACCTTTGCTTTAATCAGATTATGGAAGATTAATGAGGATTATGGATAAATAAGGTGAAATTAGATTATTTTGCATTAATGAAGTTAAGTTCCATTAGGAAAATTTTGGTAATTATGCATATGTGTAATAGGAGTTTGAGGTTAAATTGAATAACGGTAATTTTGGAAATTCACCTATGGAGATATTTACCCCACTAACAACCTTTTATAGAGTTTTAGAGAAGAAAATTATGGGGATTTGAGAAGTGGAGATTAACACAAGGAGAATGGGACATCTAATCTATTTTCTCTCTCTCTCTCTCTCTTGATTTTAGATGGAAGAGGGTGCCTAGCTTGAGATTGATGAGTAATCTCTTAAAGGTGATGATGTTCCTCCTCTCTTCCTTTTAGGTAATTTTGGAAATTCACCTAAGGAGATATTTACCCCACTAACACCTTTTTATAGAGTTTTTGAGAAGAAACTTATGGGGATTTGAGAAGTGGAGATCGACACAAGGAGAATGGGACATCTAATCTATTTTCTCTCTCTCTCTCTCTCTTTTGATTTTAGATGAAAAAGGGTGCCTAGCTTGAGGTTAATGAGTAATCTCTTAAAGATGATGATGTTCCTCCTCTCTTGCAGTCATACTTCTCTTCTTTATTAGGTTTCATTTCTGGAATTAGGGATTTAAGGAGATCATACTTGTTATCTATCATGTTTAAGGGAAGGAAGCAACCAAAGGTTAAATAGCTAGAACAAGAGTTTTGAAGGAGGATTTGAGGCTTTAATATTAGGTCTGGGAACTAAGTTAAAAATTGAATGTTATTTATGGGATTGTGATGGTATCTTTTTTCCTTAGTTTTGTTACAAGGCTTGATTAAATTAATTATCAAAAGTTATGAGAATCATTAGCAAATCATTAATAGCATATAAGAATTATTGTTAGCTTATAAAGCTATTATTTTGATGGAGGACTTAATATACCGCTTGTAGTTGATTTTCATTTTCAATTCATGAAATAAATGAGACTTTTTGGATTGTAATTTAAGATTGGATTAAAGATGTTTAAAGAGAGATAATATTCAGATGTTTAAGGATTAATGCTGTGAAATGATTTTGAATTAGCATACTTGAGGGACTGGAGAAAGGTGATGGATGGCTATTTTAGGCAATGAGGGCCGAAGTCCATCACTTGTCCAAGTGGCTTCACAACTCTGCAAGTGGACTAGCCACTCAACCTAGTGGCTTGTCACGACTTGCCCAATCCCTTTTGTTTGTTATGTTTCAAACCCAAACCTTAATTTATACTTCTATGAACTTGTTTTTGGTATAGTTTCATGCATTATAAGCAATATAGTCCCTCAATTACTCTATATATAAAATATAAATATAAATATAAATATAAATATAAATATAAATATATATATATATATAAGGATTTGAATGAGATAAGGTAAGGAAGAGCAAGTTGTCCATAGTATAGTCTTGATATTTGGAAAGTATGGTTAATATAAATATGGATATTGTTTCGTCTTAATTTACATTGCATGGATTTGGTCCTGCTATATAACAAAAATTTACATTGTCATTGTAATCATCATGATCTAATAAACTATAAAGGATAAATATGGTGTTATAGTATGAAGCAAGCAAAGTATAGTTAGTACAATAACAACTTATTACTATAAATATGATACAACCATTTAAAGAATGGAATACCTTAAAGTATAATAAAGTGAGAAATACTAAGAAATTCTTGCCTTTCTTTATGAATCTTTATTGGATATTTGAATGGCAAAAAGATTATTATTACTATGATGGACCAGATATCAAAGTATGTTTATCCTCTTATAGCCTCATGAGAAACCGATGGGTAAATGTTATGCTTTTACATGTGCTCGCCTTAATAAAGATATACATAAAGGTTCTCTAAGATTGTACATCTAGATATGTGGTTGCGATAATGAACCTATATGTATGTATAAGTGTTAAGATAATATGCAATGGCAAAAATAGACAGTGACATTGGATTTGAAGCATATTCATCGTTTACGATCCACTGAATGCATATATTTGATGTATTGATTGAGTATGAAAGTGTGATCACTTAACTAAGTATAATGAGTTAGGGAAAATGGTCATGATAAACCCTAAAGGTATGCCTTTCTGAAGTGATTAATTATTTACCTGCTGTGTCATGCACCCATAATTGGTATAATTATATATTATTTCATTCCCATGAAAATATTATGACAAAGCATGATTTATCATGGCTAGTATTAACATGGCAAACTTGTGGATTTAAAACCATATTGTTTGTTTTATGCTAACAAGTAAGTAGATAAGTATGTTTAAACTTTGGTGCCTTCTGGTAACTTTGGTGCCTTCGGGGTAACTTTGGTGCCTTTGGGTGACCTATACCTTTGCGTAACCCTAGTACCTTTGAGTGACCTATACCTTTGGGTAACATTGGTGCCTTCGGTGACTTATACCTTCGCGTAACTTTGGTGCCTTTAGTTGACCTATACCTTCGGGTAACTTTTATATCTTTGGGTGACCTATACCTTTAGGTAACTTTGGTGCCTTCGGGTGACCTATACCTTAAAATAACTCTGGTACCTTCAATACTATTGTATAATCCCATTATCAACTTTGTTAGAGTAAACATGCTTAATGTAAGATGAAAAGAAGCAAAGCTATTGAACTGAAAGATAATGGAAATTAGTAAATTTGGACTAGTGTTCGTGGCATTATTCTCTATCATATAGGAAATGGGTAAGAAAGTAGAGGTCGTAGTATAATAAGTGTATGGTATTTTAATATTGCATACACATTTTGGACCTATAAATTCTAAGCATATAATTGTACACTACAAATTCAACTTCGGTAATCCTGTTGTTTCTTGGGATCACAGGCTGATTTCTTAATTTGTTGTGTCCATTTATATATGTGTACGTACATATCACTTTATAATAGATTGATGCATAGTATATGGTACTTTATGATGTTATATGATATATAGTTATCATGCTAAGGTAATGTTTATTACTATATGATCTTCAACATGAATATGACTTCGGGCACATCCTATTTTTTTAAATTTGTATGATATATGTGAAGGAATTATGCTTGATAATATCTTATGTGGTCACATTCACTAATAGATTGCCTACTATGATATTTAGTTTCAGTTTGTTAGTGTTAAAACGGTCCTATTCCCTTTAATTATGTATATGAATAATATTGAATGTGTAACTTTGAATCTTGTTTAATTTGAAGGTAGAAAAACTAGAGTTATATTTTATCAACACCCTTAAAGGGTTAAATTCTTAATTTAAATAATATAAAAAGCATTAACTTTAATGGTTCATCAAGCGGATGATCTTTAAAGAATGAAATTTGTAAACTGAGTAAGGGAGAAAAGAGTCTACTTAGTGTACTATATGGTGTTGTCAACTTTCAATCAAATTATTTAAAGGTAATGATTATATAGGACTATTGCTAACTTGTAATGCTTGTAAAAATTTATTGACATAAGTTTTGAGGTTGCTTATAGAATATTGTTCCCCACTAAGCTTTATAGCTTAGCACAGGTTTGTTTATCAGTGTCAGTTGTAGGATAAGCTGCATTCTGGATTTATAGCTGCAGTGGCTCAACCCATATTGAAGAAGAGACCTAAAAGTGTGTGATTTTCCCTCGAGGTTGATTTTATGTAAATTTTTTATAATTTTGGAGTTTTATGTTTAGCTAGAAGTCATATATGTAATAATGGCCTAAAGTGTTATTGTTTATGTGATTATCATAGTTAAATATTTGTATTAGTAATTTTGTATATCTGGTGGATTAGGGTGTTCCAGTTAGTGGTATATGAGCATCTATGTTTAGCCTTTTCCTGGCAATAAAAGATTAGGAATATATTCTTGGAAGTTTCGATGGATTTGCCTAAAGCATGACTTGAAAATTTGATGATAAATATAAAGGGTCAACCCTATGGCTTTTTCTATATTGGACTAACTAGTAGAAATATGGTGATAACTAGTGAAATGGCTTTGAAGGGATTTTTTGCAACTCTCTCCTTTTGATATTGGAAGTACTTAGTTGCATGTATTTTCTATGATTGAAGTGAAACATCAGTCTGCTAATAAGTATATATGGATTGCCCTGTTATGGTGTTTGAGAAAGAGCTTTATATGTTTGGAAAAGCTTTTGGATTTTTGGTATTATGATGATGAGATGTTATGGTTGTTGAGATGCTCTATATATTTATCAGAGTTTTTCAAATCAGCATGGGCAATTAAGAATATTCATTGTATCGAGATGGGATAAAACATGTATAGTATATAAGAATACACATTTGTATTCTATTTTGTATATAAAATCATCCATGCATTGCATAGCATCCCATATCATCTGATAACACATGAACAACACCACATCATATTTCTGGCCCCAGCGAAAAAGGAAAACGGATAGGAAAATATAACGAGCATAAGATTAATCAGATACCAAGGAAAGATATTATTGTTATAGAGCGATAAGTTTGATATGGTTATAGAAGACTTATGGTCATAGTTGCTTATGATTAAAGAAAAGTTTTGTGAAGCTAATAAAAATGATGGTATAGATTATCAGTTTCAATTTTGAGGGCGAAATTCTTTAAAAGGGAAATTTTCGTAAGGCCAAAACCTTGGCCTTAATCGAATTATGGAAGATTAATAAGGATTATGGTTAAATAAGGTGAAATTAGGTTATTTTTCATTAATGAAGTTAAGTCCTATGAGGAGTATTTTGGTAATTATGCATATGTGTAATAGGTGTTTGGGGTTAAATTGAATAAGGATAATTTTGGAAATTCACCTAAAGAGATGTTTACCCCACTAACTCCCTTTTATAGCTTCTTAGAGAAGAAACTTATGGGGATTTGAGAAGTGAAGATCGACACATGGAAAAAGGGACATCTAATCTCTTCTCTCTCTCTCTCTTTTGATTTTAAATGGAAGAGGGTGCCTAGCTTAAGGTTGATAAGTAATCTCTTAAAGGTGATGATGTTCCTCCTCTCTTGTTGTCATACTTCTCTTCTTTATTAGGTTTCATTTCTGGAATTAGGGATTTAAGGAGATCATACTTGTTATCTATCATGTCTAAGGGAAGGAAGCAACCAAAGGTTAAATAGCTAGAACAAGAGTTTTGAAGGAGGATTTGAGGCTTTAATATTAGGTCTGGGAACTAGGTTAAAAATTAAATGGTATGTATGAGATTGTGATGAAATCTTTCTTCCTTAGTTTTGTTACAAGGCTTGATTGAATTAATTGTCAAGAGTTATGAGAATCATTAGCAAATCTTTAATAGCATGTAAGAGTTATTGTTAGCTTATGAAGCTATTATTTTGATGGAGGACTTAATATACTGCTTGTAGTTGATTTTCATTTAGAATTCATGAAATAAATGAGACCTTTTGGATTGTAATTTAAGATTGGATTAAAGATGTTTAAAGATAGATAATATTCAGATGTTTAAGGATTAATGCTGGGAAATGAGTTTGAATTAGCATACTTGAGGGGTTAGAGAAAGGTGATGGATGGCTATTTTGTCCAATGACGGCCGAAGTCCATCACTTATCCGAGTGGCTTCGTAACTCTACCGAGTGGACTGGCCACTCAGCCTAGTGGTTTGTCACAACTTGCCTAATCCCTTTTGTTTGTTATGTTTTAAACCCAAACCTTACTGTATACTCCTATGAACTTGTTTTTGGTATAGTTTCATACATTATAAGCAATATAGTCCCTCAATTACTCTCTCTCTCTCTCTCTATATATATATATATATATATATATATATATATATATATATATCCAAAGGTATAAAACATAAGGATTTCAATGAGATAAGGTAAGGATGAACAAGATGGTCGTAGTAGAGTCTTGAGATTTGGAAAGTATGGTTACTATAAATATGGATATTGTTTCATTTTAACTTACGTCATATGGATTTGGTTATTCTATATAATAAGAATTCACTTTGTCATTGTATTATGGAAATTTGTACTGAGTAAATATCGTTTAAATGAATTATCGATCATCACGACCTAATAGACTATAATGGAGAAATATGGTGTTATAGTATAAAGTAAGCCAAGTATAGTTAGTACAATAGCAGCCTATTAGTATAAATATCATACAAATATGTAAAAATGGAATAACTTAAAGTATAATGAAGTGTGAAATACTGAGAAATTCTTGCCTTTCTTTATGAATCTTTATTTTATATTTGAATGACGAAATGATCATTATTACTATGATGGACTAGATATCATAGTTATTTTTATGCTCTTATAGCCTCATGAGAAACGACGGGTAAATTTTATGTTTTTACATGTGCTCGCCTTAATATAGATATACATATAGGTGCTCTAAGATTACGCATCTAGATATGTGGTTACGATAATGAACCTATATGCATGTATAAGGGCTAGGATAATATGAAATAACATATATAGATAATGACCTTAGATTTGAAGCATATTCATCATTTGCAATACACTGAATGCATATATTTGATTTATTGATTGAGTATGAAAGTGTGATCACTTAACTAAGTATAATGAGGCAAGGAAGATAGTCATGATGAACCCTAAAAGTATGCCCTTCTGAAATGATTAAGTATTTACCTGTTGTGTCATGCACCCATGATTGGTATAATTATATATGATTTCATTCCCATGAAAACATTACGACAAGCTATGTTTTATCATGGCTAGTATTAACATGGCCAACTTGTGGATTTAAAACTATATTGTTAGTTTTCTGCTAAAAAGTAAGCAGATGAGTATGTTTGACCTTTGGTGCCTTTGGGTAACTTTGGTGCCTTCAGGTGACTTATACCTTTGGGTAACTTTGGTGCCATCGGGTGACCTATACCTTAGGGTAACTCTAGTGCCTTCGGGTGACCTATACCTTAGGGTAACTTTGGTGCCTTCGGTACTATTTTATAATCCCGTTATCCATTTTGTTAGAATAAACATGCTAAATGTAAGATGAAAATAAATCGTGCTATTGTACTGAAAGATAATAAAACTTGGTAAATCCAGACTAATGTTCATAGAACTATTCTCTTATATATAGGAAATGTGTAACAAAGTAGAGGCCATAGTATACATAAGTTTATGGTATTTTAATATTGCATACTCATTTTAGACCTATAAATTCTTAGCATATAATTGTACACTACATATTCATCTTTGGTAATCTTATTATTTCTTAGGATCACATGCTAATTTCTTAATCTGTTGTATCCATCTATATATGTCTACATACATACGACTGTTATATATCAATACATAGTATATGGTACTTTATGATGTTATGTGACATATAGTTATCATGCTAAGATAGTGTTTATTACTATATGATCTTCTACATGAATATGACTTCGAGCACATCCTATATTTTAAATCTGTATGATATATGTGAAGGAATTATGCCTAATAATATCTTATGTGGTCACATTCACTGATAGATTGTCTACTATGATATCCGATTTCAGTTTGTTAGTGTTAAAAGAGACCTATTCCCTTTTATTATGTATATGAATTATATTTAAAGTCTAACTTTGAATCTTGTTTAATTTGGAGTAGGAAAACTAGTGTTATATGTTATCGACACCCTCAAAGGGTTAAATTTTTAATTTATGTAATATTAAGAGTAATAACTTTAATGGTTCATAAAGAGGATGATCTTTAACAAATGAAAATTTTAAACTGAATAAGGGAGAAAAGAGTTTACTTAGCGTACTATATGGTGTTGCAATCTTTGAGTCAAATTGTTTAAAGTTCACGATTATATAAGACTAGTCCTAACTTGTAATGCTTGTGAAAATTTGTTGATATATGTCTTGAGGTTTTCCATAGAATGTTGTTCCCCACTAAGCTTTACAGCTTAGCACAGGTTTATTTAACCACGTAGATTGCAAGATAAGCTTCATTTTGGATTTATAGCTACAGTGGATTGACCAACATTGAAGAGGATACCTAGAAGTGCATGGTTTGCCCTAGAGGTTCCATAGTTGTATTTGAAGGAGTTTATGTAAATGTTTTATAATTTTGGAGTTCAGTGTTTGGCTAGAAGTCTGATATGTAATAATGGCCTTAAGTACTATTATTTATATGATTATCGCAGGTTAAATATCTGTATTAGTGATTCTATATGTCTGGTGAATTAAGGTGTTACATACAATATCTATAGCTACCCCTAATGTTGGGAGCTAGTGCATTGGTGCCAAAGTGAGCCAAAATTCAGAGTGAAAGGATAAAGATGTGTACCTGAGGCTACAAATCTCTTGATTGATTTATTATTTGAAATCCCTACCTAGCACCTGGGGTATGCAGAATCAGGGTTCGAGAATAACTCCATTAAAAAGTGAGCCAAAATTTAGAGTGAAAGGATAAAAATGTGTACCTGAGGCTACAAATCTCTTGATTGATTTATTATTTGAAATCCCTACCTAGCACCTGGGGTATGCAGAATCAAGGTTCGAGAATAACTCCATTGAAGGTGATGAGTCTTTGATTTTCCAATTAGTGCTTGGGGCATGTAGAATTAAGACAATGAAGGATTTTACTTGATGAGCACCTAGGGGCATGTAGAATTAAGGCTTAAGACTAACTCTATTGAATGAGGTGAGTCTTCATTTGTCCAATTGG
Organism: Excoecaria agallocha; assembly: GCA_037975025.1. Classification (NCBI taxonomy): domain Eukaryota; kingdom Viridiplantae; phylum Streptophyta; class Magnoliopsida; order Malpighiales; family Euphorbiaceae; genus Excoecaria; species Excoecaria agallocha. The sequence continues at coordinate 31,474,745 of CM075813.1, read as the reverse complement.
CACATGGGGCATGTAGATTCAGGATAAGAAAGAAAAATTTCACCCAATTAGCATTTAAGGCATGCAAAATTAGATTACATGAAATCATCTAATTAGCTTCTAGATCATGTAAAATCAAAATGACTTGATGAGGGTTGATTAGCACCTAGGGCATGCAAAATTAGTGTTGTTTGGATATATCTAGTTAGCGCCTGAGGCATGCAAAACTGTATGCAAAACCAAAATACCGGGGTTAGATTTGATCAGCACTTAAGGCATGCATGATTGGAATGACTTACTGTACTTGACTTTTGGTTATTGCTTCCCTAGGGTATGGTTGTTTCCTTGTAGTAGTATTCCATAAGGGTGGTTTTTAATAGACATATCTATTCTCTAGAGAGATTTTTGATAAATGTACATCTGTAATTCTTATTATGGTTTTTTTCAACCTATTCAAGCAGCTCCTTGCAATGAAGAGCAATGCTTGCATTCTTTTTGGAAGAATAGCTATATGCCCCCTAGTAAAGGTTCTCTGTTCCTGTGGTGAAAAAGTGTTAAGTATTAGTGTCTTATTTGTTAAGTTTGGCCCTCGAGGGCTTTTTTTTTGTCATTGTATTATATGTTTTCCTTTTTTTTTCTTTTTTTCTACCATTTATTGGTTATTGTTTTCCTTGTTATTACTCTTGCTTTTATTTTATCTTATCAAGATGTAATTATATATGAATCAACTCATTAATCTTATGACATTCTTTCAAGTATGAAAAGCATGAATAAAACAAGACATGAAACAAAATGATAAACTATATACATCCTATTTTTATATACATCAAAAATTTTGATAAGTACTCATTGAATACAAAATAAACAAATCATTAAGAAGGCCCTGATCTAGGTGCTCTGTGATATTCTAGCTCTGATGGCGATCTAGGAGCTAGCGATCTGGTAATAACCCTACCTACGAACACCTGCATCCCCAGCATAGTGCTTACCCTTGTTAGTATAGAGATGATCTCGTGGCTGATGTCTATGCAGTAACCCTTCTGAATCCTCTATAATTTGGTAATGTATAAAAAGGTAACATTACCTGGACTCCCTGTGCATCCTAGGTACGAGGAAGATAGCACCTTCTAAAGGTATCTATATATCTGAAGAGCCAACATCGTGTTCTTTGCCTTGTCTGAGTCATATACTACTCCTGGTAAAGTCATAGCTCTCCATCTATCCATATCCATCATCCATGGTGGTGTCACTATACTTGTGCCGCTAGGAAGTCATATTGCCTCTACAAATCTCTAGTGAGTAATACTAAATGGTACTTACAAGGCTCTAAACCGTATGGCCCCTCTCGGGTATCCGACCACTAATGTCCCCTATACTTTATAGTGGTAAGTACATCTCGGGTGACATTTGTATAGGTATAATAGGCTAAGGCAAAAAAATATATCCAACCTGCCTTAGCTAAAAGTTTATCGGCCACCTCAAACATCCTAAAGTCCTTCAGAAACCAAATCAACTGACTATGTACTAAACCTAGCCTAGAGCTCGATGCCTGGTAGCATGTCTAGGCATCATATAGGTTGGTACTAGTTGGGATGGCACATATACAAGGTTGCCAATCACGTAAAATGTCATGTAAAGCAAAATGAGTAATTACACTATGTTACTTAGGACATAAGGCATTATTATTTTTACATTAGAGAAGCAAAAATAACAATAAGATATGGATACAATAGCAAGTGCTCACACCTATCATGACTAAAACTAAAGTTCTCTAATCTAAACTACATCCTAGCTTGAAGAAAAAGAATAAAAATATTTGAAAATAATAAAAGAATTGAATTGTACTTAGAGAAGTTAAAAAGAAAAAAAGCAAGAATGGTAGAAAACCTATGCTCCTTGATGTGTAGCTTATTTCCAGGAGTCCGTAGGCTTAAACAACTTGTAAATCGAACATCAAATGAGAGAAAGAATGAGAGGAAAAATCAAAATTAAAGATCAAAAGTAAAAAAATATGGAGGTTTGGCTAGAAAATGAAGAAGGCCCTTATATTGCCAGAATCCAGTGAGGGATAGGAAGCTCATTCTTTATTGAATGACAGATAGATTAGAAAGGTGTTCTGTCCCTCAGGTTAAATAACCAAAATGCCCTTCGCTCTTGATTTCTTCTTATTTTTCACATTTTAACTCTGTTTTCATTAATTTTTTTTGCTCTCTAAGCATCTAAGATTAATTTAAAACATAATTACCATATTTTTTTCTTTTATGCATGACACATTATTCTTTAATATTTATAGGTTTTAATTATTCTTTTAATACATGCAGCTATACAAAAGTTCGAGATACCCCCTGAAATTTTAGTGCCTTTTAATATAGATAACTTTTTGCATTCCAGACTCCCTATGGTTGTCTGTTTAGTTTATTAAGGCTTCCATATTTTCTACAAAATATAAACAAAGGGCAAAAGGCAACAATATGTATGTGTAATGCATGGGACATACAAGTTTAACTTTTGGACTTCTAGAGGTGAGGGAAGGACAACCCGTGGCTGCCTCAGTGGTGAAGGATGGTTGTCCCTCATTACTTTTTTATAACTAGTGCTTGATTTCCTTGGTTTTTATACATTTGAACTTTCATCTTCTAGGAAGCTTCCCTATAGGCATTCTTTTCTCTCTCTCTTCTTTTTTTTTCTTTTATATCTATTTTACTTTCAGCCTTTCATTATCTTCCATATCATTTCTATATTTTAGGTTGCTTAGAAACCCTATTACCATGAGTACTAGGCTTGTTAAACTGCATTGCTTATTGGATAACCCAAAAACTTAGAGTGACCCTCTTTTGGCTTTTTACTCGAGTCTATGGTTTCTGATGAGAGCTTTTCCAGATAAACACTTATTATTTTTTGCTCTCCATTACTTGGATCCAAGGCTCCATATATTTCAGTTCACACATCAGGAGATATGCCCTTTACTAGAGGAGTTTGCTGCCATAGTGGGTGTCATATTTGATATTGATACTCGACCATGTTTGCATCCTTTTTTGGTTATCTATCCCATATAGGTGGTTCATGCCTTAGGGGTCCTTCCTTCTAAGGCTAGGGGTTTAGTACCCTATGGATAGATTTTTTGTTGAAGCAACTAATAGATGTCTTGACTAACTTTGATGATGTTTCCACATTCCATTATGATTTGGTGTTGCTTTATTAACTGGCTTGATGCCTTTTGGTGCATACTTGTGATCCTATGACTACCGACTATGGGTTATTCAATATTATAGATGGTATACATTGAGGACACAACCTATTCCTTATGATTATGGTTGAAAATAATTTGTTGGATGTATATCATAGTTTTACTACTCAGCGTGGGTTTTTTCACTTCTCCACGGACAGCCTCAAACTTCTTTAGGTACGTTCTTATTTTTAAAAGAAGTACACCCTTTATGGGTTTTCATACTATCTTTTTTTATTAAAACACGTGTCCTTTCATTTTTTTCCATATTTCAATGCCTTATTTTTTCCTGAGATGGATCTGACTCATAATAGCAGCTTTCTTTTATTTAAGTATGGCTTTGTGAGAAGCTACAACTATTGTTAGAGCCTCCTTCCTAGGTTAAATGCATAGGCACCTATCTTATCAGTTGGGTGTTTTAATCAATTCATGATGAAATTTATTAGTTAGGTCATTTGATGGATGTTGACATCAGGTTTAGGTGCTTCTGGCTACCTATTACTTCTATGGTCGAGGATGGGAAGTCAGGATGGTCCCTTTTTGTGGACTTCATCAAGCCACCTTTTATGTTACTACCCGCTATATTCACCAATTTGGGGGTAAATAGGACATTGTTAGGCATCCCCTAGGATTCCATGAAGGCATCATTGCTTCTCACTTTTTGATGGAGTATTATGAGAGGATTTGAACTTAACTCCCAATGCGGGCTACAATTCTTGGTGTTGATGCCTATGAGTTCACCACCCTTAACTCCTATAAGTGATGGGTTACTAGTCCAGCCATCGACAATAGACTTTCTCACTTGAGGCACCTGGATAGAAAGAGATGTGATATTGATATATTAGATCAAACACTTTTATAGATAATATTTTTTTTTCTTATTGAACATTTGATAGAAAAATGTTATTTCCAAATATTTTAGATGGCACTTATAAGTACATACTTGAAATTTATTTCTGATTTCAATACACATAATCAGAATTTGATCTTATCTCGACGGCACATATTATTCAATCTCGAAATGAAATTTTATGAGCCTCATAACTTTATCATAAATCAACCCTCTCGAGTTTTCTTGATTGATTATTTTTTCTTAGCCTTTAATTTTTTTCTAAGATGCCTTTTTCAGTTTTTACCCTGGTGAGGTGCCTAATTTTAGCAAGACCTTTAAGGTAATTAAAATATCCTCTACTTCTGCACCTTTATTGTTTACAGCTCCATCAAAATACATCTACCATCCTTGTATTGTTATGGTTGTGACATGTTCATCAGTGAATTCATAAGTCACCTTTTATCCTTCCAAAGGTTCATCAACTAAGAACTTTGTTGCTGCTCTCCTTTCAATAGTTTTCCTGGTGATGTACTTTATATCAAACTCTTATAAGTGAATCAACCACCTTGCTATCTTACCTAACAATGAAGGAGCCTTTTGTAAGTATCTAAGAGGATTTTGCTTAGCCACTACTTATATTTTGTAAGAATGGAAGTAGTGTGTCAACTTCTTTGATGTCTATATGATTGCAAGACAAAACTTTTTGACTTTTACATACTTTGCCTCATAAGGGAGAAATTTCTTACTAAGGTAGTACAATGCATATTCAATCCTGAAATCATCATCTTATCCCATCATAGCCCCCATTGAACTATCCTCTATTGCCAAATACAAAATCAAAGGTTTGCCTACTTTGGATGGTCCTAATACTACAGATGTAATAAGTAATCCAGAATGGCATCAAAGGCCTTTTGACAATCCTCATTCCAAACTACAAGCTGGTCTTTCTTAAGTAGCTTGAATATCAGTTTGTAAAGTAAAGTTAACTTGGCTGTGAACCTACTTATATACTAAATCCTACCCAAGAACCCTCTGACTTCCTTCTCTTTCTGAGGTATCAGCATTTCCCTAATGGCTTACCTTATCAAGTTCTACTTCTATGCCTCTCTAACTTATGACATGGCCTAACCTAAATTAACTCCAAAAGATACACTTCTTAAGGTTGAGGTGAAGGTTGTACTTACTGATCCTTTATAAAACTTCTCTAATGCTTCAAAATGACCTTCATGAGTGACTGACTTGATCATCATATTATCTATATACACTTCTACTTCTTTATGAATCAAGTCATCTAAGATCTTCATGGCCATCCTTTGAGAGGTTGCACCTGCATTCTTAAGTTAAAAAGGTATTAATTGATAAGTATACGTCCCTCACTCGGTTATGAAAGCCATTTTGATCATTTCCATTATTTTCTTCAAAATTTGGTTATAATTGGCATACCCATCCATGAAACTGCACATGACATAAGCAGCGGCACTATCAACTAAAACATCTATGTGAGGCAAGGGAAAGTTATCTTTAGGGTAAGCTTTATTCAGACCCTTGTAATCCACACAAATGCTGACTTTTCCATCCTTTTTAGCTACAAGAACCACATTTGCTAACCAAGTGAGGTATTAAACTTCTATTAAGAACTTACCCTCTATTTACCTTCTGACTTCCACTTTAACTTTTTCATCCTATTCTGGTCTAAGTCTTCTAAGCTTCTACTTAACTGGCTTGTATCTCGAGTATGTTGGGATAACAGGTTCAGCAACATCCTGATCTATCCTTGGTATGTCTTTATAAGTCCAAGCAAAGACTTTTTTATGTTTTTTCAATAATATCTCAAATTTTTCTCTCTCTTTAAAAGTTATATCTGATGCCAATAAAATTTCTTTTAGATTTTCTTTAGTTTCAAGATTGAACGAACATGTATTTTTTGAGTTAATGTCAAATATAAATGCTTTATGATCATGATCATACATTTTGAATTACAAGAAACATCACTTAAGTAAGCAAAGTTATTCATCTCATTAATATAATTGAAAGAGAAAAAATCATTCTCATCAAAAAGTTTAGGAATATAAACAATACAATAAAAATATCTCTTCAATTTAGTCAGCATTAGATACCTCTTCAATCTCTAGGTCAGCTTTGAATATCTTTTTTACTTCCACTTTCTCCTTGCCTTTCAAATAGGTTGCGAGCAGTATCTCCGTTATGAATTCCTCTAGCATTTCTTTATCCCAAGCCCAATGGTGCAATAGAATCCCTTCATCCTAGAAACCCTTAAGTGGCTTGATAACTCCTTATTCCCAATTAAAAACAACATTGAATAATTCAAGCCCTGGCACTAGCTCACCCCCTATCATCTGAGGTTCATTTTCTCTATAATGAAGATAGAAGCCTAAAGCTAGCATAAAATTTTTGGAAATTTGAGAAATCCCTCTTTTTGCTTCCTTATCCTTTCCCTTTTTACTTGATCCTACAAAGCTTAATCCTCTTTTATCCTTCTGACCCTTAGCAGCCATAATGGTTGGAGGTCCTTGAGAATTCTTACCCAAACGTGAACCAAGTAGGAAATTCATCTTTTTGTGCATATTGATCACTTGAGGGCATTCAAAGAATCTATCCTTATTCTCTTCATCGCCGGTAGCTACCACATAAAACTCGTTGAATGGCTATTTCACTATTTCAAGCATGGACACACTATTCTCCCTTACTACTTTAATAGTGACTACCTAACCATCGTAAGGGATCTTAATCATCTGATGCAGTGTTGATGGAACTCCTCTTATCTTATGAAACCATGACTTTCCAAGAAGTATAGAAAAATTTATCAAAATAGGGAAAACTACAAATTCAGCTTCAATCTCAATGGGCTTTATCTTCACCATAGCCTTAAATGTCCTAGCAGCCTATCTCATAGAGTTGTTATAAGTAGAGATAGTCATATCATAGTTGCTACGCATTCCTTCATTTAACCCAAAGTCTGGGATTTCCACCATAGGATAGATATTAATCCACGAACCGCCATCTACCATTACACAAGCTATTTTTACCATTAACTTAAGCCTTGATGTAAAAAGGATAATTATGATTCCATCCTTCTGCAGGCAAGTCAGCATCAAAGTATACCATATTCTCCATTCCTCCCCTAACCAAATCAAATAATTCAAAGGGCGATATGGTAGTATCAATAGTAGCCTAGCTCAAGGCCTCCACTAAGTTTTATCTGTATAAGGGAGATTACCTCAATAAGTCCTACATATCTATGTGAGCCTATGACTAATTTAGCTACCTAATTATTTAATCATCCTTAACCTCCTTCTCTATAGGCACTACGATGGGAGTTGGCTACCTTTCAACCTGAGGGACCATTTTTCCACTCTTTGTGACTGCCTTCACTTCTTTCTTTTCCTCGACTTCTTTCTCATGCTCATTAGATGAACTCAAGATGTTAATTGGCACCGAAGCCTCTTCTTCATCACTTTTTATAGGAGTATC